>OZ035964.1:3491532-3898694 GCA_964034945.1 Chrysopilus asiliformis
GTTTTTGATAAACATTTTCAATGTTTGTTTATTTTATTTTTGGTTAAATACAAGCTCTTAGTTTTTAAGCGCTTGTACAACCGCTTAACTAATGTTGAATGCTTATTTTTTTTTAATTTTAGTTTTTTTTTTCAAATTACAAGCGCTTGTATGTTACTTACCGGTTCCTTTTAGAATACAATCGAATTTCGCCATCCATGATGTTAGCACCGTTTCTTTACTAAGGCCATCGATTTCCGGTAGTGAACGCACACGCTTTTCAATATTATTTCTAAAAACCTCCCGGAAATCAAATTGTGAACATGCACCGGATTGGACCATTTTAATAACACGTTCGGATTTTAGAAACACATCATGATAGCTTTGTACCGCATTCTGGAATGCTTCGTCGGCCATTATTTGGGTTTCACCTTTTAGAAATGCCTATAATTATGTAGGGAGTAAAAATATTTTTTTAAAAGTAGTTCCATTTATTTTCATAATCCATAAAAAGTGTGAGAAATATTATGATGTATTTTTTCAGCTGCCCCAAAGAATGATTAAAGAAAAATGGAACTGGAGGGGGTAAAGAAGAATACTCACTTGAAATCGTGACGTTATTGTTTCCAATTGGTGTTTTGTGATTTTTATCTGACGTCTGGTCATGTCGGTTGGCTGTTTTGCATTAAATGGATACGAAACACATCTGGATACGAAAACATACAACTGTATACGACGTTTACGCTCTTCTTCTTCTCGCTCATGCTTCTCCTTTATTTTGTTTAAAGAAAGAATAAAAAAACAAGAAAAAATTATTCCATAAAATATTGAGGATTTAAATATGCTACCCGCATTTTTGGTGTATGGCACGTATCTGACACTAAATAACACACAATTGAAGAGTATTAATTTATTCATTCCGGAATCAGGATACCCGATCCTCGGATCCGAAAAAGACGGGTACCAGACAACAGAAAATCACGGTTTTTAACAGCCCTACTCCGAACTGATCCTGAATCTGTTCGGAAGGCACTTAGACCATCATTGTGTTTTAAGCAGTTACGTGCCAGACACCAAAAATGAGAGTATGCTCAAATTCAATGGCGTAGATTTTTAGTTAATTTTTTTTTGTTGTAGCGAATTTACCTGCAAATCAGCTTCGTTCTTTTCACTTGCTACGGACGGAGAGGGTGAAACTGGTCGGGGTAGGGAATTAGCCCTCGACGATCCAACACTCTGACTGAGTGTTTCCTGGGATATACCACTAGATGGTGATAATGTTCTGTAATTAGTGTCGAAAACAAACAAAAACAAACAAAATAACCAACAAAAAAAAAACTCGAAAAGAAACCAACGAAAGAATTGGGCGGGTAGTAGGAAGTTTAAGTAAGACAAAATAATAAACGGTAAAGAAAGCATTTCGTCGAGATTTTTTAAAAATGATTGTCAAATGGATAAAATGAGCAGTAAGTGAATAAAACAAACAAAATAAATGAATAATGAAAGTGATTATAAAGATTTTTAATGATTGACACTGAGATATTTTAAAATAATTCGTTTTTTTTTTTATTTAATTAATGACGAGAAAAATGATAGTTGTTTTATGTGAAATATGCAAATTTATGCCATGCGTATTACAGAATACGGCATGGCATGGTATCGAATGATGACATAACCAAAAAAAAAAATAAAAATACACCCATCCCACTGATTTACACGGTAGATACGTTCAAATTATTTCGAAATCATGTAAATCGGAGGATGGATTTAGGCGAATTCAAACTCACCTAGGCATGGCACTACTGGGTACTTCAAGGCTACCGGAAGTATCACTACCGGCATGATGTAAATGCGATCCATGCAGATCTTTGCTAGTTGGTCCGTGCATTGATTGCTGTCCCATATGAGCCTGTTGGCCCTGTCCGCCATGATGGGGTGTACCATGGGCAGCTGTTGAATAATCACCGGCACCGGCGCCGCCATGTTGTAAATGATGGCCGGCCATTTGTTGTTGTTGTTGCAGCTGGTGTTGTTGCATACCTAAATCGGTTCGGTGTGATTACAAGATGAGAGATGGACAGGAGAGTATGTTGGCGTATATGATAAGGGTGGTGAGGAGGGGGAGGGGAGGTTGTGGAGTTTAGTAAAATTGTTTAATTGTAGTCCGTCCATTAACGTATTGTAGCGCATTATTGAAACTTGTATGGTATTACCAGCACAAAAGCATCTAATTTGAAACAACCTTTTTTTTGAAAATACAGTCCTTTTGTGGTGGCAATAAGGTATAAATTCGCTTGCGTTACGTTAATAACGTCATTCGATATAGATGGATTAAATTTACCTGCTGGGCCAACGCTGCCAGCCATGCCGCCGCCGACGCCACCTACGCTTCCACCACCGACACCTGGGGCGGGGCCCATCCCCCCAACACCGCCAGGCATTTGCTGGTGATGGCCACTGCCACCATGGTGACCGCTGCTGCTGCCGGTCCCCTTTCCAGCAGCACCAGGACCGCCATGATGATGGTGGTGATGATGGCGTCCCACTCCCTTATTACCGTGATCTTCATCACTTTCCTCTTCACTTGAGCTTGGATCGATCATTTCGCTGGTTACACAGACGGATAGCTAGTTGTGAAGAGGGGGGAGGGGATAAGGAACGATGTGGGGAGATGTGTTAGAAGTCGAAAAATCGATAAGATGGAGTTATTAGAGGTCCAAAAAAATACAGTCAGTTCAGTCCCGGATATGATGTTTGATGGGTGGTTGGGCAGGTGGTTGGAGTGGTAGCCGAAATTCGAAAGAGGGCAGGGGGGCTTCAGTAGTTAAAGAAGAAAGCAAAAATAGATCTCTATGTATTGGAGTGGGGGAGGCTGAGGCTGTGGTGATGTTCCTTTTCTGTCTTATCGAGTTCACTGAATTCCGTGAAGCAACCAATTTTGGAACCCCAACGGGTTTTTTTTAAGACGGAGGGGGTTTTTTCTTGTTGTTCTAATATTTCGATTGAATCTCTTTGCGGCAAATGTGCATATGGTACAATCTGGTGTATTTTAGTACCGCCGAAATATTAAAAATCTTGGAAAAGGAACCGCCATCATGGCGCCCTTTTATTCATTTTTAAAATTGCTGCGTATTTTTTTCTGTCTTTGTCTATAATTATTTAGATCTTTTGTTGCTGCATATTTTAAGCTCAAGTGTTTTTATAATTATTTTCTCTTATTTTAAGACATTTGTATATTTTAGAATGTTCCCTCGTTTGTTGTCAATCTCTTAAATAATTGGATTTTTTCTTGTTGTCAAAATCGTTGTTTACTATTTTGTATTGTTCCTTTCTTGATCTTTGAGCTAGTTGTATTTGTTTATTTCTTGTTTCTTTTTTTTGTTTGGCTGTACTTAAATTCTATAAATTTATTGCTTCAGGATTACGTTAGTTTATTATTTTGTTGTTAATTTTGATTTGCTCTCTTCGTGATTTCAATCTTTAGTGGTGCGATTTTGCAAATATCTAGAAACGAAGCAAAGAATATAAATTTTTAGTTAAATAACACAGAGAAAATATACCTGAAATAATTTTTATTTATTGGAAATTTTGTATACTTTAATTTAATAACGGCTTCACTTAGACCCCCTGTCTCCGTCTTACGCGCGATAAATCTTATCTATGCTGCTAAAAATCGAATGAAATTTCAACAACACAATTATTACACATAAAAGATTTTCAACAAAGCCAATAGTAGAGGCCGCGTCCATGACATCTTTACTGAAAATTCGAAAAAAAATATTTCCCGTGTGGAAAAGGCCTCGGAAATATTTTTCCTACTAAGAACAAGCCTCTAAAAATTCGAGAAAAATATTTTCCGGGTGGAAAAGGTCTCGGAAATATTTTTCCTACAAAGGACAAGACTTTAAAACTTCCAAAAAAAATATTTCCCGGGTGGAAAAGGTCTCGGAAATAATTTTTCTACTAAGAACAAGCCTTTAAAAATTCGAGAAAAATATTTCCTGGGTGGAAAATGACTCGGAAATATTTTTCTTACAAAGAACAAGCCTCTAAAAATTCGAGAAAAATATTTCCCGAATAGAAAAGGTCTCGGAAATATTTTTCCTATTAAGAACAAGCTTCCAAAAATTCGAGAAAAATATTTCCCGAACAGAAAAGGTTTCGGAAATATTTTTCCTACTAAGAACAAGCCTTTAAAAAATCGAGAAAAATATTTTTCGGGTGGAAAAGGTCTCGGAAATAATTTTCCTACTAAGAACAAGCCTTTAAAAATTCGAGAAAAATATTTTCCGGGTGGAAAAGGTCTCGAAAATAATTTTCCTACTAAGAACAAGCCCCTAAAAATTCGAGAAAAATATTTCCCGGATAGAAAAGGTCTCGGAAATATTTTTCCTACTAAGAACAAGTCTCTAAAAATTCGAAAAAAATATTTTCCGGATAGAAAAGGTCTCGGAAATATTTTTCCTACTAAGAACAAATCTCTAAAAATTCGAAAAAAATATTTCCCGGATAGAAAAAGTCTCGGAAATATTTTTCCTACTAAGAACAAGTCTCTAAAAATTCGAAAAAAATATTTCCCGGATAGAAAAGGTCTCGGAAATATTTTTCTTACAAATAACAAGCCTCTAAAAATTCGAGAAAAATATTTCCCGAATAGAAAAGGTCTAGGAGATATTTTTCCTACTAAGAACAAGCCTTTAAAAATTCGAGAAAAATATTTTCTGGGTGGAAAAGGACTCGGAAATATTTTTCTTACAAAGAACAAGCCTCTAAAAATTCGAAAAAATATTTCCCGGGAGAGAAAGGTCTCGGAAGTATTTTTCCTATTAAGAACAAGCTTCTAAAAATTCGAGAAAAATATTTCCCGAACAGAAAAGGTCTCGGAAACATTTTTCCTACTAAGAACAAGCCTCTAAAAATTCGAGAAAAATATTTCCCGAATAGAAAAGGTCTAGGAAATATTTTTCCTATTAAGAACAAGCCTTTAAAAATTCGAGAAAAATATTTCCCGTGTGGAAAAGGCCTCGGAAATATTTTTCCTACTAAGAACAAGCCTCTAAAAATTCGAGAAAAATATTTCCCGAATAGAAAAGGTCTAGGTGATATTTTTCCTACTAAGAACAAGCTTCCAAAAATTCGAGAAAAATATTTCCTGGGTGGAGAAGGACTCAGAAATATTTTTCTTACAAAGAAAAAGCTTCTAAAAATTCGAGAAAAATATTTCCCGAACAGAAAAGGCCTCGGAAATATTTTTCCTACTAAGAACAAGCCTTTAAAAATTCGAGAAAAATATTTTCCGGGTGGAAAAGGTCTCGAAAATAATTTTCTTACAAAGAACAAGCCTCTAAATATTCGAAAAAATATTTCCCGAGAGGGAATGGTCTCGGAAATATTTTTCCTATTAAGAACAAGCTTCTAAAAATTCGAGAAAAATATTTTCCGGGTGGAAAAGGTCTCGGAAATATTTTTCCTACAAAGGACAAGACTTTAAAACTTCCAAAAAAATATTTCCCGGGTGGAAAAGGTCTCGGAAATAATTTTCCTACTAAGAACAAGCCTTTAAAAATTCGAGAAAAATATTTTACTTGTGGAAAAGTTCTGGGAAATATTTTTCCTATTAAGAACAAGCCTTTAAAAATTCGAGAAAAATATTTCCCGTGTGGAAAAGGCCTCGAAAATTATTTTCCTACTAAGAACAAGCCTTTAAAAATTCGAGAAAAATATTTCCCGAACAGAAAAGGTCTCGGAAATATTTTTCTTACTAAGAACAAGCCTTTAAAAATTCGAGAAAAATATTTTCCGGGTGGAAAAGGTCTCGGAAATATTTTTCCTACAAAGGACAAGACTTTAAAACTTCCAAAAAAATATTTCCCGGGTGGAAAAGGTCTCGGAAATAATTTTCCTACTAAGAACAAGCCTTTAAAAAATCGAGAAAAATATTTTCCGGGTGGAAAAGGTCTCGGAAATAATTTTCCTACTAAGAACAAGCCCCTAAAAATTCGAGAAAAATATTTCCTGGGTGGAGAAGGACTCAGAATAATTTTTCTTACAAAGAAAAAGCTTCTAAAAATTCGAGAAAAATATTTCCCGAACAGAAAAGGTCTCGGAAATATTTTTTTTTACTAAGAACAAGCCTTTAAAAATTCGAGAAAAATATTTTCCCGAACAGAAAAGGTCTCGGAAATATTTTTCCCACTAAGAACAAGCCTCTAAAAATTCTAGAAAAATATTTCCCGGGTGGAAAAGATCTCGGAAATATTTTTCCTACTAAGAACAAACCTCTACAAATTTTAGAAAAATACTTCCCGGGGGGAAAAGATCTCGGAAATATTTTTCCTACTCAGAATCGACATATAAAAATTCGAAAAAAGAATTTCCCGGTTGGAAAAGGTCTCGGAAATATTTTTCCTACTAAGAACAAGCCTCTAAAAATTCGAGAAAAATATTTCCCGAATAGAAAAGGTCTCGGAAATCTGATTTTTCAAAAGTGCCCCATTTGCAGGGAAATTGTTGAAGTAGATTATAGTGGGGAAAAGTTTTCCTTCAAAGATGACCTCTCTAATGATGGAAAACGGAACCAAATCTTTTAAGAAATGCAGAAGATAGCATTTTTTCCTGGAGGCTCACCTCTCTAATGATGAAAGCCGAATTCAGATTTGTTCCGCGATTCAAGAGATATCGGGTGAGGGGTAAAAAGAAATTTGAAAAACAATGAAATTTGAAAAACAGCATAGCATATAACTATCTCAATGATACTGTAAGCCTAATTGTAAAGTTCCAATAAAATTGGTTCAGTGGTATTTGAAAATTCGGTCATAAAACCACTTTCATTTATTAATATTAATATTATATGCTAAGCGGCCAATCATGTCACTTGGATTAGGAGGCACTGTTGATTCTTTGAAAAGCATACCAAAAAAAAACTCCTCGTACACGTGTTGCTTTTCCCTTTTACAACATGGGGAGAAAATTGCAAAAAACTGATGACTAACTGCATAAATTACACAAAAAAGAGAAAAAAAATATTACAGTCATGTTTATAGAAGCGTCGCGTCGTTCGGCACGTATAAAAAAAGCTCATGGCCGACTGATAAAGATAACGGGACACCGACCGATCGGCTGACATAACAAGAACTTGAATAGAATTTGTTGCTTTCGAATTGGCGAACATCCAAAAAAAAGATATGAAAGGATTTCCAATTGTTTGTCATTCACTGGACTCTCACATATGACCTACTCTCTCCGGATATCAATAAATACTAAGATTTTTTTGTGGTTATGGCGTCACTTTAATGACTCACTATTTGAATGTCTGTTCAATTTTGAAGGGGATAAATCATAAGACATAGTTTACAGCTGTTGAAATCAGTTCTTTTTCGAAAACAATAACAAAAAAAACGTGAGCAAAAATCCAAATCCCCATAATTAATTTTTTGATGTTAATTTTATACAGGAAGAGAGGAAATAAAAAAAATTCCCAATGCATTGTTTGTTGGGTACATTTTGGTTCGAAACGCCATCTGGTTCTCATTTCGTTAAGTTTCATGGAGCGAGTGCGAAATTAAAATCAGGATTGCCACGGACGTGACTTTTTTTTTACACCGGATGTGAAAAACAATGCGAAAGTTTCGCATCCGCTGATGCAGACGTCAGCGGCGTCATTTTACGGGAAAGTTTTTTGTTTTCTTATTCATCAACCTCTGGATCTAGACATGTGAAATATCCACAGAATGGTAGACGCTCACTTAGGTGGGAATTTTTTGGAATTCCATCCATAAGGGGGAGGAACGAGGGGTGGGACAAGCGTTGGGGGTTTTAAAACCTCGAGATTAATGATTGCGACTTTGGTGTTATAGAATTTCAAAATTCGAAACGGAAGGTCCTGAAGGCACAACGTTTTGCCCCAAAAGTTTTTAAGCTTTTTTTAGGGTTTTTTTTTTGGTGCAAATTAACGCATGCCGAAAAATGTTTACCCGCGTGCTTATTAACGTTTTTGTGGTCCAAAATTGGTTCAAATCGACTCTAAAAAATTGGTTAAAATTTACTCTAGCTCTTTATTAGTTGACAATAGTTGTTCAAAATTCGGGAGTATTCGTTTTCCCACATACCTTGTGTTTAACCAAAGTTATTGAGATTATTGTGAATCAAGGACTAAAAATTTCCAACATCAAAAGAGGTGGTGAAGGAGTCATTTGATGGGATGGTGGATGGGAGGTGGGTAGATAGCGGGGGTTAATGGGGGGTGGGGGCGATTCATTTAATTTATCAAATTACAATTCAATTATTTGTGATCTATATATAATAGTTACCATTTTGAATCCGATATACTTATTATTAATTATAACTTTGTTCAGAATACACCATAAAATCGACTGGTATATATGTGGGGGCACTGTATAATATTTCGCGGTAGAAGAAAATTTCGCAAAATTCAATTTCAAAACTAAAATGCAATTTTAATAGCTTTGCATACCTTGGACCAGATTCTTTTTTTTTTGCTCTTGGAAAGTTTGCCGACAAACATAAACAAATTTTAATACTAAAAAATAATTAAAATTGCATGGAAGCTGATGTACATACATACATTTTTGTAATTGAGTTATTAAGATGAGAAGTACGGAAATGTGATTTGCTGTTAAAAATTATGTCAATTACCACTTTTTCCTCCTTTACCGTTTTTTTTCGTATCCATAGAACCACTAGCCTGGCAAAAAAAATTATACAACATTGTTGTTAATACCTGTGGCTACAAAATCATCGTCGCCCCCCCCCCCCCCCCCCCCCCCTCCGTTCCCTCGCACCCTCCATCCACCCCTTACTGTAATATCAACATTTCTCGTGTATTTTTAATAACCAATCATGCACCCTTCTACGTTCTGCCACTCTCCTAGAGTTTCACTTGAATCCGAAGCCTCGTTCCATTTAACCCCTTTCGAGGCTTCTTTTTTAGTTGTGTGTGGGTATATTTGTGTTTGTGTGTGTGAGAGGTTAAGGGTGAGACGTTAAGGTTGAAACGTTAAGTTTCTATGTTTGTACACCATCAGCATAGTATCATTGTGGGTTTTTTTTAGTCTTCATCTTTCATAGTTTCCTTCGTCATTCCTCAAAGAGCGTTGAATCAAATTAGGGGATGCGCTTGTTACTCTCTTGAAAACATCATCGAGCGGTACAGCATTTGCAGTAAAGACGCGCAAAAGGAAAAACCGTTAACTTTGTTAGTATTTAATGGACCGCGATGCGGGTTCCGGTTTTCAATTTTTCCGAAAGTCAGTTTTTTTTAAACTGCAAAAAAAATTAACAGCATATGACTTTCTCCAACAAAATCTACGTTCCTGCGCAATTTGCAAGATAAACCGACGAAAAAAATTTTAGTGTATATAAAAATATGAATTTTTATTTGGCAAAGCCATAATCTTTAAATCGCAAGACGTCTTTCTAGGTTTTCCTACTAGCTTGCATTCCCGTCGTTGCCGGGTTAAAGTTTTTTCTGTGACTTTTAGAATACTAAAAAAAACCGGAAAGAACTTAAAAAGTTTTGAGAAAAATCTTATCCTTGCAGGGCCTTATGTTTCATTCTAACCCCAGATTCGTGATCAGCGACCCCGAAAACTTCCGAGTGATGCTTTTCAGCCTCCTAGTGAGCATAATTCATGGAACACACTGTGAAAATTTCCATTTTTTAGCTTCAGGGGTTTGGGGCTGGACGTTGATGAGTCAGTCGATCAATCAGTCAATCAATTAGTCAGTCAGGCAATCAATTAAGTTGAACGATTTTATATATATAGTGTACCGTTTTAGTAGATTTAGTGTACCGTTTGAAACGCATCGAACCAATCATGGACACAAAAATGAACTACACCATTTTGATTTCCACATGTCCGTCCGTCTGTCTGTTCGTCTGTCCCTCCGTTTGTCTGTCCGTCTGTCCGTGAACACCATCTTTTTCGAAAGGATTGCGCTAGAGACTTGAAATTTTTTACAGTTGCGTTTCTAGTAAATAGCAAGTAAAAATTCCACTTATAGTGAGATATCCCCAACCTCCCCCCTCCCAATGGCTCATCTCATGCTTCTTCTGCTGATGTTGTCACAAAGAGAAAGAGGGGAGCTTAATTCGGTGTCATTTGTGTGAAAATTCAATTTTTCGTAAGATACCTTCCGCCCCCCGCACCGCCCAAACCATTAATGATATCAGGAAATGGACAACGGATTCTTAATCAGAGGCCCGAGAAACACCCCTAGGCCAAGTTTCAGCAAAATCGGAGACATTTCAAAAAATTGAAAAAATCGCAAGGGGGACCCCTGTACTTTTTTTAAGGACGAAAAATTCAAGTCCTCTGATCGGGCTGAAATTCGGAATCTAGAGGTTATCGGGGACGGAGAATCGATATCCGGTGTCCTTTTTGAGGGTGGCGGTGGGGTTTGGGCGGTACAAGGACGAGGTCCTTGAAAAATCCTTTTTTCCCCAAAAAGGACACCGGATATCGATTCCTCGTCCCCGAAAACTGTAAGATTCAAAATTTCATAAAAATCCTTTTAGCCGTTTCCGAGAAAAAAGGATTCAATTTTTAAGGATCCGAGATTTGGAAAACCGTCTGTCCCTCGCGTAATTTTTGGCCTATCGACTCACGGAAAACGGTTTTTGATAGATAAAAGGATCCTAAAGTATGCGTGATTTTTGTTTTTCCTAAAACTTTAGAGCTTTTTTCCAAAAAAGATTTTTTCTTCAGACTTGAAATTTTCTTGAGATTTTTTGTCAAAAATTTCAAAAATTTACAAAATGAAATTTTGAAAAAAAAAAATATAACAAAATTTCGGGAAATAGTCACATTATGCCATTTCTACCATAATTTATTAAATAATAGGATTGTGTGTCTGTCTGTTCGCTTAAAACTCGAGAACTGCTGAACCGGTTTGGGCGAAACTTTCAGGGGAGCTTACTTGCGTCAAAGAGCGGGTTTCAAACCATGCGTCAACTCAATTTAGTTTCAGGCTGGGTTGTAGCCACAGATATCCTACTACTAGATCGCGGCACTCGAACAATTCCATACCAAAAATATGGGACAGCGTGACTATGGTTGTCTCATTTTTTCTTGGAACTTTAGTGATGTCAGATGTTCGAATCAGTTCTGAATTTCTATTCAATTCTAAATTTAAAGTGGTATGTGGCAGCTCTGAATATTAACATGAATAATCGGAATAGGGATTGAATAATATTCCGTCGGGGACCTGCATAAGCATTTTTTCTAGAATTTTAATTTCCCAGAATTTACTAGCTTTGTCCCTTTTTCTCGTCATAACTTTTTGACGTTTCAGTGGTCTATTTGAGATAGCAAATGGCTTGATCTAATAGTAGGATATCTATGGTTGTAGCATAAAAGCGTAGCACGTCATTTTTCAGAGGCGGTGTGACGCTTTAGGTGATATTTTGAGACATTTGGAAGTTCGCTGCGTCAAATTCGAACCTCAGAAATGACAAGAAATTTAGATACGGTTCTCTAAACAACTATAAGGTCAATTTACGATAGAATTGCCCCTCCCCCCCCCCCCTCGACCTCTTTCCCTAAAAACATTGTCCTCTATATAATGTGTCCAAGTCAACTTTTTTAAGGTGTCCGGAACACTGCTTTTCTACGGTTGCATTTTGATGCCTTCAGCGCAATTAAAAAAAGGTACAAAACATAACAAAAGCTATAATTGCCAATCTGGCAATTATTGAAAACCCGTATGGTGATTTAATTGAACGGCGTATCAAAATTTCATTTGAATTCAAATTTTCCAATAAGATTTTTTTAAAACTTGTTCCAATCGGATTTTGATGTATGGGAGTTTTATGTAGAATCATATTCTAAATAACTTTTGTTCTTGCACTTTTTTGATAGGACATACAGTTTTTGAGATATTCGCGAAAAACATTTTCGTTCCTATGGGGGGTACCCCCCCTAATGGTCCATTTTTGCCCATTAACGAACTTAGCCTCGCATTTTACAAAAAACGGATCTGTGCAAAATTTCAAGTCTCTAGCTCAATCCGTGCGCCCGCAATCCGCGCCACAGACAGACAGACAGACAGACGGACGGACAGACAGACAGACGGACGGACAGACGGACGGACATGCAAAATTCAATTTTTTTTATCATTCTAAACACACTGGTGTAATTCATTTTTTTGTGTGATGACGGGATCTTGGCGTTACAAACGGTAAGGCAAAGTTAATATACCCTTTGGTTTCACCATACGGGTATAAAAATAACCACGGCCGCGCTTAAATAGAAGACAGATTTCAAGGGAAAAATAGGATAAGGTGGCAACCCAAATTTGAGGATATATTTGACCTTGGCTTTTAACATTTTTTTACTTGCGGCGCAATAATTTCTACATATGTGCATATTTTTTAATGAAAATTTTGACTACGGTTGGATTTTCTTAAAATTTCTGCCAAAAAACTTAGATAATCACAAACAAAAATAGATAGAAATCTCTTCTCTCTGATCGGTCTTTCGAAATTTCCACGCATATCCGTTTTATCAATGCTTTTAGAAGGTGGGATGGGGCGCCAAATATAGGTTTTGCTTAGGACGTCGCTTTGCCATGGGACGGCTTTGTATCTTGGGTGGCATAGTATGAGATTTTCTGTTATTAGAATTGTGAAAACAGAAATTAATTTAAACACAACACTTTGAGAATACTTCCCATCAGGTAAGGAGGATTCTTTTTTTATTCGTAAATTATTTAACAAAAATAAAGCGAGGTAAGAAAGAATACACACAAAACTTGAGAGAATCCCAATGGGAAAAATGTCAAGCGCTTTTCAGCGCTTTTCACCGCTTCTTATTCGCTTTCGAAGGATACGACTGGCAAGCACACCATTTTCCAAAAGAATTCGATAACCAATTAGTTTTCCTAAAATCTTCAAAGCGGTTAGAAGATGTCCTAAGTTTTGAAGTTTTGTTTTTAAATTTATCGTTAAATGTCAAGTAGTTTAAGTGGCCTGGTAGACAAATAGCGTGGCGGAATTAACATATCTTCTATATCTTCTAGTATTTTTTTTTTCGTTAATGAAAAGTCAAACGCGAATACACATAACCAAACATTTCTCTCATATAAACAGAAAATTTTGATTGGAAATTTCCAATGACAGAGAATTCGAGCATTTCACAAGCGCTTAACAGCCAGCTTCAGGGAAGCGCTTGCCTGCGATGCTAAAACAAATAATACAAGAATAGAGTATGGGAAAAGGGAAGCACTTTGAGCTTCTGAGAAACGCTAAATGAGTGATTCTGAAGCGCTTCATTTCCTACTGGAATGAAATCCCCAGAAACATCAAAGGAATTGGTAGAAAGCTGTTGTTGATTAATCAGTTTTAAGGGTAAGGATTTTATGTTAATTCCACCACAACGACTTTCGTTTATCCTAAATTCAAAAAAAAAAATCGGACGGGAAATAGCTTTTCCCATAGCTTTCGGATGTATTAGAGTGTGAACAAATAGATTGACAGGCTGATAGACAACCGAACAATTCAAACTGTCGAATTTAATTTTTTTTGAATTTTTAACAGTTTTAGGGATTTTAACTGAAAAATGTTTAATTTGAATGAAAGGATTTTTTTTAGAACGCCAAACAGTAGGTAAAAACGATAAAAGCCGATTTTTTTTTAAAATATTTTTATGTTTTTATGTGGGGTTGCGTTAGCCTGCGATCTCCCTCTACCACTCCTCGGCCACAAAGCATTATCTACTTTTCTGAACTGGTAAAAATCAAATGAAATTTCAACAATAAAATTATTGCACATAAAGAAGTTGCCCCCCTCCTCCCTCGCACCTTACGGCCCCGGCACTTAAAATTATTACACATAAAAGAATTTCAAAATATACAATAGTAGATTTTGTCGCCTAACCTCCGTACTTATCCGCCTTCGGCCTTGGGTCTGAATTTTGAAAGGTGCACAACTTCCAGAGAAATGGTTGAGGGTAGATTTTAGTGGGCGAAATTTTTCCTTGAGGGCTGGCATCTCTATTGATGAAACTCGAATTCAAATACCATCAAGGATTCAAGAGATATCAAGAGAGGGGGTAGGAAGGAAGGAGAAATTTGAAAAATAGTATAACCTATAACTTTCTCAATGATACTCTAAACATAACTGTAAAGTTTCATAAAAATTAGTTCAGTGGTGTTTGGAAAATCCGGTCATAAAAACAGCCGACTTTCTCTTACAAAAACCTTTATTAATATAATATTATAAATATTAATTGGATTTTAGTGTGAATTGCCCGAAAATATAGATTTTGTATGAGAAAGTCATGTGCTATTCACATTAGATATTTTCTTGTACGAAATTGAGTGATAAAATCTAATTTCATTAAAGTTTGTGTTTTTTCCCTGTTCTTTTTTCTTAATCAAATGTGCTAAATATGCTATCCTTTGCTTTAATCTAAAAGGAAAATCGATAGCTAAAACAAATACCAATTGGAGACTAATCGCGTCAAAAAGTAAAATAAACAAAAAATCAATACTTGCCAATGATTAGAAATTAGATTGCGAATTCATAAACAATTAGCTTATGATTAATTATCACGCGAAAGGCTACTAAGGAGTACCCAAACGTCACGGCAATCAATGGGAGAGGGGATATGGAGGGAGCAATAGAAATTATAAAAAAAAATCAATGGTAAATTGTAGCCACCAAGGCTTTGTAGTGAAACAATTTTAATCATTATTTAGCACACAAAAACCATCCAGCCCCGAACCACCCTTAATTCCAAGATAAAATTATGTTTTTATACGAAACATTTTTTTTTTATTTTTTAAATGTAAATATGTTCATGTAAAGCACATGCAAAGGCAACAACAAAAAATGAAAAAAAGTCACGTACGTACTTACTATGAGTGCCATGAAACACGCACTCTTATGCATCACATTTGCTTTATTTATTAATTTATTTATTTGTTTCATTTGTTACTATTTTTTTTTCACGAAAAAAATCTGAAATTTCTGTAAAAAAAAATTTACCGCCACCAGTATTTTATCCAAATTTTGAACAAAACTGAACCACTGCTCAATTTTGGTTAATATTGCCTAGTTACAGGCGTCTTATAAAAGGGAAAAACATACTACGTGGGTTTTCAGGCCAAGCCAAAGTGATCTACATGGAAATGCAAAAAAAAACTAACGGATTTTCGATGGTTCATAACTTGAAGGAAATAATATTTGTTACAATTTCGTCTTTTACTGTTATCGAAATATTTTCACCAAAAAGTGAAAACTTCGATTTTTGCAAATTCCTTACAAACTAACGGTATTCCGAAAAAATCCAATAAGGCAAGAATTAAAGACATTAAAATTCTCTACATTTTTTGCATTTTACAGTAAATCGATATCTTCTACCGTTATCGAGATATTTAAAATTTTGTAAAAAAAAAAGAAATCATAGTTTTATATTAACTAAAAATATATAAAATCCTTGGTGTGTATGTGTGAGGCCACATCAAAGCCAAATCACTCAACCGATTGATTTCATATTCACAAAATATGTTAGTCAGGCTGCGAGAATGGTTCATAGTTAGGATTGGTTCCGGTATCGGCACCCTTTTCATCTCTCGCCTATTATCTTCTGAACCACTGATGGGATTTAAATACGGTTTCTTGTGTTGGACAGGATATCTGTCCATAAAAATTATTGCCCACTCAAACCTCTCCGTCCCGCATCACGCAAACCCTCTCTCCGTCTATATCCTTAACACATTATGCGAAACCCCTCTCCTACCATATTCTAATGGTAGGAGAGGCGTTTCGTATAATGTGCATGGATTTCGATATAGTTTTCGCCGTTAGATAGGTAATGACTCAATATTTTGGTGAATCCACGACAAGAAGTAATCAGCTGGTCATTTGGTATCTTCGTACATATTTTGTAATTTCGTGCTTATATTTAGTGCGAAAAACTAGCAAATTATTTTGTGCTTGGTAGTCAACTTGAATAAGAAGCTCTTAATACGGACCCTGATATGGAGCGTGTCTTAAAATTTTTGAGAAATTTCACAGCCGCTTTAGCCCCCATACGCAGAAATTCATAATGAAAAACAAAAATCGGGTAATCAACCACTAATAACAAAGTTTTTTTCAAAAAGATTAGTAAAGGGTCTTTCAATAAGGATATAACAATTTTGTATTTTAATAAAAACGCACCCTAAAACTTTTTTTATGATCTGGCAATGCTAAAACGTCAGTCAAGGTTTACATTTTTGTCATGGTGAAGTTCACGAACGAGCAACGTTTGGAAATTATTAACACTTACTACCAAAATTCTGAGTCCGATGAAATTATAATGAAAATTATGAAATGAAATGATGGTCCGGTCGAATGGCCACCTCGCCCATGCGATTTAACGCCGTTGGATTTCTTTTTATGGGATTATGTTAAGTCGTTGGTTTATGCCAACAAGCCAACAACGTTAGAGAAGCTCAGGAACAATATCGAACGCGAAATTGCCAACGTTTCGGCTGATATGTGTGGAAGAGTGGTGGAAAATTGGCTCCAAAGAATCAATCAGCAAACGTGCTCGCGGTGGCCATATGAACGACATCGAATTTCATACTTAAATGTAGCATGTCCACTACACCTGGAATAAATTTCAGCCCGATATCTCAATTATTCTGTGTTTTATTTAAATACAAAATTGTTATGTCCTTGTTGAAAGACCCGATACATATCATATATTTGTATTAATTTAAATATGTCGTTAAATAAAAACTTATTTCTATTTTTTTTTTAGAATTTTTCTAATATTTGGGACCCCAAAATTGCATACAAAGTAGGGTTCACAGTGCGCGGTTTCGGTTTGCGCGCTCTTTTTGTGGAACGTATCTACCGCACAATTGGAGGGATTACTGTATTTGGTCTAATAAAAATAGTAGTGCATTGGACTAATTGCTGAACAAGAAAATAAAACGTCAGCGTTTTTAGAATAACGTTTTCAATTTATTTTTTTTTTTGCATTAAATTTTCCCCAGTGTTGACTTTTTTTGCATTAAATTTTCCCCAGTGTTGACTTTTTGTGCAGAATAACGGAGGAAACGTTGAACAATATGTTTCTAGGGCAAAATGAAATTCTCTTCGGTTTGAAGCAACCATAAATCAAATGTCTTCATATCGCTTCAAGTGCATAACAATCGTAAAACAGCAACAAAACAAAACAACAAAAACATGCTCCGGCCACCTGCATTTACGTGTTTGAAATTTAAAAAAAAAATATCTGATGTGAACATCACGTGACTTTCTTATACAAAATCTATGTTCCGTGCGCAATTTACACAGCAATCTGATAAATAAAAAAACCCCCGAAAGCGATCCGAAAGCGATCCGAAAGCGACTAGGAAATTTGTCCGGCTTGTGCAGGTTTCACCGTACCAGTTGAGATAAAAAATGTCAATTTTTTTAATTTTACAAAAACTAAAATATCTCGATAACGATAAAAGATATCAATTTACTGTAAAAGGCAAAAATGTAGAAAATTTTAATATCTTTAATTATTCCCTTAAGTTCCCTTTTCGAAAAACTGTCAGTTTCCAAGGAATTCGGATAAATCTAATTTTTCCACTTTGAATGTAAATAACGGTAAAACATAACGGATATTGGTGAAAGAATAAATTATGCCATTCTCATTCATTGATCTCAAATATTAAACCAAAAAAAACCACATTAGTTTTCGACATAATCGCAAAAAAAAATTTTTTTTTAAATAACGGTATATCTCAATAACGGTTTCAGATACGTAGTTCTAGTGACAGACAGAAGTGAGGGAAATTTTATTAGCTCCAACATTTATCTTGCATAAGACTACTGAAAAGCGCGTAGTTTCGGAGTGAATCGCAAAAAACGAAATTGTGATTTTTAAAAAGCCGCCATTTTGGTTACTTCGGGTTAAACGGATTTCTGCCAAAAGTCGATAGAATCGTTGCGTTTCAGGACCGAATATGCCTGTAAAATTTCATGGCCTTGGTAGTGTTTTTGTGAGAAACTTGTTCACAGGTAGACGGACAGACAGACACCAATTTTTGCATGGAGTGCTCGGGAAATGTTTTTTAGGCAACATTAAATGGTCGAAATTTTTCATGGATACAATACTTTATCGTACTTTGTATTAGAAAGTAAAATTATCTGTGAAAGTCACCATACCATACCGCACCGTATCGTACCGTCGGTTGCGTCGCCAGCGTTGCGTCCGTAAATGACACGCGGAGTACACGATTTCCATCCAGAGTAGCCCTGCACACCATCGAATAATTATTATAGGAAATTGGTAGGGTATCATACTACCACCACCACCACCTCCTCAGCCCCGCCTACCCTAAAGCCTAGCGACCGAAACCTCATTTAATCGCCTGGATCTCTAGGTTTCGCTTCGTTTCGCCGTACTACAAGTGTTCCATTGATTTTTCCACTATTTTCCCAGTGTAAAGCGTGCCACCGAAGCCCGCCCCGCACACCATATATGGTGGAGTGGGTGTTGAGGTGAACTCTGAGAAACATTGAAAGTCTGCAAATACAGAAAAAAAAACACATAATACACACATACACACATGCACACAGATCCATACTGACCAAATGTAGGCTAAAACTTCGTATTCAGTTGGCACAAGGACATTTTGCTTCAGTGTCGTGTGTCATTTTTAGATTGCTGTAATTTATGCATCCACATAAATTTCGGGTAGAATGGGTAGTCACAAAACGGTGAAATATCCAAAGAAAACCCTCAGAAATATCAACCACAAAACATATGACGATTGATTTTGCACTCTACTGGCAACAAATAGCTCGAGTGAAGCGGGTTGAGGAAAAAACTAAGGGAATGGTGTTGCTATTCATCCCGACAACACCAGGCCAAGGGCCGTGCCAAGGCAAAGTGGCGCCCATGGCGAAACCTGAATTTGGCGCCCTCCCCCTTTCTGGGAAATAACACGAAAATTTGATAAAAACGCATGTTTTTGTATGCTTGGAAATTTCGAAAGACCAACCAAGGAAATGAAGTTTGTCTCAATTTTTGTTGGCCATTATCTAAGATAAAAAAATGGCATCTTAATTTTTGTGACCATTTCCCAACATTTTGTAGTGTTTTTGTTTTTTGAAAATTTCATTTTGTAAACTTTTCAAATATAAAAAAAAAATCGCAAAAAAAATTCAAGTATGTAGAAAACATTTTTTTTGGAAAAAAGTTCTACAGTTTCATGAAAACCAAAAATCACACATCCTTAAGGATCCTTTAATCTATCAAAAACCGTTAACCGTGAGTCGATAGGCCAAAAATTACCGGAGAAACGGACGATTTTCCAAAGGTTGTATCCTTAAAAATTGTATCCTTTTATCTCGGAAACGGCTTCAAGGATTTTCATGAAAATCGAGATTTTATGGTTTTCGGGGACAAGGAATCGATATCCGGTGTCCTTTTTGGGAAAAAAGGATTTTTCAAGGACCTCGTCCTTGTATCGCCCAAACCGTACCGCCCCCCTCAAAAAGGATACCGGATATCGATTCTCCGTCGCCGATAACCTCTAAATTATGAATTTCAGCCCGATCGGAGGACTTGAGTTTTTCGTCCTTAAAAAAAGTGCAGGGGTCCCCCTTGCGATTTTTTTAATTTTTTGATACGTCTCCGATTTTGCTGAAATTCGACATAGAGGGGTTTTTTGGGCCTCTGATTAAGAATCCGTTGTCCGTTTTGACTAATGGTACGTTTTGACTAATGTTGACTAATGGTTTGGGCGGTGCAGGGGGGTGGAGTTGTCTCGTGAAAAATGGAATTTTCACACAAATGACACGGAATGAGGCTCCCCTTTTCCTTTTAAATCGAATCTTTACAGGATTAGGCGGAACATCAGTAGAAGGAGTAGGAGACGGGCCAAGAGGGAGTGGGCAAGGGAATGATTTACTTCCGTTGCCTTTTTTGACAGATTCCATTTCACAATCAATGGAAAAACCAGACTTTAAAAATCATTTTATGTATTTATGCTGGTAGAAATCGCAAAATCAATTCAAATTTTGTATTTGATAACCATTTCGCAACATTTTTTAGTAATTTTAATAATAAATTTATTTTCTAAATTTTTAAAAAAAAATTTCAAGAGAATTTCAAGTCTCGAGAAAAAAATTAATAAAAAAGTTCTACAGTTTCAGGAAAAGCAAAAAAAAAAACACATCCTTTAGGATCCCTTTAGTGTGTCGTTTTGGAAACAAAATCCAGGTGTCACCCTTACGAGTGTATGGGGTTTAGTTATATAAGAAAGGGATATCATATGACGGCCAGCCGTAATAGAGTTTATTTTAATTTACGATTGATCAAATTTTATTAAGAACTTACCGACTATTTATCGTTGTGTTGCTGCTATGAAATTACGGTTGCCAGGTGTCATCGTCTGATCAATGTAAGGTAAAAAATATCCTGTCATCGTTTTTAAACTTCAACCACACTGGATCAAATGTATCTCACTTTTGAAAGGATTAAAGAAATTGCAAAAGAAACCTCTTTTAACAAATTAGTAGGTACTCAAACATTGCTTTTAAAAAATTCAAAAAAAATATTTTGTGCTTAGAAAATGTCCCGGAAATCTTTTCCGCGCTCTAAAATAGCGTCTAAAAAATTCAAATGTTTTTCTTGCTCAGAAATCCCTTTAAAAAAAATTGAAAAAATATTTCCTGTTTAGAAAAGGTCTCGGAAATATTTTTCCTGTTCAGAAATCCCTTTAAAAAAAATTGAAAAAATATTTCCTGTTTAGAAAAGGTCTCGGAAATATTTTTCCTGCTCAGAAATAGCTTCTAATAAATTCAAAAAAATATTTCCTGTTTAGAAAAGGTCTCGGAAATATTTTTCTTCCTCAGAAATAGCTTCTAAAAAATTCAAAAAAATATTTCCTGTTTAGAAAAGGTCTCGGAAATATTTTTCTTCCTTAGAAATAGCTTCTAAAAAATTCAAAAAAATATTTCCTGTTTAGAAAAGGTCTCGGAAATATTTTTCCAGCGCAGAAAAACTTCTAAAAATTCGAATTTCAGTAAATCAAAACCAGAACCAGATTTTTGAAATTTTTTAAACGTGAACCAAAAATTAGAAAATCAAGATAACTTTTGATTTGCATCTCTGATTTCGTTTAGCAAAGTAAAAATGTATTTTTAAGACTAGGTTATTTCCGTGGGTTTTCACAACCTCCTTAAAATTTTGCTCACAGCAATACGGAAAAAATTCAACGCCCCCCCACCCTCCCCCGGTCCCTGGAAACCTAGAGATAATAACGATAGAAATAGAAAAAAGCTACTGGCGCACACACACACAATGTGTGATGTTTCGGTTCTATTTTGGGCATGTTTAGCTCCTGTCACTCCACTCGGTTGGATTTTTCTTACTGTCACCCACAATTGTTTTTGTTTCTTCAGCAACTCGATCACCTTACCTTTTGGTTGTATACTTATTTAAGACGAATTGGGGGCGCGACCGCCTGAAAGCAGGCAAGGGTTTTTCTGAAACATCGGAAAGTAGTCAATATTGATAACTTTTTTTGTGGAGACAGAGAAAGCGGGAAGGGGGTGGTTAAAAATTTATATCCATATTTTAAACACTTTGGATTCCTTCAAGAAGCGAAATATGGGCTAGCCTTCCACCAATTTTTACTTATTTAAAATTAGTTCTAATTAAAAATTGTTCCATTATGAATGAAGTTTCAACCATCGAATGTATCCGCCACATTATTAAAACTACAAAAAGGCAAGCAACACACATGCGTTGAGAGGATGGAATTTTTTTTATTATTATTCTATTCACATTGGAATAGAAAATTTTCCTTTTCCTTTTTCTGTGTTTCAGAAATTTCATGATTTTTCACAATTTTCTTTTGTTTTACAACCAATGAAATTTACAAAATAAAATTGCCTCTGCCTATAGAATCTTATTATAATTTTTAATTTTGATTCATGGAAAGATGTTGCAATTAAACTAGAATTTTGTTGCGTTGGTTTTTGTGAGAGGGTGACGTTTTAGGTAATGGTGGGGCGGAACGAAGGTAGATGGTGGGGGGGGGGGGGGCTGTTAATTTTTACAAAACACGTCACCGTAATTTTTTATCTGTCACTTCTCGCCATCCTTCCCCCCCCCCCCTCCCCCTTCCTCACCCACCTCTCCCCACAACCATGACTCAACACTTAGGGGTACATCCTTGATCGACTAGCAAAAGTGCAAATTCCGACTATCGTGCCATTGTAATTCCCACTTAACTTGCGAGCGAGAAACACTATTGAGGATATACCCCTTAATCCCGGTATTTTGTAGGATTTTATTTTCAGGCAACTTTTTCAAAGTAGTCCACTGTTGTCAAGTTATGGACAACTGTTTCAACCTTCAACAAACCACAAAAAAAATCCCCTAAAAATTGGTCTCTTAGTTTCTCGGTTTCTAAAAAAAAACAAATTTTTGTCAGGGAAGTTCTGACAATTTTTGAGGAGGGGATAGAAAGGGGTAGTCCTAGCCCCCCCCCCCCCCCCACCAAACTACGGGCCTATGTTAAGGGAAAACTTCTTAAGTTACAGAAAAACGTTACAATTTAATTGCCTTCTCCCTTCTCCTAACTCCCTTCTCCTAACTCCCTTCTCCTAACTCCCTTCTCGCTTCTTCCTGCTCCCTTCCCCCTCTCGCACTGATTTCCTGCA
Organism: Chrysopilus asiliformis; assembly: GCA_964034945.1. Classification (NCBI taxonomy): domain Eukaryota; kingdom Metazoa; phylum Arthropoda; class Insecta; order Diptera; family Rhagionidae; genus Chrysopilus; species Chrysopilus asiliformis. The sequence goes on from OZ035964.1 coordinate 3,514,196, forward strand.
TGGCCACCGGTTTTGGTGTTCGGATTTCAGGCAAGATTCTTCAAATAGCGACAAATTTCAATGGATCTTATGTGCAGTGGCGTAACTATAAAAAACGTGTAACTTTGCCCACGCTGAAATTTTTTGTAGAAAACGCTAAAACTTAAAAATCATAGTTGAGTGATTTTTCGTTGAAGGAAATTTTAGGCATCGAAACTGGTTTGTCACCCAGGGAAAGAGGGAAAGGCGGAAAGGGGGAGTGGGACACAAATTATGGGATCTTCCGGCCCCTAGTTACGCGGCTACTTGTGTGAATTTACGTGCGGATCGCATACCGGATGGTGAATTTTATTGTATTGACACTTAGCGCTATCTGACCGTTATCCAGGTGTCATTTTTTGTCCCCCTTTAAAGTGGCAGAACGATACAATCCACCGGCGTAACTAAAGGGTAGGGGAGGTGTAAAATCTCACCAAATTTAATGTGCCCATTAAATATTGTGGCAGGTGAAATGTTTGCAAACAAAAACTGTGTCCCGTGGAGTGGAGGATGGGAGAGGAGAGGGAAGTTATATTGATGGCGAAATTCATAGTTACGCCACTGCTATATAAAACTCGAAGTCGCGATAGTCAAAAAATTTCATGACAATCGGATTTTGGCAATAGTTTCTATAGGAGAAATGGCGTGTAGCAACGGGAAACTGGAAATTTCATGCTATACGAATGTTTAGCATAAGAAAATCATAATTCCCAGGTGTGACTCGATGTGAAAAACTCACTCAGATATCAACAAAAATTCAATTTCCATCAGGATAGTTTTTCTGTCTTTCTTTCTATTCGACTTTACTTTTTCTTTTCTTAATTTTCCATTCGACAGAATAGATAAACAATTCCTAACGGTATCCGAATAAGAGATTTTATGTCGGAAAATTTCTCGATGACACTAAACTGGAAGACCAAATTGGAGGACAAAATTGGAGGACCAAATTGGAGGACCAAATTGGAGGACGAAATTGGAGAACGAAATTTATCCCAGCCATGCATTCACAGAATTTTTATTGACGAAAATGGAATGAAAAAATTCTAAAAAAATATCAAATTCCAACAAATGTCAAAATTTTAACAAAATTTCATTCTTTTTTCTTAGATTTGTGTTTTCTAAAACTTTTTTTTTTTGTAAAGTTTTTAAATTTTCACTCACATTTATTCAGTAAGTCATAATCACATCAAATTTTCCATTTGACAAAAAAAAAATTTCACCACAGTTCTGTTGAATTTTCCCCGTTTTGTTTGTTTTTTTTTTATTATTATTTTATTTTGTGAACTTTTCCCGTTTTTCAGCACACGGAAATTCTTTTATTAATTTTTAATTAAAAGCACTTTTCTCCCTTAGGCTCGTGAAGATTTTCGGAATATAGAATGTTCTAATTTTCTTTTTTTTATGGATTTTCATCCCGTTTTTAATTACACTCTACGGGTCTACCAAATGTCCTTCGTCCCTATTATTATTCTCTCTGTAGGTGCTGCTAACACCGCAACAGACTTTTCGTAACTGAAGAACGTTTCACCGAAATATGCAAAACTAGAATCAAAATTTTCCCGTTTTACGTGTTTTTTTTTCTTTACTTTCTTTATCTTTTTTTTATTGTTGTTGCTGATGTTTTTTTTTTACTTGAATTTTCCAGTATTATATCTTAGTTAATTCTATATTTTTTTCGCCGTTTTTAAGTGACAAACATTCATTCTCGTGCAATTGTTGTAAGAGAATGAGACAGAAACAAGGGGTGATAGTCAATATTTTCACATACCGAGAACGGAACACACAAGGAGAAAAAAAAAACACCCGTTAGTGGAGATAGGGGGAAAGAAAAAAAAGCCGTAAATGGAAATAAAATAATTTCTTTTTTTTCTTATCAAGTCGAATTGGTGTAAGCGGGACAGATGCGGGAAATAGAAATAAATGGAAAGAAAATTGGGGAAAATCTAGTTTTTTTTTTTGATGAAACTGAAATCGTTGATATGGAGAAAAGGTAAAAGCTTTGAAAAAGCTTCAACATATTATTGTAAAAGGTGTATGTGTGTGAAAAGCTTAATTGAAATTTTGTCCTCCTGATTTATAACTAAGAGCTTCCAGAAGCTTTCCTAATTTTCATAACACACCCCTCCCCGCGACCACCAACCACACCATCACTGCCAAGAATTCGGCCTATGTCTTGCCCCTTCAAATTATGCAGCTGCCTGTGAATGCTTTCCATTCCTCAGCCGGTACCACACCAGTAGAAAATTAAGCGCTACAGAACCACTTATTCATTGATTTGATTTTCAAAGACTGGAAGTCAGGCCCAGAGCCAGAAGGGCTAGACCCCCCCCCCCTCCCACTCAAAATTTATATAAAAAAATCGGCTTCAGAATCTGGAACCTTGGAACCTGGAACTTTGCAACCTGAAACCTTACTTTGAAATTCAGCCTAATTCAGTGCTGTTTCTGTGAAAATTTCATACCGCTACCCCTTGCACCCCCCCCCCCCCCAACCATTAGTGAAATCGGAAAACGGACAACGGATTCTTTGCTAGAGGCCCTAAAACCCCCACTCCGCCAAATTTCAGCAAAATCGGACACGTGTCAAAAAAATTGAAAAAATCGCAAGGGCACCCCCTGCCCCTGCACCAACCAAACTATTAGTGATATTGGCAAACGGACAACGGATTCTTAATCAGAGGCCATAAAAACCCCCCTTTGCCAAATTTCAGCAAAATCGGAGACGTTTCAAAAAATTGAAAAAATCGCAAGGGGGACCCCTGCACTTTTTTTAAGGACGAAAAACTCAAGTCCTCCGATCGGGCTGAAATTCATAATTTAGAGGTCATCGGGGACGGAGAATCGATATCCGGTATCCTTTTTGAGGGGGGCGGTACGGTTTGGGCGATACAAGGACGAGGTCCTTGAAAAATCCTTATTTTCCCAAAAAGGATACCGGATATCGATTCCTTGCCCCCGAAAACTCTAAAATTCCGAATTTCATGAAAATCCTTTCAGCCGTTTCCGAGATAAAAGGACCAGATTTTTAGTGAATTAACATTTGAATAATCCTTTGTCACACTCGTAATTTTTGGCCTATCGACTCACGGTAAACGGTTTTTGATAGATAAAAGGATCCTAAAGGATGTGTGATTTTTGGTTTTCCTGAAACCGAAGAACTTTTTTTAAAAAAAAAAATTTTCTCGAGACTTGAAATTTTCTTGAGATTTTTTTTCAAAAATTTCAAAAATTTTCAAAATGACATTCAAAAAAAAAATGCTACGAAATGTTGGGAAATGGTCACAAAATACAAAATTCCAATTAATTTTGCCATTTCTACCAGCATAAATACATAAAATCATCCCCCCTCCTCTTTCCCGTCTCCTACTCCTTCTTGTAATATCCCGCCTAATCCTGTAAGGATTCGATTTAAAAAGAAAAAGAAGTGCCTAATTCGGTATTCTTTTTGCGAAAATTCCAAATGAATTTAGGATATGATTTTACATAAGAATATGATTTTTCTTTCGAAAGCGAATAAGAACCGCTTAAATAGTGCTTCTGCAAGAACCGCTTGAGATTTTCCCTATTGGGATGCTACTCCTTTGGTGTAAAGCTTTTTTGAATATATTTTTGAAAAAAAAAAATCTTAATAAAAGCTTTCGATGGTATTATTTAGAGATGGTTTTCTTATCCTTACAGCTCAAAACCTTTCCACCCTTTTCTGAAATTTTCGCGTTGATGGGAATTTGTTTAGCAACACTTCTGAGCTTTCCATTTGCCAAAAGCAGTACATTTTCTGCGCAAGTCAAAATCTCTCCCCTTTTCTGGGGTTTTTTTTCGTTTCGACCCGCAATTTCTTCACCCCCCTTTTAACTGTACTTGTTCTGGGATAACGTGGATTTCAGCTGGAATCCTTTCGGTTGTCGGTAAGCTTTTTCTCTTTGCGCATCATCTTTTCATAAATTAGGTTAGAGACACTCCTCGCCCATCTTTATAACAGAAAAGCACTAAAGCTCTGGGATTTACCCTGTTAACAGTCATCTGTAACCGTAAAATATTTATATGCGACAAGAGGCCACAAGGTCCAATCCGATCCCTCCTTATAAGCAACACATTTGTCCGGATTATATAGTTTTTAAAAAGCTCTTCCTGTAAGAAAAAAAAACTGCCGTGTCGCCTTGACGCAAAGGAACTTTACAGTACCGAAATTTGTTATCAGGTCAATGCGCATTGTTATCCCTCCCCTCCTCCCCGACCCTTAGCAATCAGAAAAAAGCTGCGTTTCATTTGTGTGTTGAGTTCACTGCAACCGGAACTAATATAGCGATTAATTTGTACATTAGGCTCGCTCCTGATTATTTTAGCTTAGGCCGGCCAGTGGATAACGTAGGTGAAAATAGGGTATAGGAAAAATGTAATAATAGAATACTACATATCTATACAATGTCTATCTGGCTGTAGATTTGTTCCGGCATCACAGGAAAACGACCCTACCGATTTCGATGAAACTTTGCACACGGGTAGAGTTCCTTGCAGAATATATGATTGAATACTTTATATTTAGCCCCCCTTCCTCGCCTACGTGTCCATCGATACCCTCGCTTAGGGAAAATTTTCCCCCACTAATATCTACCCTCTCGCTTCTATATAAACCCCCTCATCAGCAATCTCCTGCAATTCTGAACGGACTTGGATCCTATTTTCATCCCTAGAGAGGCCTGCCTTCAGAAAAACTTTTGCCGACTTATATTTACCTATCCACTCTCTATAAACCCCCTAAAATTCGAAACAGGAGGTCCTTTAATAACGCAAACATCCTTTTACTTATTTTTCCTAAGAAAAATTGGCATAAGGGTGATTTTCGAGGCTGCTGAGAAGGAATTTAAAAATTCGAGACGCAAAATTCTAAGGCATTTGACGATAAAATCCCTGAATAAAGCACCATAACCTTTGACGAAGAAATGTTTTAGTCAAAAAATCTTCTCAGATAAGATTTATTTCTCCCCCAGAAAATTTACAAAAAACTTCAAAAGGCTAAAATCATAAAAAAAAGCTTTAGAAAGCTAAAATCACAAAAAAAAGCTTCAGAAAGTAAAAATCACAAACAATATCCAAATAACCGATAGTCTAAGAACCCCATGATACAATTTTGAACGATCAGCCGATGAAAGTTCTTGGGTGAGTTAGCTACGCGATGTGAAATAAAACTTTTGAACGAATTGTATTCGTGAGCATAACATTCGTAAGTGAAAGGGAAAGGTTCACAAAAGTTAAGCACAAAAAACTACATAGTTCCCTTTTTTCCCTTTCGCAAAAGCTTTTAATACTCCCTAAGCAGGAAAACTGTATTGAAGTGAAACAAACGATCTCTCACTGAGGTAAAAGTTTTTTTTTGGTTTCTGAAAGCTCTCTAGATTGGTTATCTGTATATTGTTTGCGATAAAAGCTTCAAAAAGCTTTTACAAGCTAAAATGTAGGGGATATTAAAAAACAACTCAGCATTGATATTTATTTTCATTTTCTTTATTAATAAAATAAAATTTAATTATTATTTATTATTGTTATTATTATTATATATAAGTAATTATTTTTTACAAAATATAATTAGAGATTTGAATCTTCTTTTTTCATTATTATTAATTTGTTGTTGCTTTATTCTTTATATATTTTAAATAAATAGGTATTTATTTTTGTTTAAATTTCTTTTAGCACATATACAATTTGAATAACTATTTTTGAATTTGATTACCTCCTCTACGATTTCAATCATTTCCTCCCATCGTCTGTATCTACCAAATTACATTTTCTTTTTTATAAATTTTGTGTAGGGGAGATTGGGGCGGTCCCTTAAACATAGCACTTTTATACAGCTTCAGTTTCTCGCGAAATAAAATAAAATACGCTGTTTTCAGGGTTTATACCATGGCCATCGACAAGATTTTTTTCCTGGAATGGAAGGGAAGGGTGAGCGGCGGAGTGGGATAGGGGGAGGAGGGCAAATAGGAAATTTATCCTAGAATTTTGGGAAAATTTCCTATTTGTGGGCATAATTTCCACCTTTTTTCGGAGTTATTACCAAAAAAATGGTTTGTTTTGTACATTCCTATGATATTTTTATGGGAATCTGTCCTATTACTTCCCTGCGGACCAGTGGTCCGATTGAATTTTAACGTATGGATTGAATTTTAACGTATGAAAATCATATACTATGTAAAATCATATCATCTTTATAAACTTTTCGATGTGATGCACGGTTTTCGAGAAAACAGCAAAAAAGAATTCCATTTGTATGGGGGAGGGGTGAAGAAATGGTCCAATGTTGCTTAAACGAGACTAGCCATTTATGAGAAACGTAACCGTACAAAATTTCAAATCTCTAGCTCAATCCTTTCGAAAGCAATGATGTTCTGTTTCTACCCAGACAATGTCCTCTATTTAAGGACCTCCAGAGTATTTTTGTTATTCTTGAATGCGCAAAGCGCAGCAAAATATACTCCTGGAAAAATATTGCCCCGGATTTCTTAGAACATTTAAATAAAAAAATCAAATAGAGGACTATGTCTGGAGAAAAGAAGACGAGAAGGCAACCCTACCTTAAATTGACCTAACAGATTTTTTTCCCCAATTCTAGAGGAGGAAGGGGAGAGGGAGTTCCCTCTTGCCATCCCTTCCTGCCGACGCCTATGGTTTAGACTAGGGTTTGTTGTGTATCCCTCGGTGTCTAATTGGCGAGGAATTTAAACACCTTGGGCGCATCCAACTACCAGAGCGGCTCAGCATCGCTCTAGAGCGAAAAAGGTGCTCAGTTACTGAACGCAATCGCTACAGAGCGGCTCAACTGAGCAGCTCACATTTTTTCTGAGCGTAAAAGAACTCCGCTCAGTAGCTGAGCAAATGTCAAATGAAGAATTACAGAACCTCAATTCATGTCTAAAAACGACGACGGAAATACATAAATGGTGTTATTTATAATATTTATAGTTATTTATGTTATTTATAATACGGGAAGCCTCATGGAAGTTCTTGCTGAGCAAACGGGAATGGAAATAGTCGGCATCGCGGAAAATGTTGGCGAAAGAGTTCGGGAGTGTACTTCGGCATAGTCACCTCAAAATAATCCCGGTTTCTTTCGGGTGCCGCATTCCGGATTGGGGCGACTTCAACTGAAGTATTACACTCTTCAACCAAAAGTGAAATAGCTTCCAGATTTATCGTATCAGAAGCACAAATTTCTAACATTACGGAGATAATTACATCGCGGTCCATCTTGAACAATAATTTCTTTCAATGACAGCTCATATATAAATGAGCGGTGCATTCAGGACACAAAATTCTGCTCAGCTGAGCATTTTTTTGACAGCTGAGCTTCGCTCCAGAGCCGCTCTGGTAGTTGGATGCGCCCCTTGTTTCTGAGAGCGCCCCTTCTACCTCCGTATTATAATTTTATGGTGTGAGGTTTCTTTGTATTTGCGGTTATATAATTTCTGCGTATGATTTCTTTTTTGTCTGTTCTTCATTGTGTTTTATTCAACTGTTTCGCCTTAGAAAAATCAATAACCGATTTGCTTCAAATTTTCTGAATTCAACGAAATAAAATAATAATAATTGAACGATAAGCGAGCTTCAATGTTTTGCATGCACAAATTACAGACATTTAGTTTAGACTTCAATAATCGGAAAGCTTCTGGTCAGGAGCTTTTATCCATGAGCAAAAGCTCAATTGTATTTTTTTTCTCTTTTTCTCTCTCTCTCTCTCTCTCTCTTTCTCTTTTTCAATCATGATTTGATGTGATAGAAGCGTTTTGAAGCTCCATCAATTTGGTAAATTGAGTTTATCAACTAATTTATTTTAGATATCAAAGCCTCTCTTACGCTAACAATAAAAATTGTTGAAATTCTCTACAGCCATTGTGAATTTGAAGTCTACCTTTCAAAATGAGTATGATTTTTTTTTCATTCACATTGATGAAAGTTAGTTTTCTGGCAATATTCTGTTGTTTTTTTATTAATTTAAATGAAACAAAACAATTTCAGTATTTAAGGAAGTTTTTCACACCAAATTCACTTCATTTTTGTGTTTCACTCCTCGAAAGAAATCCTTTCTGTTTTATTTCATAGATTTTTAATAATTTGTGTATTTATGTTATGGTTTTTTTTTTGCTTGTTTGTTTTATTAACCATCAATTGTGATGATTGTTTGTTGCTATTTAAAATAATCTAAATATACTTCCGACCACAATTATTACACATTATCAATCATCACATTATTAAACTAAAGAATAAAAAAAATAGAGAAATAATAAGAAAAAGAAAATTAAAAAGAAAATACTAGAAGGAAGGAAAATCTGTAATTGCCAAATAATTTATACGACTATTAAGGGACACTGATTCAGTTCGTTCAATAACTACACGAGTGACACCTGCAAATGGGAGCAAAATTGGTAAGAGATGTTGACTGCACAATTTTGTATCGAGTATAAATTATTTAATGATTACAAATCGATAAGGATGTAAATTATTTACTATAACAAGGAAAATTGATCTATATGGCGGTACAAATACAGTTGAATTTTCGCTTGTCATAAAATTTAATTTTAGCCCGTATGACTTGTTAGTACAGAAATATTGCAAGGATATTAAAATAAGGTAAAAGAAAGGACAGGTTAAAAGTTAATCACCCCATTCGTTGCTGTTTTGTACGACTGTAATACAGCCAGGTGTTCCGCCGACCCCTCCGCCACCACCCCCACTCGATGAATTTATGGCGGCTGTCGTCGTCGTCGATAGTTGCTGATTGTGCTGATTCATCTGTTCGCTATCATTATCAATAAATTCCACATGCGTAAACGGAAAATGACCCTTTTTCCCCTTCAGTTCACCCTCCCATTGGCCATTTATATTTGTTTTAGTCACTTTTATAATATCATCAACTTCGAGTTTTAGGGCCGTCTTATCGTAGGCGTTCGGTACACGAGCCTGTTTCACTCTAGCGAATGCCGGAAGTTTGCGCTAAAATTAACTACGATTAATAAAAATAATAAAAACTGGTTGCTATACAACATTATTTGCCGAAATTTCCAGCTAATCGATTTGCCGAAAAATCATGACAAACAGATAGTTTTTTTTTGTAGTGTACTCACATTTAAATCCGATTTTTTAAGCGCACTACCTAACTGATGCGGACTAGAGAAACCACCACTGCCTGTACTTCCGGCGCTACCGATGCGACCGCCATCGGTTCCACTCCCAGATCCAGGCCGTTCCAGTGTATTATTTTGATTATTTTCTTCATACTGAAATTGAAAAAATATATGTATATAAGTAAGAAAAGCTACAATTGCCAGGGGCCAATCATCAAACACTCTATATGATGACAGACAAAATTTTGATTCAAAAAAACCGATTTGTATGGGGAAAGGAGTGGTCCGATTGGTTTTTGATGTAGGGATAAGTTATGTAAAATCCTCTTCTAAACACATTTTATCTCTATAAATTTTTCAATATGACTAACCATTTTCGAGAAAATTGCAAAAAACTGTTTCGTATGTATGAGGGAGGGGGAAGGAATGGTCAATTTTTTTCCTGTTCAAGAACTTAGCCTAGCCATTTACGAGAAAATCAACTATACAATACTTCAAGTCCCTAGCTCAATCCCTTAGAAAGTTGTTGTATTCACGGGCGGATTGACTGACAGACTGAAGGACAGTGAGATAGATAGTGAAACAGACAGTGAGACAGACAGTGAGTTAGGCAGGGAGACAGACAGTGAGCCAGGTAGTGAGTCTGACAGTTAGACTGAGAGTCAGACTGAACGTGAGACTGAAAGTGAGACAGACAGTGAGACTGAGAGTGAGACAGACAGTGAGACTGACAGTGAGACTGGTTGACTGACAGACCGAAAGACATTTTTGAAAAAAAGCTCCAATCGGCTCGGAAGTACTCAGAAAATGCTTTTTAGGCAAAAACTTTCATAAATTTCATGCTTAACTAAACTACGTTCTTGATATAATAAAGTAAAAAGGTTTAACGACTAAATTGAATAAACCGGGGCAAAATTTTTCATTTCCGGGATGCTAGGACGCATAGTCGCTTTAGTAAAAATTTATTTCACTCACCCTTTGAACATATGGTACTGGTATTTGACCAATTTGCCCAGAGGTATTCTTCGCTGTCCACCATTGATCCTCGTCTTTACTAATTATTGTTAGAATTTCGCCGCGTCGGAATGGAAGATCATCTTGGTCCTAAAATATAGTTGATTTTAATTTTAATTAAATATTTTTATTGCTGATTTGAAGAATTACGCTGCCATCGAAATCAAATTTTCCAATAACACGCTCTAATCGTCTGGATGCCGGCCTCCTTAATGGTGTTGTGTCTAAATAATGTAATTTGTAAAAATTCAGCAATTCAGGTAAATCCGCAAACGAATGATCACCGATACGATAAACGTTCTGATCTTGCTGTTGAATTTTATTTATAATATAATGACTAACTTTGGTATCTTCTCTGGAAAATAGAAAACGGACAGTAAATTACCATTTTATGGATTTTTTATTATAAATTTTGAACCTGGAACGGTGTGTGTTCCAGGTAAACAGGGGATTCGCTTAAAAAAGGTTAAAGCAGCAACACATTCAAAGTAATTACGAGATAAGAGGTAACCAGCGAGGATGCGAATGCAGACGTTGAGTCGCTCGAGCGCTTGATGTTGAAATTATATATGAGCAACATCAAAACAGAACGGTGCAGGCGTCAAGGGCAGACGTCGGCGCCATGTTGCCGTCGATTTGCCACAATGGGAAACGTCAACGGCGGACGTACTTTTCTGTCAAATGTGAGCATAGGCAAATAGTAGTGCCGCTCGTGGTGGCTTTTGTAACTAATTCTGCAGACATTTTGTAACTAAAAATTTGTCGTCACTGTACTTTTTGAGTTAAGTTAAAAAAAAATTGACGCTGACGCCCGCCGTCGACGCTCGCATTCTGTTTAGCTGTTAATTCTGTCCCTTTCGTTTCGTAGCTGCTTCTTACTTGACATGTGTTGCAACCTTTAAACTTGAGTAAGGATTGGAAAATCAGGATTTATGTTGTTATTTGGTAACAAAAAAAAATCGAATTTACCTTACACATAAAACAAAATCGCCTATAATTGTATTACTATCTCGTACTAGAAACACGCCGCTCTCACGTTCGCTCATCAACAAATCCGTAGCATCTTGCCGAGACATTGGTCCAAAGTACCAACTGAAAATGTTTCAAAAATTTTGCATACAAATATTTTTGGTAAAGTCCAAACTATTTCAAAATTTTCGTCAATTTCACCCCTTTTTATTGTGCGTTTCACGAAATTTTTAGCGATCATTAAATCGAGTTAGTGGGCGATTATCAGGCAAAAAAAGCCTTCCAAGTCGATTAAGTTTCGTGAAACCCGGCTAAGTGTTTTAAATTTTTTGGGGCGACTTAAAAGCACAACACACAAAAAAAAAGGCGAGGCTTTTTTTCGAGGCGTTGTGAATAACTTACTATACCTCTCGAGAGCTATTATTCTACCTCTAGAGAGTCCTTACTCTTCCTCTCGAGAGCTTTTACTCTACCTCTCGAGAGCTTTTACTCTACCTCTCAAGGGCCCTTATGCTTGCATCAGACATGGCTACTTTCGCTGCGCAGCACGAAGGAAAACTGTCAATTTTTGCAGGCGCTGCAGTTTTTCTTCATGCAGCCCGGCGAAAGTAGCCATGGCGCGATATTACACACGGCAACTTTCGGGCTTATTTAAGCCGGCAACTTTTGGGCTTAATAAGCCAATGTGCTTACATTTGTGGCTTAAATAAGCCAATCCTGTTTGCATATGCTACGCAAGTTTACATATGTGTGTGTGGACTCAAACCATTGAAATTGCTGCTGCTCATATGCTTCCCAAGATCTTTACCTGCTGCCGGTCAGAACGAAAATGATTTCTGCCTACTACTTTTCCCAAACCGGTTCACACGCTTTGCATGTATGCAGATTGTCGATAAGCCATGATTTCGAGTGGAAACTTTTCCCTCTTCAATCGTTTCTCCCAAAAATCGGCTTAAGTAAGCCCGAAAGTTGCCGTGTGTAATATCGCGCATGTCTGATGAAGGCATTACTCTACCTCTCGAAAGCTCTTACTCTACCTCTCTCCAGAGCTTTTACTCTACCTCTCAAGAGTTCTACAATAAAATGTAAACACTTACCCCGTTCTGTCGTGCACGTCAAATGACGCCATTTTAATAGTAGTAAATTCTCCTTAATTTGATGACTTGTACTTATTTTACATAAATTAATTTAGCTTTGGCTCGGCAAAGTGCCGTCCAATTGAACTGTTTTTGGTTTGCTATCGCCCTGTCCGGTTGTGATGCTGACCGCCGTTTAATTTAATCTGTTTTTCATATGAGGGGAAAAAATTAACCAAACAATTTTGTATGGGTCTGTAAAATTTTTTGTCGATCACATTCATTCCAATGTTGACATTTCCTATTATAAAAGCTAGCTTGCATACTCCTCGTTGCCAGGTTAAAAGTTTTTTTTTCTGATAGACTGTTTTTTGAAGATCTAGGGCTGACCTGACGTATATACGGGAATTGGACCACGGGGTGGCGGCCCGGTAAGGATTTCTTATGTCCTAAAAATTCGGTGTGCCCCGTCTTTCGATATCAGCATTTGCCGATAATTTAGGAGTTTTCCTACTTGATTTATACGTTTTGTTGATAATAGCGAAATATCAAGGAAATTGTAATGTTCGACGAATCAGAAGTTTATGCTACGTCCCTGCCATTCCCCTTGAGTAGAACAGGGAGTTTTAATTAAGTAATTACAACCAGAAATTGTCTTTCAGACAGTATGAAAATTACTTCAGTTTCAAAGGTTCCCCAAGGGATTGCCAGTTACGAAATCGATTATTTAGCCGTCATTTAAGCGAGACAAAGTGTCATAAATGCGAGACAAGCGTTGGAAGGAATGACAGAAAAAACAAAATAATAAATAAATAAGAGATAAAAACAGGCGACTCTGCCGACTGCTGATGGATCTTTCGACAGCACGCTGGCACGATGAGACACCGGCGGGGACTCTTACTTAGCCTTTGCCACCACCCGTGTCCGGGTCAAGCCCTGTCCCACATGGGGTTATCTATCTTTTTGAGTATGCACTGTTTATTAGCATGAGGCCTTCATCCATTGTTAACGCAAAGCACCGACCGACGTTGACTCCCCGCCCTCAAGCCGCGCCGTACGTGCGTGCGTGCGGGTTTACATGCGGCAGCACCGAAGGCAGCTTGAAATTTTCTTAGGGTGCGGGTCACTGCTAAGGTCGAGTACCCGAAAACTCGACCAAGGAAAAAAAATCGTACACTCAACATAATTTACGGAATTGAAACATGTGTGATATGCAAAACCATTTACAGTTACTAATTGTTGTAAGGGAAATATTAAAATCACGCTACCAAAAAGAAATCTAAAGTTGAAGACCGATGGTAAATAATGTTACAAGCCCAATCAATCATAGAACTTCTTCACATCCGATTGTTACATCTTTTGTAAATTTCATCGTACTTTCTTTGAATATTTACATGCGATCGACATAACAACAATAAAATAAATGAATCACGCGACTCGAATCTAATCACGAAAACGTATCGAAATGCAGAAAACGCTGATTAGACATTCATTTACAACAAAAAAAAGTAAAATTAAAAATTTCACCAAGAAAAACCAATGACGGACATTATTACAGATAACTGAAGTCAGTGATGCCAGTTTAATGGATTCGTGAACAGAAAGTGTGGCCATTTCTAGAGGGACTCAATTTATCTAGAGTATCATCAAAGTACAGTTTCTTTACGTGTCCGATGTTATATGAAACACACTTAAATTTTTTGGAGCGTGTTACGTCATGTCAATTGAGTGAGTTCGCCAGTAGATGGCGAAAAGCCGGCTGTCAGTTTTTAGCTATCAGTCACATAACAGATCTACTTTGATATTCTTCTGATGCACCTAGGGGCCTAGGCGAAGCACCTCTGGAGCCTAGGCGAAACCTCTGGAGCACAAATCACCATTTTCCAAACGCAATTCATAAACAATTCAGTGGTTTTGACAGTTCAAATACCCATATGCCACCTGGCGGTAACAATAAACATCTATCGATTTTAATGATTAAACGTAGTAACAACCAGGTGTCGCAAGCGATTCATTCAAAGTGAAAGTTTCGAGTGTACCAAACTTTTACGATGGATAATTTAACAGATCATATACAGTACACTCGCGATTATATGAACATGAAATTTCAGAGTATTTAATCTCAAATATTTTCTATGCATTTATTACAGCCGTTCATATAAAAGAATGTTCATATAATCGCGAAACTACTGTAATTAACGCAGCAGAAAGAGAAAGGTAAAGAATTTCCGCGTACCGAATTTTCTCCTGCCTAGAAATCTTCTAGCGGCTAGTTATCTTTCAACTGGGAACTTCCTTTTAAAACGAACTTTTTAAATAAAAGCTTTTATTTTTAAAAAATGCACTAAAAAGGAAAAGATAATCTTTTGGCATTGTGTAGGTATCAGAAATAAAAGCGGGATAAATATTTATTTTATTTTTCATGCTTTTTTTTATCTCGCTTTCACACAGTACCAAAAAACATTTCTTTCTCCTTTTTAGTGCGTTTTTTCAAATAAAATCTCTTTTTTAACATTTTTGTTTTTTATTTATTTTTTATTTTATTCTTTTTAGTCATTTTATTTTTGATTGACGTCTGTCTTTCGCACGCTTGTTTATACTCTTTAGTCTTCGAATATATATTCTTGATTTTGAGATATTCTTACGGACGTTTTGACTCCATAATCGGATTCAGCGACCTCAAAAACCCCAAAACAAGACTTTTTTCCGGAAAATTAGAGAAAAAGAATAATCATATTATCCTTACAGGACGTTCCGTTATCCTTACAGACTTTTTAACGTCAGAATCGGATTCAGCGACCCCAAAAACCCCCAGATGAGATGGGACTTTTCCTTGTTCTTACAAGGACGAAAATATTGTATTGCATGTGTGCAAAATTTCAAGTTAATCGGATGAGTGCAAGTGGGTCAAAATTAGATTGCTAGATTTGACCCTGACAGACAGACACACAGACAGGCCAACAGACAGACAGATACAAAGGCTAGCTAAATAAAAGCTCGTCATGGTAAGTCCGCGTCAGATTTTGTGGAGCGGCACGCGCCAAAAGTGCCGCAACGAATGTGACTTTGAAGTTTTTTTCACAACACAAAAAGTTAAAATTGTCCAAAAACTTACCTTTTTCATGATTTCCAAACAGAAAAACAACTGGAGTGGTATTCCGTAATTTGTTTCAAGCGCTTGTTTCGAGTTAGAAGAAAAAGTGGTATTCGCTGTCTCTGTTTCGACCAAAATAAATGACAGGGCGAAACAGAGATAGCGAATATCACTTTTTCTTCTAACTCGAAACAAACGCTTGAAACAAGTTACGGAATACCACTCCTGGCCTATCCATTTTGGCTTTGTTTTCGTTGAATTCGGAGGGGGAAATTTTCATTTAGACGTTTTTTCACTTTTCACTTATTTTTTCTGATCCCGATTTTTTCTTCACTTTTTTTGCGGTAAAAACCGTTTTATGCATTTAATTATATTCCATTCTTCATGAATTCTCTTACATTTTTCACTTTTTTTCACAATTTTACTGCAAAATCCTATAACGGCGAAGGATTTCATTTTCCGCGACCGAAACCGTTTGAATGAAAAATCTTTCAGAAAACTATAAACGTTTTTTTCCATTTCCATTTTGCTGTTTTTCCATGCAAAATTCCTTCGGTTTTCTTAACAAGTTTTTTTTTTTGTTTCCCAAACGAACTATGCTAGAGATTTGAAATTTCGCACAAATTCGTGTGTCATAAAGGGTAGGAGTTCGATCACGGCAAAATCAGATCACTCTTTCCCTCATCCCGCTAAAAATTGAGGTTTTTGACGATTTTCTCGAAAACGGTTCACCGTATCGAAAAAGTTTCAAAGAGAAAAGTGATAAGAATGCAATTTTACATAATTCGTCCCTATACTGAAATTAAGTGCGATCACACGTTTCCGCCTTATCGGTAAAACTGCTTTTTCAAGTGGGTTTCAGTCACTACGGGTTAGTTTTCGGCTCAAAACACAAAAACGGTCAAAAATTCTAATTTTATGTCTTTGAAGGAATGATAGAGAATTGTATTTATCATTTAACAGTAAAAAATTTATTAACATAAGAAACTACGAAAAGAGTTTTTCTCCGAATTTTCTGAAAATATCCTCTGTCGTCAAAAATTTTGTGTAATTTTTTTCTCGCAACAGCATTTTTGAAAATTTCAGATAATTTCCCTACATTTTGCCGTAAAGAATGTGGATCTACGATAAATAGGTCGCAAGATATAAATTTTTGAAAAAAATGATTGCTGCAAATCTAAAATGGAAAAAATCTTTGAAGAAAATGAAAAAAATTTGAGCGACCATAAAACGCAATAAATATTAATCGGTCTAATTTTTGTAGCATGAATGAATTACGTAAAATTATATTCTAAACACTTTTCTAGTTGCAACTTTTTCGATACAACGAACCGTTTTCAAGAAAATAACTAACAACTTCAATTTTTGCCGGGAAGGGGAAGAAGTAACCAAAAACTTCAATTTTTACCAGGGAGGGGGGTTTTATCATTACCTATAAACCGCGATCCTAGCCTCTAGCCCCCGTACGAGCTGAGCAATAAGATACAAAGTATCCTTTGACCTACTTGGACCTCAAAAAAATAACATCCCGGTTTTTCTGTTCACGCAACAGCAAAATTTTGTCGCATATTTAGGTGAATAAAGTTAGCGCTACAATTTTTGAATTTGGAAACACCTTCTATTGGATTAATTGTCGCTTAATTATCGTGACTTAATTCTTCAATTCCCAATTTCTCAATCGTTTTTCATATAAATATTTATTACTACTTTACAACATATATGCTCTGATTTTTCACAGAGAAAATAAACTTTTTAATAGAATTTTTTTTAGAAAAGATTAAAAACAACGACTCACTGTTGAACCGAAATGCCTGAACATTATTGAAGATCCTTTTCTGAAATTCTGCTACAACTGTCGCACCAACAAAAATACACCGCACTTTTTCGCGCGAACACCCGCGAAATTTGTCAACGAATTTAAAGGCGCATTTTATTAAAAGGTCTTTATATCAAATAGCTTCCATTTCATTTATATATTTTTTTCACCAAAACGGATTTTTTTGTTTGTTCATTTGGAAAAAGACGGATTTCAAAAAGATTTTCGCGAACCGGGCTCACACGCGTATCCAATTTGTCAAAAACTTCCATTGAACCATGTTTGCTAAAAAACAAAAAAAAAAAGAATTAGTTTTATTGTCTTTCATTTTTTTTTTTCTATAAGTGCTGATCATAAAATACAATACGGTCATTTTTATCTTACCATCTCTTTTTGTCTACCCCTCCCCTTAAATGCATGACGTATTCTCCCTTTTAACAAATTCTACTGAAAAGCCGTATTTTTTTTCGCTAAAAACGTTTTTAAAAATTCTTCTCATATAAATTACAGGAAAAAAGCGAATTGGAAAAATTGCTATTATTTTTTACTACACCATCCAATTTCGAAAAATGTATGACATTTTCGGGTGGTGATCCAGACAAACGCACCATAAAATATTTTTTATACACTTTCTATTAAGTTGATTTGTCGCGACCTACCTGGCGCTGACTATGTGTCTATCTCTGGTATCTTTGGAACCTTATATCTCCGAAACTATGCAACCTAGGAAGATGAAATTTTGTCACCTTGCGTAGTTCCGGTGATTGTTCAATATTTTTACTACTCCATCCTTATAAGGATAATAGAATGTCCTGTAAGAATAACGCAAATATCCTTTTTCCGGGAAAAAATTGCATTAGGGGGTTTTTGGGGTCGCTGAATCCGATTCTGACATTTAAAATTCTGTAAGGATAATGGAATGTCCTGTAAGGATAACGTGAGTATCGGTTTTGCTCACATTTTCCGGGGAAAAAACTCTTTTAGGGGGTTTCGGGGCCGCTGACTCCTAATGCCAAAACCCCCTAATGCCATTTTTCCCCGGAAAAATTGGGAAAAAGGATATTTGCGTTATCCTTACAGGACCATCCGTTTTGAATTTTGAAAATCTAACGCCGAAGTCGTAATCAGCGACCCCGAAAACCCCCGAGTGAAACTTTTCAGCCTCCTATTGAGCAGTATTAATGGCGATAATCACGGTTTAAAAACACCCAAACCCCCTTTACCCCCGGTTGACCCCCTTAGGGATAAAATTTCGGAAAACCCCGCCTTAGTGAGCGCCTACGCGATGGTTGGGACATATTGTGAAAGTTTCAAGTCTCTAGCTTCAAGGGTTTGGGCTGGGCGTTGATGAGTCAGTCACTCAGTCAGGTTAAACGATTTTATATATATAGATATGAAGTATATATACCAACTCCTATATAATAGGTCCTCCTACATAATATATATAATAGGTCTTCCTACATAATTCGGAATACGTCTTCCTACATAATAAAAAATTTTATAGAACTAAAAAAAACTTTGCCTCCTCATTTCAAATATACACTGGTGTTCAGTCGACCAATTTCAACGTCGACGCCGATTTTGATGGGAGGCCAATGTGTCGCATCTGCCCACGAATACTCAAAGTTCGAAGCATTTCGGCTGTTGTTCTTCGACTTCGAATTAATGCCCAACAACGATGAGTTGGAATTGTCGTCGCCACATCCCGCTGTTAGCCTTCGCTATCCCCGAATGGGCCCCGATTTCCCCTATCGATGGTAACACATCACGGTGAAACTCCACAATGCGGTGTAGGTCTCGCGGTATATGTCTTACCGAGGCCGATGGATAATATGAATTCGACGACAGTAACATTTGTCCAATCTCAATACAAAACGTCATCAAGAGCAACGCCTACATTATATTCTACGAGATGGAAAATAATCAACAGCACCATCGACAGACCAGCACCAGGGATGTCGCATGGGCAAAATGAATTCGACGACAGTAACACTTCTCCAATCTCAATACAAAACGTCATCAAGAGCAACGCCTACATTATATTTTGACAGTAACATTTGTCCAATCTCAATACAAAACGTCATCAAGAGCCTACAAAAAATCAACAGCACCATCGGCAGACCAGCACCAGGGATGTCGCATGGGCAAAATTGTTTGTATCGACTTTTTTGTCAAAAAAGTATCTAAAATGTATCCAACGTACAAAAAAGTATCCAAAGTGGTATCCAATTGCTTTTCTCTCCATTATAAATAAGCTCAATTTCAACTTAATTTATTTTCTTCCACTTTCTTGTCACTTATCCAATTGCAATAGAAATTAATCCTAACCTGAAAAATTCATCTTTAAAGTTTCAAAAAAAAAAGTTGCCAGCCCTGTCACTCCAATTGAATATGGTGTTTGGAAAATCGACTAAAATACCAAGGTGTACAGTATATTATTTTTTACAGATATCAGTATTGATATATGAGCCGTTTTATTTGAAAGTGATTTAAGTCCATTCTCAAAAATATGCGAATTTGATTGTTTTGCGATTTTCATTACGATCGAATCCGAATCCAATCCGAAAATGCACTTTAATCACTTTCAAATTGTAAAAAAACTTAACAAAATTTCATTAAAGTGAATTTTTTTAATAAAATGTATTAAAAGGGTTTTCTGAAAAAAAAAATGTATCTTTGTATCCAAACTCGATTTTTGATATAAAATGTCTCCAAAAAGATACAATTGTATCAAAACCACATCCCTGACCAGCACCCAAGTCAGTCGGGATTATGTCGATCATACGACGAAGGAGGTGAACTGAACAGTTCGAGTAAAATACACAATGGACAGAATGGGGATAGCGAAGGCCAACAGCGGGATGTAGCGACGATTACAAACAATTCCAACCAGTGATGTTATATGGAGGGGAATTCCCCTTTTTGCGGGGAATTTGACTATAAAAATTGTTAAAAGGGGAAAACGCTTCAAAACGAGGGGAAAACGATTTATAACGAGGGGAAAATCTTCGCCTTTCAACTAAACCCGAAATACTTTTAAAAAATTACGAAAAAGTGGAAGTACAAACAATTACAATAAAATGCCCTTATTTATGCATTTGCCAATTTATGAAAGTACACCCCAATCTTTTAAACGAAAGCACTTTAAAATGACTTTGGAATCTACGTTTAACCGATTTTTCAGTATACTTTTTAACAGCTTTGAAAAAACCACATTAAAAAGTACATTTTATCATCTTATTCAAAGTAATTACTTTAAATTACTTTAAAAGATTTTGATGGAAAGTAGTTTCCATGAAAGTTCATTGACACATATTTTTTGTTCGTTTTTCGGATTTCTTAAATATATTTTCAATAGAAATATTTTAAATTGCAAATCAGCAGAAGTGCTTTGTTTAATTATGTAAAAATCAATTAAATCGGTAATTTCTTGGTCATCTTTAAAATTTGGCTTAATGTAGGTACTAATTTCGACTAATATTCACAAGAAGATTGCATGGACCAGTGGCAAAGTGCTTGGAATAAAAAATCGAGTTCCAGTCGCAACTTGAATTCGTTTTTTTCCCATTTTTGATATTTTTATGCTTTTTTGATTCAAAATATCGAAATAGTTTTTACCGAATTTAAGAAGGACAGGATTATTTTAAGCTCAAAGGCAAAGCAACTACCTTGATTTATACATTTGTGACTTGCTTTGATTATTATCCAATTGTGAATCCCGCCTTCTTTTCATATCTTATTTGACGTTTGGTTAGAGACCCGTGACGTTGTTATTGGGAATTTTGTTAAAGCTTTACAAAATATAATTTTTTTTCCTAATTTGTGCTTTTTTCTCTTAAAAGACTTTAACATAAGTCCATATGACAGATGACAATAATTTTTCGTTTTAATAAACGAATTCTTTATTTAAAATTCGTTGTTTTTATAGGGGAAAAACGAGGGGAATTTCGTCATTGAAAAAGGGGAAAAGGGGGGATTTCGTCATTTGGAAAGGGGAATTTCACTAAAGGTACATAGCATCACTGATTCCAACTCATCGTTGTTGGGCATTAATTCGAAGTCGAAGAACAACAGCCGAAATGCTTCGAACTTTGAGTATTCGTGGGCGGATGCGACACATTGGCCTCCCATCAAAATCGGCGTCGACGTTGAAATTGGTCGACTGAACACCAGTGATGCACATTTGATACATTTGTATCAATTTCGATACTTCTTTTTCATAAATTTCACTTTTGATACAAAGATACATTTTTCCCTAAATATCATGAAATTGATACTTTTTTAAAAAAAATGACAGTAAAAGATTTTTTTCAAATTAAAATTGTATCAGTCAACATTATGCGGAAGTCGGTAAACACTACACAAATTATCGCATTATGCTGAACTCAGACTGTCTGTAATCTTAAGCAAGAAATAAGCCGTATTACTATGTAAATACAATTCACTTTCCTGAATATGTACAGACGAATAAGACGGACAGTTTCAGAACTAAATGTGATAAAAACAAAAAAAGTTCAACCGCTTTGACTTGAGCACGGTGGAATGTATTATGTTTTCAAAAGAATTATCTGAAAATATTATACTTCAGTAATTCTGTAGTTTTATTTTTTCTTTACGTAATTAACTGTGTTATTTACACCAATGAAATGTTTTTTTTTGGTTATATGTTTGATTTTTTGTATGTGATTATATAGAACAGACGTGGGCAAGAGAAAATAAAAACGGGCCAAACATA
This sequence comes from Chrysopilus asiliformis, assembly GCA_964034945.1. Taxonomy (NCBI): domain Eukaryota; kingdom Metazoa; phylum Arthropoda; class Insecta; order Diptera; family Rhagionidae; genus Chrysopilus; species Chrysopilus asiliformis. The sequence continues at coordinate 3,536,036 of OZ035964.1, forward strand.
TACCAACAAGCCAAAATATACTTCAGAAAATCGAGTACACTGCGAGAAAATGTCTTTAAACTGACTACAAACGAACCTTTTTTTATTGCTTTCGAATTACATGAATTAGTTTTCTGCTCTGGTATAACATTAGCAGTGCATGTAGTTTTAGAAAGTCTTCTTTTAATTTTGCAAAAATCAATTTTCTGCTTTCACCATCAAAATCAAAATCGCTTTTGTGCTTGGCTACTTATTTTTTGATGTGGGAAAGCTTAAGAAAACAAACGAAGCAATGTACCAAGCAGGGATTTCTACAAAAACAATATCCTCCTCCCATTGATCTTTAAAGTTTCTATTATTATAGAAACGCTTCATATTTGTTTCAGTGTATATGCGCAAATAACAAGCAACACCACCTACTGAGTGGAGTGCCTGATGGCGAATGACATGAAAACAACTCAGACCGACCGATGGCTGTGATGTGTTTTCGCTCATCGCTGCGAAAGTATAGAGGTACAAGCACTGTATAAGCATGTTGGTGGATTTGGCCCAGTTGCGAATGAATTTGGCCCAGTTGCAAGTGTATTATTTCGGTTTTCTCAAACTGAGCCAAATGGGCCAAAAAGACCATACTTTGCCCATGGCTGATGTAGGAAGACGTATTCCGAATTATGTAGGAAGACCTATTATATATATTATGTAGGAGGACCTATTATATAGGAGTTGGTATATATACTTCATATCTATATATATAAAATCGTTTAACCTGACTGAGTGACTGACTCATCAACGCCCAGCCCAAACCCTTGAAGCTAGAGACTTGAAACTTTCACAATTTGTCCCAACCATCGCGTAGGCGCTCACTAAGGCGGGGTTTTCCGAAATTTTACCCCTAAGGGGGTCAACGGGGAATAAAGGGTGATTTCTGCCATTAATACTGCTCAATAGGAGGCTGAAAAGTCTCACTCGGGGGTTTTCGGGGTCGCTGATCACGAATCCGGTGTTAGATTTTCAAAATTCAAAACGGATGGTCCTGTAAGGATAACGCAGATATCCTTTTTCCCATTTTTCTTGGGAAAAAATGGCATTAGGGGGTTTTTGAGGGTCGCTGATCACGAATCCGGTGTTAGATTTTCAAAACTCGGAACGGAAAGTCCTGTAAAGATAACGCAAATATCCTCTTTCCCATTTTTCCCGGGGAAAAGTGGCATTAGGGGGTTTTCGGTGTCGCTGATCACGAATCTGGTGTTGAAATTTCATAATTCGAATAGACCTATAAGGATAACGAAAATATCCTTTTTTTCAATCTGGTATTAGAATTTTAAAATTCGGAACGGGAGGTTCTGAAGGCATAACGATTTTTTCCAATAGTTTTTAAGCTCTTTCTGGGTATTTTGTGCAAAAAACATTTTTAAAAAAACTTTAGCCCGGCAACGACGGGTATGCAAGCTAGCTACATATAAAAACTATCAAGAAGAAACAAAAATATTCTATAAGGCAAAAGGTAAATGAATTTGTACTTTTTAGTCTTGAATTAGCCTACCAAAAACCTCCAGAAAAGATCTTTCGCGGGAAATTTGAGCAAAAGGAAGCTCACGTTATCTTTGCAGGACATTCCGTTATCATTACAGAATTTTAAATATCAGAGTTGTAGTCAGCGGCTCCAAAAACCCCTAAATGAGTTTTTTCCCCGGAAAATGTGAGCAAAATCGATACTCACGTTATCCTTACAGGACATTCCATTATTCTTACAGAATTTTAAATGTCAGAATCGGATTCAGCGACCCCAAAAACCCCCTAATGCTATTTTTTCCCGGAAAAAAGATATTTTCGTTATTCTTACAGGACTTTCCGCTTCGAGTTTTGAAAATCTAACAGGGACGGGAAACGAAATAAAAAATCGTAACGTTATACATTTCGTTACGTAACGAAATTGAACTTTTATTTCGTTACGTTATTTCGTTTTGTAACGATAAAAAATTTCATTTCGGTACGTTATATTTCGTTACACATTGTATGGAAACTGAAAACAAAACAAAAAATATCAGTTGTGGTCAACACAAAACTTTCTTCTACAAAATCTACGACCCTGCGCAATTTCCGCTAGAGCCCTGTCGCGTTGTCAACCTAAGACGACCTCCCAATAAATTCTTGGTTTATTCAAAAATATCAAAAACGTACAAAATTTGAGATAACTTGAGAACTGTAAAAGATATCAATTTACGGTAAATGGCAAAAATGTAGAAAATGTTAACATCTTTAATTATTCTTTTAACTGATTTGTCGAAAAACCGTTAGTTTGCAAATTATTCGCAAACATATGATTTTTTACTTATAAATGAAAATATCTCAATAACGGTAAAAGATAACGGATAACGGTAAGAAACAAAATTGTGCAGAATGCCATTCTCATTAATTCACTTCATACATTCAGTCAGCAAAAACCCGTTAGTTTTCGAGGTAATCGCAAAAAACTGTTTTTTTTTGGAAATAACGGTTTATCTCGATAACAGGTGGAGATATCGAGTTATAGCTAAAGACAAAAGTGTGGGAAATTTTATTTTCTCCAAGTTTTGTCATACTTAAGGCCACTAAAAAACGCGTAGTTTGGGAGTAAATCGAGAAAAACGAAATTGCGATTTTTGAAAAACCGCCATTTTGGATACTTCCGGTTAACGGATTTCCACCAAAAGTTGATAGGATCGTCCAACATGCCTATAAAATTTCATGGCGCTAGCTCTATTAGTTTTTGAGAAATCTTGTACACAGACTGACAGACAGACTGACAGACTGACAGACTGACAGACTGACAACCTGACAGACTGACAGACTGACAGACTGACAGACTGACAGACTGACAGACTGACAGACTGACAGACTGACAGACTGACAGACTGACAGACTGACAGACTGACAGACTGACAGACTGACAGACTGACAGACTGACAGACTGACAGACTGACAGACTGACAGACTGGCAGACTGACAGACTGACAGACTGACAGACTGACAGACTGACAGACAGGAAGACATTTTTTAAATATGACTCCAATCGACTCAGGAGTGATCGGGAAATGTTTTTTAGGCAAAATTAAGAGGTCGAAATTTTTCATGAATACAATACTTTATTATACTCCGTAGAAGAAAGTAAAAACACTTTAATAATAGTTTGTCACAAAGTAATTCAGTTCAGTTTCCATAAAAATAAATTCTATAAAAAATAATAAAACTTAGCAGAAAGAAAATACAAATAAAAACAAAAAAAAAATAAAATAGTGATTACTAAGTTAAAAAATCGACATTTTGGTCAATATCAAAGATATAGAATTTTATGCTATTTTGACGTCGCTGATTCTGAGTAGGGCTTCTCAAACGGGATCCCGGGATCCCGGGGTTAAAATATCATCCCGTTATCCCGGGATTTCAATTAAATTTCCTGGGAATCCCGCTATTTCTTATTAACATTTTTTTTATTCTTTTTAACGATATTAAAAATATTGTAACACGAAATTTGCGTAATTTTTACTTCTTTTTCCCTCTAGTAACGAATTTCGTTTTTCCCTCTAGTAACGAATTTCGTTCAAAATTAGGAAAATATTATATAGATGGTACCTACTCCAGTTACCAATATTTTAAAATTAGAAAAATTCAAAATAGATCAAGTTACCAATATTTTGTATTTAAGTTTTTGTAATTAAAAATATTAATAATTGAAAATCAATAACGCATTTTTTTGTATTGTTTTGATTTTACACATTTTTCTCCCATCTAATTGGATAAATTCTTGCTTGTTAGCGAATCCCGGGATTTCCCGGGATCCCGGGATTTTGAATATTTTTGTCCCGGAATCCCGGGATTTCAATTTCTACGGGAAATGAGAAGCCCTAATTCTGAGTCGCACTTAGCTTTCGCGAAATTCACTCTACTTCTGGAGTTACTAAAAAGAAATTATTTTCGACACCAAAAAAGTTGCTTGAAAGATTTCTTTTTTCGTATCTCCAGAAATAGAGGGAATCGGGCCAAAATAAAATCCGATTTATGTAAGGGCTACATCTATTAGTTTTCCATCAGTCGCAACTGTTACGGTTCTCGTCAGTTTTCCATTAGTTTTCCATCAGTTTTTTACATCCACTTAAGCGTTCACATCTATCAGTTGCGACTGACAGTTTTTTGTGAAAATTTTCCATTCATTTTGATTGTAGAGCTCAAAAAATACCGGTGGATAATAAAGAGAGACTGTGTGTATGCATTAAAAAAAAATATTTGGAACGCGAACGTTCACCGAAAAACTGATGGAAAACTGATAGATGTGGTCCCTAAATTAGAATCAAAATACGATTAAAAATACTACTCCAATATTTTTAATTATATTTTATGCAGGTGGCAGGTCTGTGGGGTTATACGTGATGAACTTTTGTGGAACATTTAACAAAAATATAATACTGACCAAAACAAGCAAAAATTAATAAATAACGAAAAAACGTAATATTTTTTTTTCGTTTTTCGTTACGGAATTGAATTTCTATAACGTTATAACGTAATTATGAAGAAATAGCCCGAAAATCATTTCGTTATTTCGTTACGTTACGATAACGTTTCCCATCTCTGAAATTTAACATCGGATTCGTGATCAGCGACCCCGAAAACCCCCTAATGCCAGTTTTTCCCGGAAAAAATGAAAAATGGGAAAAAGGATATTTGCGTTATCCTTACAGGACCTTCCGTTTTGAATTTTGAAAATCTAACACCGAATTCGTGATCAGCGACCCCGAAAACCACCTGATTCCATTTTTTCCAGGAAAAAATGGGAAATTTATTTATTATTTTTGCGTTATTCTTACAGGACATTCCATTATCCTTATAAGGATGGAGTAGTAAGAATATTGAACTGTCACCGGAACTACGCAAGGTGACAAAATTTCATCTTCCTATGTTGCATAGTTTCGGAGATATAAGGTTCCAAAGATTCCAGAGATAGACACATAGCCAGCGCCAGGTAGGTCGCGACAAATCAATTTAATAGAAAGTGTATAAAAAATATTTTTTTTTCATGTAAAAATAAAAACCAGAAACATACCTGAATTTTCCGATTTCCACAACGTTAAATCATTCCTTCGATGTCCAATTACTTTCGCTTTCCCCGTCATTTCAACAAATCCGCCGGAAATTACGAGAATTTTATTTTCTCTCCGCGACCGCAAATAAAACGGAAACCGACAGCCACACGGATTACACTTGCGCACGAACTAATTACCGACGTTGTGGCATTTTACGATTTCCGCGAAGCGAACCGACCAATCCTTTGATGGATTGCCAAAAATCACAAAACTTTTGATTTTTTGCATGCGAATCCGACAAATAGTTATGCAAAACGAAAAAGACACAATCGCGAATGTCACCAAAGAAAAAGGTGCCAGGTGGGCGGCGGGAGCGGACTCGAATTACTTTAGGTGTAAGAAAAATTCTTCCTGTGGCCGTCCTATCAGCGCGAATTTTTTTGAATTTTTCGACCTTTGATTTTTTTGTATTTTTTCTGTTTTGACTGTAAAATACCAACAGCGATTAATGCGTACCAAGCATAATAAACCTTTTTTCCCATTTTTGTACAGAAATTGTAAAAATTTTCATTGTTTTTTATTTAGCGAAAAACTTTAGCTAAGATTTCTTATCGCCATCTAGTGGTAGGAATCGTAACCAAGTGTTTTTTTTAATGTTTTTTTTTACAAATTTGCGACTAAATTTAAATGAAAATCATGTTGTGACCAGAAAATTAGTTGTAGAATATTTTCTTATTAAAATAACAAAAAAAAATGTTGAAAAATGTTAAACAAAGCTCCTAAGCCTCCGTGCAATGAGAAATTCTTCTACTGATTGCTAAAAAAATTCCCACCATAATGAAAATAATTTAAAAGTGCAAAATTACTGATTTTGAGTCTAGGGAAATGCTATTGTTTTTATGCGTATAGCTTTTGCTGGTATTTTTCCGTAAAATTGATGAAAAATCTACGAAGACGAGGCAAATCAGTGACCAAAAAACGGAAATTTCGTTCATATTTTCCCTATTCATTAAAATTGCTTAGAAATTCGTATTTTCAAAGCGATTTTGCATTTTCACTTTAAATCCCCACAATTTAAAAAATCTTTCAGAAAATATAAAATTCTTTTTAATAAAATCGATTTTCCAATTGGTGTCCATGTGCTTGTCTTTCCCTGTGAAAATTTTTTCGATTTTTTTAACGAAATTTTTTGATTTTCCAAACGACTTATGCCAGAAATTTGAAATTTTGCACAAATGCGTGTCTCATAAAGAGTAATAATTTGTGAAAAATCAGGCGAAATCGGATCATTCCTTCCCTTCTCCCCCCTGAAAATTTAAGTTTTTGGCGGTTTTCTCGAAAAAAATCCAACGTATCGAAAAAATTTCAAAGAGAAAAGTTTTTAGAATCCAATTTTACATAATTCGTCTATATACTAAAATTAAGTGAACAGGTCGTCAGGTATGAATTTTTGAAAAAAAAAGAAATAAAAACATCGTTTCAAGCAAATCTGGAATGGAAGAATCTTTGAGTGGCAAAAAACACCATAAATATCGGTCGGTTTAATTTATGATATATGGATGAGTGGTGTAAAATTGTATTTTAAATACTCTTCTGTGCAACTTTTTCGATTGGACGCGTAGTTTTCGAGGAAATCGTGAGAAATCGAAATTTTAATCGGAGTGGAGGGAAGCAGTTTTGCGATGTTTTCCATTTTTTGACGAATTTTTACTCTTACATGTAAAATTTCGTCTCTTTAATTTTATTGGCTTGGAAAATCACAAAAATTTGCTCGAGAAAATGTGAAAAATACACAAATAGATGCGGTCAAGGTGATTTTGTATTTCAGTTGATAGAAGCTTGACCAGTTTGAATAATTTAATGTTTCATTTACCTTTTCTTATACTTTCAAATTCTTGAAAATATGTAATAGTCCAACATTTATCCAATACTACTATTTGTGATTCAATTTAGAATCAATCGTGACCAATTGACAGTAAAAAAATTTCAGTCCTTCATGGAGGTTTATATGAAAACGAAAATAAATGACTTTTCCTGCTAATATTTCCTAGACGGCTAGTTTGACGCAAAAATCTTCCATGAAGGTTTTGTAGCCCTGTTAATTTACTACAAGTTTGGTCAAAGATGTTGTCCCCTAAAACGCACATGAAATGAAAGATTTACAAAAACGCCATAATTGAATTTCCTCAAATCAAAGAAAATCACATAAAATCAAAAAAAAACTCCAAAAAAATGAAATCAAAAAAGCTCGAAAACAACTCGAAACGAGAAACGAAAATTTCGCATCGAGTTCTGGCTAAAAATCGGTTCGAAACACGGAATTAGAAAATAAAAAATAAATTACCTCAATAGATGGCGCTGTTATCCCTCAAATCGTGTGAATTTAGAATTTTTAGACCAGCAATTTTGACGAACTTTGAGCAAGTTTCAGCGTTATTGGTACCACATAGGAGTCACAGTTGCTATTATGAAGTAAACAAGCGGATTTCCAATAAAATAATCCCAATAGAATCTTAACAAAAAAACTCAAAATACGAAAACAGAATTATTTTGGAGAATGAAATGTTTTTTAATCGAATTTTGGCTGTGGGCACATTCTCCGCTTTGCTCTATACCGTGCTTCGCCTTATGCGTGGTCCATCCCCGTGAAATCTTAGATTTTCCTAAGTAAATTTTTTCTTGATTTTCCAAACGAATAAAGTTAAAATTCTGCAATTTTACACAAATGCGTGTTTTGTAATAATAAAGAATAGGTAAAAAATGGGCAACTTCTACAAAAGTCCTACAAAATAAAACCGTGTTACCAGAAAATTCATTGCAAAACATTTTCTTATGTAAAATTATTTTCAAAATTAGTTCCCATGCTTCCATTATGCTGGCGGTTTAGAAACTCCCCTCTGTACAGCTAAAAAATTTCGCGCCAAAATAAAAATAAATAAAATTTGCAATATTCCAAATTTTGAAAGCAGGAAAATGCTTCGTTTTTATGCGCATATATTTTGAAGGTATTTTGCCGTAAAACAGATGAAAGATCTGGAAGAAAACAGCCTGGGAACGACGAAAATCAGCGAAAATCTGACGTTCGCCACAGAAGGGGAAATTTATTTTTTGATTTTTCTGTTTTTTTCTCATTTAATGGATAAAATTACGTAGCAATTGGCATGTTCAAAGCGAATTTGCATTTTCACATCAAATCCCACAATTTGAATTAAAAATCTATCAAAAAATTATGAAAACTTGTTGAATGAAATCAAGTCAATATTCGATGTCCATTTGCTCGTCTTTCCCTGTGAAAATTTCTTCGATTTTTTAACGAAATTTTTTGATTTTCCAAATGACTTTAGCTAGAGATTTGAAATTTTGCACAAATGCGAGTCTCGTAAAGAGAAAGAATTGGTAAGAAAATTGGCAAAATCGGATAACTCCTTCCCCTCTTCCCGCTGAAAATTGAAGTTTTTGGCGATTTTATCGAAAACGGTTCACCGTATCGAAAAAGTTGCAAAGAGAAAAGTATTTACAATGTAATTCTACATAATTCGGCTATATACCAAAATTCAATCTGACCACTCCTTCCCCCTTTTTCAATTATTCAAGTGGTTTTCTTCCACTACAGGTTAGTTTTCGCTTCATAACACGAAAAGAGTTTGAAATACTACCTTTATGTCTTTATTGAAGTTATAGAGAATTGTATTTAGCACCTAACAGTAAAAAGCTTGATTAAAATAAGTCCCCAGATAAGGAGTTTTCTTGAATTTACCGAATCTTTTCCTCGCCGTGAAAAAATTTGGATGAAATATTTTTCTCACGATACTTTATTTGAAAACTTCAGACAATTTCCCTACATTTTGCTGAAAAGAGTGTGCACCTACGATAAACAGGTCAAAAGATATGAATTTTTGAAAAAAATTGATTTCAGGCAAATCTGAAATGGAAAAAATCTTCGAAGAAAATCGAAAATCTTTGAGCGACATAAAACACAATAAATGTGGTTCGGGTGATTTTATGATATACGAGTGAATTATGTAAAATTACCTTATAAACACTTTTCTGTTTATAACTTTTTTGATAAAACCAACCGTTTTCGAGAAAATCGCCAAAAACTTCAATTTTCAGCGGGAAGAGGGGAAGGAGTTATCCGATTTTGCCCATTTTTTTACCAATTCTTTCTTTTAATGAGACTCGCATTTGTGCAAAATTTCAAATCTCTAGCATAAGTCGTTTGGAAAATCAAAAAATTTCGTTAAAAAAATCGAAGAAATTTTCACAGGGAAAGACAAGCAATTGGACATCGAATATTGACTTGATTTCAGTCAACAATATTTTATAGTTTTATGAAAGATTTTTAATTCAAACTGTGGGGTTTGATGTGAAAATGCAAATTCACTTTGAAAATGCCAATTGCTACGTAATTTTATCCATTAAATGAGAAGAAAACAGAAAAATTAAAAAAGAAATTTCCCCTTCTGTGGCCAACGTCAGATTTTCGCTGATTTTCGTCGTTCCCAGGCTGTTTTCTTCCAGATCTTTCAACTGTTTTACGGCGCAATACCTGCAAAATATATACGCATAAAAACGAAGCATTTTCCTGTTACCAAAATTTAGAATATTGCAAATTTTATTTATTTTCATTTTGGCGGGAAATTGTTTAGTTGTCAAGAGGGGGTTTCTAAAGTAGACTACATAATGGAAGCATGGGAACTATAATTGAAAATAATAAAATTTTTTTTTGTACATCTACGAGAAATAAGTCATAAATTTGCATGATTTGAGACATAACAGCGCCATCTATTGAGTTTATTTATTTTTTATTTTCTAATTCCGTGCTTCGAACCGAATCTTAGCTAAAACTCGATCCGAAAAAGATTCTCGTTTCTAGTTGTTTTCGAGCTATTTTGATTTTATTTTTTTGGAGTTTTTATTTTAATTTTATGTGACTTTCTTTGATTTGAGGAAATTCAATTGTGGCGTTTTTGTGAATATTTTTATCGTAGATGCACACTCTTTATAGCAAAATGTAAGGAAATTGTCTGAAATTTTCAAAAATACTATTGTGAGAAAAGAGTTTTTAACAAAACTTTTCACAGCAGAGGAAAATTTCGGAAAATTCGCGAAAAAATTCCTGTTGTAGATACTTTTGTACATGAAATTTTCACTATTAGATGGTAAATGTAATTTATTATCACTTCTTTGCAGACATAAAGCTGAAATTTATAACAATTTTCGTGTTATGAATCGAAAACTAACCCGTAGGGACAGAAAATCACTTGAAAAAATCGACAAAGACGAACAATTTTACGGACAAGGCGGAAATATGTGATCGCGCTTAATTTTAATGTATGGACGACTTATGTAAAATTGCATTCTCAATATTTTCTTCTTTGAAACTTTTTGGATACGGTAAACCGTTTTCAAGAAAACCGCCAAAAACTTCAATTTTCAGCGGTAAGAGGGGAATGAGTGATCCGATTTCGCCTGATTTTTCACCAATTATTACTTTTTATGAGACATCCATTTGTGCAAAGTTTCAAATCTCTGGCAAAACTTGTTTGGAAAATAAAAAATTCGCTAAAAAAATCGACGAAATTTTCGCGGGGAAAAACAAACAAATGGATATCAAATGCGAACTCGATTTTATTAAGGAGTTTTTTTTTATAATTTTGTGAAAGATTGCTTTTAATTGTGGGAATTTAATGTGAAAATGCAAAATGGCTTTGAAAAAAACAATTGCTACGTATTTTTATAATTAAATGGGAAGAAAACAGGAAAATTAAAAAAGAAATTTCCCCTTCTGTGGCCACCGTCAAATTTTCGCTGATTTTCGTCGTTCCCAGACCGTTTTATTTACAGATCTTTCACCTGTTTTACGGAAAAATACCTGCAAAATATATACGCATAAAAACGAAGCATTTCCCTACACTCAAAATTTCTAATTTTGCACATTTAAATTATTTTCATTATGGCGGGAATTTTTTTAGCAATCAGTAGAAAAATTTCGCACGGCCCAATCTAGTTGGAGGCTTTGATGAAAAAATCTTAGCAAAAGTTTTTCGCTAAATAAAAAAATAATGAAATTTTTTACAATTTCCGGGAAAAAAGGTTTATTAGGTTTCGTTCGCAAAAATTGCTGTTGGTATTTTACAGTCAATACAGAGAAAATACAAAAAATTAAAATTTGCGCGAAAAATTCAAAAGTTTCGCGCTGATAGGACGGCCACAGGAAGAATTTTTCTTACACCTAAAGTAATTCGAGTCCGCTCCCGCCGCCCACCTGGCAGGTTTTTCTATGGCGGCATTCGTGAGTGTAATTTTTTAGCGTCTTGATAATTTTTCATCGGATTTGCGTGCAAAAAATCAAAATTCCGGCGATTTTTTTCAATCCATCAAAGAGTCGGTCGTTTCGCGTCGCGGAAATCGTAAAATGCCATAACGTCGGTAATTAGTTCGTGCGCAAGTGTAATCCGTGTGGCTGTCGGTCTCCGTTTTATTTGCGGTCGCGGAGAGAAAATAAAGTTCTCGTAATTTCCGGCGGTTTGTTGAAATGACGAGGAAAGCGAAAGTAATTGGACATCGAAGGAATGATTTAACGTTGTGGAAATCGGAAAATTCAGGTATGTTTCTGGTTTTTATTTTTACATGAAAATAAAATATTTTATGGTGCGTTTGTCTGGATCACCATCCGAAAATGTCATACATTTTTCGAAATCGGATGGTGTAGTAAAAAATAATAGCAATTTTTCCAATTCGCTTTTTTCCTGTAATTTAAATGGGAAGAAGTTTCGATAAACATTTTTAGCGAAAAATGAAAAAAAAAAAAATAATACGGATTGGCAGAAAAGAGAAAATACGTCATGCATACGTATCCCCTTAAGGGAAAAAATACGTCTCCCCTTAAGGGAGAGGTGAGGTGCACAAAGAGAGGTGGTAATATAAAAATCGGAGGTGGTAGGTAATATAAAAAAATGAAAATCACTTGAACTTTTTTTCGTGTGTTTCGAAGCTATTTCTAAGAAGGAAAAATATTTCCTTTATTAAGCCGGAAATATTTTTTTTAAATATTTAAAAGCTATTTCTAAACAGGAAAAATACTCTAAGCCGGAAATATTTTTTTGAATTTTTAAAAGCAATTTCTTACCAGGAAAAATTTTTCCGAGACCTTTTCTAACCTGAAAATACTTTTTAGAGTTTATAGAAGCCATTTCTGATCAGGAAAAATATTTCCGAGACATTTTCTAAGCAGGGAATATTTTTATTGAATTTTGGGAACCTTTTTCTGACAGGGTAAAATATTTCCGAGGCCTTTCCAAAGCCGAAAATTTTATTTTGTAGAAGTTATTTGTGAAACAAATTTCTTCATAGATTTTTCACTTATTTTACCGCAAAATACCCGCGATGCGCATTAAAATAAAGAATTTTCCTCAACTCACAGTTTGTAAATTTTCATCAAGTTTGAAAAAAAATCCAATTTAATTTTTCTTGCATTATTCGGTACAATAATATTCTACAGTTGATCCTCTCTTCACACGGTTTTATTTTACATCATTTTCTTATAGAGATTACACAGAAAAAAATAATTTTGTATTATTTACAAAATGGGTTTAACAAAAAAAAATTCGTAAATATTACTGAAGTTTTGTATATACTTCGTAATATTAACAAATTTTAGTAACTATACGAAAAAATATACGAAGTATATACAAAACTTCAGTAATATTTACGAATTTTTTTTTGTTAAACCCATTTTGTAAATAATACAAAATTATTTTTTTCTGTGTACTTGCAGATTTATGAAAAAAATTAAATCTATTGCTACAGTTTCCCTATCCCACACTAGATGGCCCTTAAAACCCATCAGAAAAGTTCTCCACCATAAAACGAGAGTCCGAATAAGGTCTTCCTAATTATGGTCTCATAATTGGGTAATTCAACTCGACACCCGCGCCCACCTGGCAGTGCGTTCTTTGGCGGCTTTCGCGATGGTTCATTTTTGGTGCTGTGCTAGTTTTTGTATTTCGATATTCGCGTGCAAAAAATCAAAATTTCGGAAATATTTTGCAATCCATTAAAGGATCGGTTGTTTCGCTTTCCGGAAATCATCAAATGCCACCACATCGATAAATAATTGGTGCGCAAATGCAAATTCGTGTGATTTTCGGTGGTTTTATTGCAATGGCGGGAAAACAGAAATGCATATTGGAAATCGGAATCTGAAAATGCAGGTAATTGTTTTTATATCACCGGAAAAGTAATATATTTAATATATAGAATATATATTATATATTTAATATATAGAATATATATTATATATTTAATATATAGAATATATATTATATATTTAATATATAGAATATATATTATATATTTAATATATAGAATATATATTATATATTTAATATATATATAATTTCACCAACGCTGTTTTTGTCTCCATCCATGTTTTATTCTCTTTTGTTTTTTTTTTCATAAGTGCTGATGCTAAATAAAATACATCATGGTGATTTTTACCTTACCACCTCCACCCCTCCCCTTAAATGCATGACATATTCTCTATTTTACCAAATTTTTGTGAAAGACCTGATTTTTTTTAAAAACGTTTATTGAAAATTCAACCAGGATGTTATTTTTTTTTTGAGGTCCAGGAAGCTCAAAGGACACTTTGTATCCTTATTGCTTAGCTCGTACGGTGGCTAGAGGCATGAGTCGCCTTTTATAGGTAATGATGCAACGGATCACTTCTTTCCCTTCCCGGTAAAAGTTAAAGTTTTTAGTTATTTTCTTGAAAACGGTTCGTTATATTAAAACAGTTGCAATTTTTTCCATGGCCTTTTTTGTCCGTGAATTTTTTTACAAGACTTTTCCGGACATGCAAATTTCTTGTTCGCAAAAATTAAAAACAAAAAAATTTATTTTAATTTTTTTTTATCTTTGAATGGGTAGAAACCAGGCGTTCAACTACAACTGCGAAAAATTGGACATGCTAAAAGACTAAGAGCGGTTTGCACCAACGAAACTTAGCAACTTATGTCGAACTTAAATTTGTTAAGTGCCAGAATTTCTATGGTTTAAGAAGGCTAAGCATAACTTAAATAGTTATGACTTGTATCAGCAAACGGGCCTAAAAGACATTTTTACTAAAAGAAACTTCTGCAAGGCGATATTTTGGTGTTTTATCTTGCAAATTGACTCACCTGGGAGCAACAAACAGAAAAAAAAATTCTGCTGCGAGTTTTTATTTGTGGCAGCGACGAGTCACGAGTAAGGATGAACGTTTTCTGTCGGAAAAACGCTGTTGGAACTGTCTGTGAGTATTTTTTTTTACTATTTTTTACTTTGAAATTGTCATTTTAAAGCCAAATTTTCATCTGACAAACGTTTTGATTAGTATTGTCGGAAACTACATGGCTATCATAATCTGGGTGTATAAATTTGAATTTTGATTATTCTCTTATAATGTATAATAACGTATTTATGATCATGAAAAACTTCGGCTTCTTATTTTTACCTAAAATACATTTCACGAGCACTTCTGAGCCGATAGGGGCACCATTACCAAAAATTTGTCTGTTGTCTGTCAATCTAGCAGTATGTTTGTCTTTCTGTCTGTTAATCTTTCTGCCAGTCTGCTAGTCTCTGTCTGACAGTTTGTCTGTCTGTCAGTCTGTTTGTCTATTTGTCTTTCTGTCTGTCTGCTAATCTTTCTGTCCGTCTGCTAGTCTGTCTGTCGTTCTGTCAGTCTGTTTGTCTTTCTGTCTGTTAATCTTTCTGCCAATCTACTAGCCTGTCTGTCTGTCTGCTTGTCTGTCTGTTTGTCTGTCTGTTTGTCTGTCTGTTTGTCTGTCTGTTTGTCTGTCTGTTTGTCTGTCTGTTTGTCTGTCTGTCTGTCTGTCTGTTTGTCTGTCTGTTTGTCTGCTAATCTTTCTGTGAGTTGCTAGTCTGTCTGTCGTTCTGTCAGTATGTTTGTCTTTCTGTCTGTTAATCTTTCTGCCAGTCTGTCTGTTTGTCTGTCTGGCAATCTGTCTGTCTGTCCATATTTCTGGTAGTCCGTCGGTCTGTCTGTCTCTCTTTTTGCCAAAAAAGATCAAACACTAGTTTGTTTGAACATACAGACATGTGATTTTATATATAATTATTTTATTGAAGGAATATGATTAAAAATAGGTGTTAAATTAAATTTCAATTTACATAGTGTTTATGCTTAAAGTATATTTGTATAACGGTGGCATCTTGATCAGAAATCGCCAATAAATAATTGATATTCTGATCGCTATTATCATGATCGGCCAATTTAACCACATATCGAAGATTTTTATAATATCCGATTTGCATTAATTTCCACTTATCTTCATAATGATTATGTCCGTATAGATGATAGTAGCCAATATCAATGCTATTTGTTACAATCAGGAATTTTTGTTGATAATGCGTTGTAAAATGCATTATTCGATCGATTCCATGTAAATTTGTTAATTTTAAAACGTTTCCTTGATCCAATTTTTGATGGATAATGCAATTTCCAAGTGAAGTACAACTGAAAATCGTCACTTCGCTGCAATGTGAACACGTCATAATCAAATGGTATCGCATTTCGGTGTGTTCAATCAATTCAATCAGATTGAATTGCCCAGGAATGGTGCCGATCATTAGAAATTTCACATCGGACTCATTGAATTTATATAAACGAATCAATGATTGATGATTGCTGCTTTTGATTGATAATATCAATACGGTATCCGTTGATTGAAGTGTAAATAAACGCATTGAAATTTCTGTATTCATTTTGAAAGTTATTTCCTGTATCGCGTCAATCGAATTCCGTTTTATGTCGATTTCAATCACAATCACAATATTCGATTGTGTCGAATTGAATTTGAAATTGACGATCGCATAGTAATGATCGTTTCGTTTTATGCCGCTAAATAGCTCTAGGTCAATTATGCTACCTTGAAATGTTAAATTGCGATGGTAGATTTGTTGATCACCGATTGATTTCCACATGAAACGAATAAAACTTGCTCCAGGATTACGACATTGGAAATTTTCCGCCCGTACTACGATCCGATCGTCAATTTTCCGTTCGATTCGCGACGATGTGGTAAGATTGACGTATATCCGATGGAAACCGGAAATCATTTTAACGGACAGATGCTGAAATTCACAAGAATCCATGGTTTTGTAGATATCAATTTGATTATTTAAAATTAAATTACTTTTCCGATTGAAATATGTATTGAAATTATGATTATATTCGAGATATAAAAACTCAGTGCCATCACGATCATCCATATTGAAGTTGATCAACTTCGTATCGATTTTCGTCAACGCAACATCAAGCTGCCGATAGATCTGCTCTATACGATTTGAAATGTGTTCAATGGACTGATTTTTTCGATTTTCAACTATCCAAAGGCCTTGCTTAAGCACAAAATCATTATTCACAGCTAATCGTTCCAGTTGAAAGTGGCCGCCATCATTCAACGACAGCTGATCAAAGAAATATAACAACAAATCGTTGACGTTCAACTTTTGTATGACAGATGGTCCGATTACCGTTAAATCGCCAATAATTCGCCATGTACCATGGATCTTTTTTATATAGTCACCTTTCGTTAACAGTAAATCATTGACATTGAAGCCATTAATTAATGTTTTGGTCATTTGCTGGCCATTGACAAAATCGTCAAATTTTAGCTCGGTAAGAATCTCCTGTGCGTCAATATGCTTTCCATATTGATTACGTTGGAAAATATTTCGCTTAACGCATTTCTTCGGTGTCGAACTAATTGTGACAGTCGCCATTATGGATATCTTACGAATGAATAGCGGCGGCATGGGATGGAATTCCCCAAAAAATGCCAAATCCTCTCTCGACACGCCGTGTATTAGCATTACTCCATTTAATTTACCAAGAATTTCTATTTGTGTAACGTCTTTTCGCTGATTGTTGTACATTTGACCCATTTGACATAATGTCGAATTCAATTTCGACACATCGACCTGTTGCGGCCCATGGCTACCATTTGCAAGTCGAGCTAATAACGTTTTCTTGACAAACGATCGCTGCATTTTTTGTGTGTTAGGGAAATTCTCAGTTTTTGATGACAATAAATCGACTTCTGACGAATTCCGAACCAAATCGTCATTTGAAACGCCAAAATCTGACGAATTCGCCTCTCGTGGTAAATTTTCGATCGTTGCAAGCGTTTTGTTGAATCCCGAATGTATAAAAACAGCCCCCACACTGTTGTAAATACAATGAACGCGACCGGACGATTGACTTCCACTATGAAAATAGTTTGAAAAATTTCTACCATTTACTGTTTTTACATTATTGCCATGCGTTAAACATGCTACGTCACTGAGAATCGTTATGCGTTTTTGAAGCACTGATGTGTCGGTTTTCACAATTTTGACACCTCTGTGCTGTGGTAATCCTTTAAAATCCGATGAATCGGTGGTGACATCTTGGGGTATGTCATTTTCAGTGACTTTTGCCAATCGAAGAAATGATTTGGCAGCGGAATTTTTCGGCAGCATTAACGCTTTTGCAAAATGTACATCTTTATAAATGTCGAGAGTGAAATTTTTACTGAGATCTTCTTGTGATAGAACGTAGCGCCATATATTGGAAACTTCTGTGATTAAGTGATTCGGGGGATCTTCGATGTGATCCATTCTCAAGCTATCTGAGGTTTGGTTAGCGGTCAATGGCGGCACTGCCGTCAATAAACTATCAATCGCATGGGAACTTTCACCGGTTGAGTTTTTCAATGTCCTTTTAACACTCGCATTCATCGTATTTTCCAGACTAAATTCTGTGGTCATTCTTAGTGCTTTAGCTTCTAGTTGATTCACAGTGACTGGGATTTTTATCAGTAATTCGCTTGGATTTCCAGAATTTATTTCGAGTCCTAAAGCAAAAACAAATAAACGGAATTTGTTGGAATTTGCAAAAAAAAAAATTAAATAAAATATTTACCGTGAATTTTAAGATTTTTTATTTGATAGACATTGTCCGCATGATTCATCGTCATTCGTGCTGATCTTCCACCTCCTTGAGGGGTTTGAGAATCCGCGGCGGTGGTGATGTTGTCAGGCATTCGGTTTAAATTCTCAAAAATCTCCCTCCAAATGTTTTTTAAATGCCAACCAACTTTCATAACATTCGCGCGTAAGCGTCCAGGTGTGATAAGGTTTGACGTCACATTTGGAAAGTCCATGTTCAGGGGTTCTTTTATAAAATCTATGTGTTCTGGTACATAGAATTTCCTCAATTGATTGAATTTTGCCATCAAATACGGAGTTATTAGCGAGATTTTGGTAATAACTTTCTGACGTTCTAATAGAAAGCGTTTTAAGTTGTCAATTGTGTACAGAATGTCCTCATCTTCCAGTTGATATTCATAATTTCCAGTAAAATCTAGTTCAAATAAATAGCTGAGATCAATATCTTGCTTAAAATTATTTATCAGTACGTCTGAGTACTAAAACTGGTCACCTTTTAGTACCTAGGAGTATGTCAGTCTGTGGGTCAGTCTTGTCTTTTACCGTTATCCTTTATCTTTGATCGTTATTGGTATATTTTCACTAAAAAGTAAAAAGGAACAGATTTTTCCGTATAGCTTGCAAACCAATGGTATTTCGAAGAAATAGTCAAAGGAAGTGTTAAAGATATTGAAATTCTCCAAATATTTGCTTTTGACTGTAAATCGATATATTTTACCGTTATCGAGATATTTCAGATTTTGTGAAATAAAAAAAATTACTTTTTTACCCTAACTAGTACAGTGAAACCTGTATAAGCCGGACAAATTTTCTAGTCGCTTGCGAGTCTGGTTTATTTAGGTTTCAGTGTATTTTGTTCATCGGGTTCTAGTGTCAATTGTCCAAAAACGTAAATTTGGTATAACAAAGTCATTTATCGTATAATTTAGCATAAACGAAAATCGACTTTTAACCTTTTAACTATCAATTTTATTTACTTTACCTGCGGTACGATTTGTGATCACTTGAATGGCTCGAATTTGAGTTGATTGCGACGTTTTATTAATCCACGATAGTAAAATAAAGTTACTTTCATCAATATGGCTCTTGTATGTGAAAAATTGGATAACATCAATTTTATCAATTGGCAGCACCCCAAAACATAAAAACGATAAATTTTCTACTACAATAATACGATTTTCTTGCTCAGCAAGTAAAAAACGATCGCCATTTGTGAATTTCAAAAAAACTTTGTTGATATTTTCTTTGAAGATTTCCATCTGGTAACTCTTGTTAAGGCGATATAGGGTTGACATGTTTGACTTATCCGATGACATTAAAAAATATTTCTTATTGTGAACAAATGTATGGAGCTTTACTGAATTTATAGTAAAATTTTGTGTGGATTCCAATTCCTTGATTGTTTCATTTAGTGTCATTATCTGAACGGAAGTCTGTAATGAATTTAATTTTGGCGTTTTTTACATTGCCTTACATAGCGGATATGCTTTTAAATACCTTCGATAGTTGGTGATCGATCTGTAGTCCAAATACGATTGGTTTTCGCCAGCCAGAACTCGCCAAAATATCTACGCGCGTGAAAGAATTTAAATATTTTTCGGTGAAATGTCTAAAGTTTGACACGTGCCATTGGAAAATTCTATGAATAAAAATTTAATTAAGTTGATTAGAAGAAAATTATTGTTTCGTTGGTGTTGCATTTCAAAAAAATCAAGTATCTACAATTTCAGGAAAAAGTAAAAACGCACATCCTTAATCTATCAAAACCCGTTTTCCGTGTGTCGATAGTCCAAAAATTACGAGAGAAACGAAAGGATTTCCGAATGTTAAATCCTTAAAAATTGTATCCTTTTATCTCGGAAACGGCTCAAAGGATTTTCATGAAATTCGGGATCTTGGAGTTTTCGGGGACGAGGAATCGACATCCGGTGTCGTTTTTGGGGAAAAAAGGATTTTTCAAGGACCTCGTCCTTGTACCGCCCAAACCGTATCGCCCCCCTCAAAAAGGGCACCGAATATCGATTCTCCGTCCCCGATAACCTCTAAGTTCTAAATTTCAACCCGATCGGAGGACCTAAATTTTTCGTCCTTAAAAAAAGTACAGGGGTCCCCCTTGCGATTTTTTAAGTTTTTTGACACGTCTCCGATTTTGCTGAAATTTGGCGGAGTGGCGGTTTTAGGGCCTCCGGTAAAGATTCCGTTGTCCGTTGTCCGTTTTTCGATATTATTAATGATTTGGTCGGTGCAGGTGTCTAAAGAAAAATTGAATTTTCACTTGCTATTTACTAGAAACACTACTGTATAAAATTTTAAGTCTCTAGATCAATTCTTTCGAAGGTTGTGGTGTTCACGGACAGACAGACAGGCGGACGGATAGACGGACAGGCGGAAATCAAAATGGTGTAATTCATTTTTGGATCCGACGATTGTTTCGATGCGTTACAAACGATATACTAAATCTAACATACACCTATATGACATAACATACACACAGTTTTCACCTCAAATGGTTAAAATTCCTGTCGATACTTGCTGTTGACATAACCAAAAATATTTCCCGATTCGACTGGAACATTTGTACGCCATTTAAATGCCCTATGATTTCGAAATCATCGACTGGATCCAGGATCCCGGGAGATGTTCCTGCATTTTGTTGGCCATTATTCATTCTAACCTCATTTTGAATCAAAAATATTCGTATATGGCCGTGTGTGGCTAGCATAACGATGAAATTATAGCCCCATAAAATGGCCTACAAGAAAATAATGTCCTTAAAATTCTTGAAATTAAAAATACAAAAAAAAAAATCAAAAACAAATAATGAATCCTACTTGGCTATATTTTACAAAATTCATAGATTTGTCGTTAATTTTGTTTAATCGGGCGAGATGTGGTCCGATCGTCTTTTCGCCATCAGTTATGTTTAAAAAATAAACATTTTCATCGGTTAGGAGTAAAATTCCTCGATCGGTTTTTATTAAATTCACGGTGGATGAATTTTTCACGTAAAAATTTGTAAATGGTTCCAAAAACTCAATT
Source organism: Chrysopilus asiliformis (assembly GCA_964034945.1). Taxonomy (NCBI): domain Eukaryota; kingdom Metazoa; phylum Arthropoda; class Insecta; order Diptera; family Rhagionidae; genus Chrysopilus; species Chrysopilus asiliformis. The sequence continues at coordinate 3,557,110 of OZ035964.1, forward strand.
TGCTGACCGGAAGTTTGATTTTTCGCTTGATTCAAATAGCAGCCATTTTGTTGATTTGCACATTTTTCACTTATGTCGCCGCTCAAATCGGACTGAAATTCATAGAATTTGAAACGTGTTGGAAATTTGATGTCTTTGACAAAGAAAACTTCATGCAAATTTATTTATTAAAAAAAAATAATAAAAACTACAATTCCATTACTTGCTGTACACCCAACACAATAAGAATTTGAAAGAAAATTAGAAGCGGTTCTAGGACCCGCCTGGAAGCCATCCTGCATGAGACTGAGGAGGAAAGTATCTGAAATATTTCTTGCTGTTTTACCGTTAAAAAATTTCTTTGTTCTTTTTTGTTTGACTAATAACGGAAGAATTTCTGTGTAGGGCAAATGCCTCTATTATCGGCAATTTGGGGAAAAATATCTGCAAAAAATTAAGAGAACAAAAATACTCTCGCACAGAAAGCCACCTGAAAAATTTAGAAAGCGGAAAAATGTTTAACAATTTGTATGGGAATTTCGAAATTTATGAAACTTTAAGAAATTCGATAGAAGAGACTTGGCACATTGGCGCAGGCCTTGGAAAACTTTCTCCAAGCAGAAAAAACAATTTCGAAGCCTTTTTTTATTAGGAAAATTAATTCCGAGGTCTTTTTCGACAGGAAATTAATTCCCATTCAAAAAAAAAAAATAATTCCGAGGTCCTTTTTTATGCAGGAAACATAATTTCAAGTCCTTTATAAGCGGAAAAATAAATTCCTGGGCTTTTTTAGACAGGAAAATGAATTCCGAAGCATTTTTGCCGCAGAAAAATTAATTTTTAGGCCTTTTCTAAGCGGAAAAATTAATTCCGATACCCCTTTCTAAGCGGAAAATATAATTCCAATGCCTTTTCTAGGCAGAAAAATAAATTCCGAGGCTTTACTTTAATTTTGCTTAAAAAATATTTTTGTTTTTTTTTGCAAAAAAAATGCTCTCTAGAGTCGACTAGAGTATTATTACAAAAATCACTGTCAGTCTGTCTTTCTGTCTATCAGTCTGTCTGCCTGGGCATGCCGCAGTTTGGCCAGGCCTGGTCTAGTCAAATCAGTTTGCCGCGCTCCACCACTGAAATTTTCCATGGACTCTATAATTAATTAGATTGAAATGATTTATGGTAAATAATACACACTACTCGATCAACTTAAATTGTGTTTTTTTTATTTCTCATGTTTTTTTCTTGTTCTTTTTAAATCGATTATTTTCGCTTGTCTTAACAAATAATGATTTTTTTACAATATTTACGAATCTGAATTGATACGACGTCTTTTAACCGATAGTAAATCAATATTTTCATCATCAGTTGGCCGATATCTATCCATAAAAAATGTATTTTTTTCAATTTCCGATGAAATACAGCCAGTTTGACATTCGTCCATAGCATCGTTATTCGCATTAGCATCATCTATATAATATTCAGCGCCAGGAAATATATATGTTGATGTATTTGATTTATGATAATATGTTTTATTTAATAATCTTTCTGCAATGCTGTTTTCAATATGATTAACATTGGATTTCTTACTTATATTATTACAAACGCTATTAATATTATTACTAGTTTTATTGCTATTATGATTACTATTCGCACTATAATTACTATAGCTCAAATTTTCATTATCCAATAATGCTGGTGGCCGTTTAAGTTTCATTCGCGAAATGATCTTTTCATTGTCATTGGATTCAATACTACTATTACTATTACAACCGCTGTTACAGCCCTGTAAAATCTCATTGTCATTGTTTGTGTACTCATTTGATGTTGTATTTAATAGTGGCGGCACCGAATTCGATGAGTCACAAATGCCGCTATCTTTTGTCGAATCAACAGATAAATAACGGATATTTTTCATTTTCGGCCGTATAATCTCATCGGTTGTCTCACTGTCCATTTCAAACATACTCAGCATATCATTATCACAACTAGTACCGGATGGTGATCCCTGATTGTTGTCATCAGTTGTAAAATGCCGATCGCGATTCATATTACGCTGATCGTTAACAGCATTATCGTCGCATGTACCGATTTTTGTTACTTGATTTCGGCAACTAGTGTTGCTGCTGCTGCTGCTGGTGCCAGTGCCACTACTGTGTGGAACATGTGTTCTTGGCATTAGTTTTGACGTTTCTGTTAAAACTGTTTCATTCCAACAAATGTCAGACCAGTCGCCGCCCAAACTGAAAGGAAACAATACAGTTTTTGTAAGTAAATTTTTGTTTTGTTTTTTACTTTCTTGTAAGAAGTATAATAAAGAATAGTATTCACAGTCTTTCTCGAGTCTGAATTGAGCGGTCGTGATTGATTCCGCTTGGGGGAATCACAGTTTTTAGTATTTGGAGTGCAAACTTGAGTGTGTTCCAGGGGCGCTCAGATGTTGATCGCGATCCCGGCTGTGAAAGCCAGCGCAATTTTCATGGTGCAAATAGTTTTTATTTACAAAAAGTGAATTAACGTCAGCTGATTGGATTACAGACATGGCCATATAGTTTACCTGGGCCAACGAAAGATATTTCTATAATACGTCTGTCAACCTGTGCACGAGATTTCTTAGAAAACACTAGAGCTAAGACCGTGAAAAACACAAAAGAAACAGTTTTTTGCAATTTTCTCCAAAAAGGGTAAGTCGTTTTGAAAAATTTATAAAGGTAAAATGTATTTATAACATGATTTTGCATCCACCTGCGATACAGAAAAATTCAATCGGATCTTTCGTGTCCCCTCCCCCATATCCACCCAAATTGAATACTTTTTTTTAGGATTTTCTCAAAAATGGTTAGTATTGAAAAATTTATAAAGGCGAAATGTGTTTAGAATTAGATTTTGCATCACCCCACGATACATAAAAATTCAATGGGATCACTCCTTCCCCCATATCCTTACAAATTGAATACTTTTTTTTAGGATTTTCTCAAAAATGGTGTCATATTTAAAAATTTATAAAGGTAAAATGTGTTTAGAATTAGATTTTGCATCCACCTGCGATACAGAAAAATTCAATCGGATCTTTCGTGTCCCCTCCCCCATATCCACCAAAATTGAATACTTTTTTTTAGGATTTTCTCGAAAACGGTGAGTCGTATTGAAAAATTTATAAAGGCGAAATGTGTTTAGAATTAGATTTTGCATCACCCTACGATACATAAAAATTCAATCGGATCACTCCTTCCCCCATATCCTTACAAATTGAATACTTTTTTTAGGATTTTCTCAAAAATGGTGTCATATTTAAAAATTTATAAAGGTAAAATGTGTTTAGAATTAGATTTTGCATCCACCTGCGATACATAAAAATTCAATCGGATTTTTCGTTTACCCTCCCCCATATCCACCCAAATTGAAGACTTTTTAGGATTTTCTCGAAAACGGTGAGTCGTATTGAAAAATTTATAAAGGCGAAATGTGTTTAGAATTAGATTTTGCATCACCCTACGATACATAAAAATTCAATCGGATCACTCCTTCCCCCATATCCTTACAAATTGAATACTTTTTTTAGGATTTTCTCAAAAATGGTGTCATATTTAAAAATTTATAAAGGTAAAATGTGTTTTGAATTAGATTTTGCATCCACCTGCGATACAGAAAAATTCAATCGGATCTTTCGTGTCCCCTCCCCCATATCCACCAAAATTGAATACTTTTTTTTAGGATTTTCTCGAAAACGGTGAGTCGTATTGAAAAATTTATAAAGGCGAAATGTGTTTAGAATTAGATTTTGCATCACCCTACGATACATAAAAATTCAATCGGATCACTCCTTCCCCCATATCCTTACAAATTGAATACTTTTTTTAGGATTTTCTCAAAAATGGTGTCATATTTAAAAATTTATAAAGGTAAAATGTGTTTTGAATTAGATTTTGCATCCACCTGCGATACAGAAAAATTCAATCGGATCTTTCGTGTCCCCTCACCCATATCCACCAAAATTGAATACTTTTTTTTAGGATTTTCTCGAAAACGGTGAGTCGTATTGAAAAATTTATAAAGGCGAAATGTGTTTAGAATTAGATTTTGCATCACCCCACGATTGAATATAAATTCAATCGGATCACTCCTTCCCCCATATCCTTACAAATTGAATACTTTTTTTTAGGATTTTCTCAAAAATGGTGTCATATTTAAAAATTTATAAAGGTAAAATGTGTTTTGAATTAGATTTTGCATCCACCTGCGATACAGAAAAATTCAATCGGATCTTTCGTGTCCCCTCACCCATATCCACCAAAATTGAATACTTTTTTTTAGGATTTTCTCGAAAACGGTGAGTCGTATTGAAAAATTTATAAAGGCGAAATGTGTTTAGAATTAGATTTTGCATCACCCCACGATTGAATATAAATTCAATCGGATCACTCCTTCCCCCATATCCTTACAAATTGAATACTTTTTTTTAGGATTTTCTCAAAAATGGTGTCATATTTAAAAATTTATAAAGGTAAAATGTGTTTTGAATTAGATTTTGCATCCACCTGCGATACAGAAAAATTCAATCGGATCTTTCGTGTCCCCTCCCCCATATCCACCAAAATTGAATACTTTTTTTTAGGATTTTCTCGAAAACGGTGAGTCGTATTGAAAAATTTATAAAGGCGAAATGTGTTTAGAATTAGATTTTGCATCACCCTACGATACATAAAAATTCAATCGGATCACTCCTTCCCCCATATCCTTACAAATTGAATACTTTTTTTAGGATTTTCTCAAAAATGGTGTCATATTTAAAAATTTATAAAGGTAAAATGTGTTTTGAATTAGATTTTGCATCCACCTGCGATACAGAAAAATTCAATCGGATCTTTCGTGTCCCCTCACCCATATCCACCAAAATTGAATACTTTTTTTTAGGATTTTCTCGAAAACGGTGAGTCGTATTGAAAAATTTATAAAGGCGAAATGTGTTTAGAATTAGATTTTGCATCACCCCACGATTGAATATAAATTCAATCGGATCACTCCTTCCCCCATATCCTTACAAATTGAATACTTTTTTTTAGGATTTTCTCAAAAATGGTGTCATATTTAAAAATTTATAAAGGTAAAATGTGTTTTGAATTAGATTTTGCATCCACCTGCGATACAGAAAAATTCAATCGGATCTTTCGTGTCCCCTCACCCATATCCACCAAAATTGAATACTTTTTTTTAGGATTTTCTCGAAAACGGTGAGTCGTATTGAAAAATTTATAAAGGCGAAATGTGTTTAGAATTAGATTTTGCATCACCCCACGATTGAATATAAATTCAATCGGATCACTCCTTCCCCCATATCCTTACAAATTGAATACTTTTTTTTAGGATTTTCTCAAAAATGGTGTCATATTTAAAAATTTATAAAGGTAAAATGTGTTTTGAATTAGATTTTGCATCCACCTGCGATACAGAAAAATTCAATCGGATCTTTCGTGTCCCCTCACCCATATCCACCAAAATTGAATACTTTTTTTTAGGATTTTCTCGAAAACGGTGAGTCGTATTGAAAAATTTATAAAGGCGAAATGTGTTTAGAATTAGATTTTGCATCACCCCACGATTGAATATAAATTCAATCGGATCACTCCTTCCCCCATATCCTTACAAATTGAATACTTTTTTTTAGGATTTTCTCAAAAATGGTGTCATATTTAAAAATTTATAAAGGTAAAATGTGTTTTGAATTAGATTTTGCATCCACCTGCGATACAGAAAAATTCAATCGGATCTTTCGTGTCCCCTCCCCCATATCCACCAAAATTGAATACTTTTTTTTAGGATTTTCTCGAAAACGGTGAGTCGTATTGAAAAATTTATAAAGGCGAAATGTGTTTAGAATTAGATTTTGCATCACCCCACGATTGAATATAAATTCAATCGGATCACTCCTTCCCCCATATCCTTACAAATTGAATACTTTTTTTTAGGATTTTCTCAAAAATGGTGTCATATTTAAAAATTTATAAAGGTAAAATGTGTTTTGAATTAGATTTTGCATCCACCTGCGATACAGAAAAATTCAATCGGATCTTTCGTGTCCCCTCCCCCATATCCACCAAAATTGAATACTTTTTTTTAGGATTTTCTCGAAAACGGTGAGTCGTATTGAAAAATTTATAAAGGCGAAATGTGTTTAGAATTAGATTTTGCATCACCCCACGATTGAATATAAATTCAATCGGATCACTCCTTCCCCCATATCCTTACAAATTGAATACTTTTTTTTAGGATTTTCTCAAAAATGGTGTCATATTTAAAAATTTATAAAGGTAAAATGTGTTTTGAATTAGATTTTGCATCCACCTGCGATACAGAAAAATTCAATCGGATCTTTCGTGTCCCCTCACCCATATCCACCAAAATTGAATACTTTTTTTTAGGATTTTCTCGAAAACGGTGAGTCGTATTGAAAAATTTATAAAGGCGAAATGTGTTTAGAATTAGATTTTGCATCACCCCACGATTGAATATAAATTCAATCGGATCACTCCTTCCCCCATATCCTTACAAATTGAATACTTTTTTTTAGGATTTTCTCAAAAATGGTGTCATATTGAAAAATTTATAAAGGTAAAATGTGTTTAGAATTAGATTTTGCATCCACCTGCGATACAGAAAAATTCAATCGGATCTTTCGTTTTCCCTCCCCCATATCCACCCAAATAGAATACTTTTTTTTAGGATTTTCTCGAAAACGGTGAGTCGTATTGAAAAATTTATAAAGGCGAAATGTGTTTAGAATTAGATTTTGCATCACCCCACGATTGAATATAAATTCAATCGGATCACTCCTTCCCCCATATCCTTACAAATTGAATACTTTTTTTTAGGATTTTCTCAAAAATGGTTAGTATTGAAAAATTTATAAAGGCGAAATGTGTTTAGAATTAGATGTTGCATCATCCTACGATACATAAAAATTCAATCGGATTTTTCTTCATCCTCCCCCATATCCACCCAAATTGAAGACTTTTTTTAGGATTTTCTCGAAAATGGTGAGTCATATTGAAAAATTTATAAAGGTAAAATGTGTTTTGAATTAGATTTTGCATCCACCTGCGATACAGAAAAATTCAATCGGATCTTTCGTGTCCCCTCCCCCATATCCACCAAAATTGAATACTTTTTTTTAGGATTTTCTCGAAAACGGTGAGTCGTATTGAAAAATTTATAAAGGCGAAATGTGTTTAGAATTAGATTTTGCATCACCCCACGATTGAATATAAATTCAATCGGATCACTCCTTCCCCCATATCCTTACAAATTGAATACTTTTTTTTAGGATTTTCTCAAAAATGGTGTCATATTTAAAAATTTATAAAGGTAAAATGTGTTTTGAATTAGATTTTGCATCCACCTGCGATACAGAAAAATTCAATCGGATCTTTCGTGTCCCCTCACCCATATCCACCAAAATTGAATACTTTTTTTTAGGATTTTCTCGAAAACGGTGAGTCGTATTGAAAAATTTATAAAGGCGAAATGTGTTTAGAATTAGATTTTGCATCACCCCACGATTGAATATAAATTCAATCGGATCACTCCTTCCCCCATATCCTTACAAATTGAATACTTTTTTTTAGGATTTTCTCAAAAATGGTGTCATATTTAAAAATTTATAAAGGTAAAATGTGTTTTGAATTAGATTTTGCATCCACCTGCGATACAGAAAAATTCAATCGGATCTTTCGTGTCCCCTCCCCCATATCCACCAAAATTGAATACTTTTTTTTAGGATTTTCTCGAAAACGGTGAGTCGTATTGAAAAATTTATAAAGGCGAAATGTGTTTAGAATTAGATTTTGCATCACCCTACGATACATAAAAATTCAATCGGATCACTCCTTCCCCCATATCCTTACAAATTGAATACTTTTTTTAGGATTTTCTCAAAAATGGTGTCATATTTAAAAATTTATAAAGGTAAAATGTGTTTTGAATTAGATTTTGCATCCACCTGCGATACAGAAAAATTCAATCGGATCTTTCGTGTCCCCTCACCCATATCCACCAAAATTGAATACTTTTTTTTAGGATTTTCTCGAAAACGGTGAGTCGTATTGAAAAATTTATAAAGGCGAAATGTGTTTAGAATTAGATTTTGCATCACCCCACGATTGAATATAAATTCAATCGGATCACTCCTTCCCCCATATCCTTACAAATTGAATACTTTTTTTTAGGATTTTCTCAAAAATGGTGTCATATTTAAAAATTTATAAAGGTAAAATGTGTTTTGAATTAGATTTTGCATCCACCTGCGATACAGAAAAATTCAATCGGATCTTTCGTGTCCCCTCACCCATATCCACCAAAATTGAATACTTTTTTTTAGGATTTTCTCGAAAACGGTGAGTCGTATTGAAAAATTTATAAAGGCGAAATGTGTTTAGAATTAGATTTTGCATCACCCCACGATTGAATATAAATTCAATCGGATCACTCCTTCCCCCATATCCTTACAAATTGAATACTTTTTTTTAGGATTTTCTCAAAAATGGTGTCATATTTAAAAATTTATAAAGGTAAAATGTGTTTTGAATTAGATTTTGCATCCACCTGCGATACAGAAAAATTCAATCGGATCTTTCGTGTCCCCTCACCCATATCCACCAAAATTGAATACTTTTTTTTAGGATTTTCTCGAAAACGGTGAGTCGTATTGAAAAATTTATAAAGGCGAAATGTGTTTAGAATTAGATTTTGCATCACCCCACGATTGAATATAAATTCAATCGGATCACTCCTTCCCCCATATCCTTACAAATTGAATACTTTTTTTTAGGATTTTCTCAAAAATGGTGTCATATTTAAAAATTTATAAAGGTAAAATGTGTTTTGAATTAGATTTTGCATCCACCTGCGATACAGAAAAATTCAATCGGATCTTTCGTGTCCCCTCCCCCATATCCACCAAAATTGAATACTTTTTTTTAGGATTTTCTCGAAAACGGTGAGTCGTATTGAAAAATTTATAAAGGCGAAATGTGTTTAGAATTAGATTTTGCATCACCCCACGATTGAATATAAATTCAATCGGATCACTCCTTCCCCCATATCCTTACAAATTGAATACTTTTTTTTAGGATTTTCTCAAAAATGGTGTCATATTTAAAAATTTATAAAGGTAAAATGTGTTTTGAATTAGATTTTGCATCCACCTGCGATACAGAAAAATTCAATCGGATCTTTCGTGTCCCCTCCCCCATATCCACCAAAATTGAATACTTTTTTTTAGGATTTTCTCGAAAACGGTGAGTCGTATTGAAAAATTTATAAAGGCGAAATGTGTTTAGAATTAGATTTTGCATCACCCCACGATTGAATATAAATTCAATCGGATCACTCCTTCCCCCATATCCTTACAAATTGAATACTTTTTTTTAGGATTTTCTCAAAAATGGTGTCATATTTAAAAATTTATAAAGGTAAAATGTGTTTTGAATTAGATTTTGCATCCACCTGCGATACAGAAAAATTCAATCGGATCTTTCGTGTCCCCTCACCCATATCCACCAAAATTGAATACTTTTTTTTAGGATTTTCTCGAAAACGGTGAGTCGTATTGAAAAATTTATAAAGGCGAAATGTGTTTAGAATTAGATTTTGCATCACCCCACGATTGAATATAAATTCAATCGGATCACTCCTTCCCCCATATCCTTACAAATTGAATACTTTTTTTTAGGATTTTCTCAAAAATGGTGTCATATTGAAAAATTTATAAAGGTAAAATGTGTTTAGAATTAGATTTTGCATCCACCTGCGATACAGAAAAATTCAATCGGATCTTTCGTTTTCCCTCCCCCATATCCACCCAAATAGAATACTTTTTTTTAGGATTTTCTCGAAAACGGTGAGTCGTATTGAAAAATTTATAAAGGCGAAATGTGTTTAGAATTAGATTTTGCATCACCCCACGATTGAATATAAATTCAATCGGATCACTCCTTCCCCCATATCCTTACAAATTGAATACTTTTTTTTAGGATTTTCTCAAAAATGGTTAGTATTGAAAAATTTATAAAGGCGAAATGTGTTTAGAATTAGATGTTGCATCATCCTACGATACATAAAAATTCAATCGGATTTTTCTTCATCCTCCCCCATATCCACCCAAATTGAAGACTTTTTTTAGGATTTTCTCGAAAATGGTGAGTCATATTGAAAAATTTATAAAGGTAAAATGTGTTTAGAATTAGATTTTGCATCCACCTGCGATACATAAAAATTCAATCGGATTTTTCGTTTACCCTCCCCCATATCCACCCAAATTGAAGACTTTTTAGGATTTTCTCGAAAACGGTGAGTCGTATTGAAAAATTTATAAAGGCGAAATGTGTTTAGAATTAGATTTTGCATCACCCTACGATACATAAAAATTCAATCGGATCACTCCTTCCCCCATATCCTTACAAATTGAATACTTTTTTTAGGATTTTCTCAAAAATGGTGTCATATTTAAAAATTTATAAAGGTAAAATGTGTTTAGAATTAGATTTTGCATCCACCTGCGATACATAAAAATTCAATCGGATTTTTCGTTTACCCTCCCCCATATCCACCCAAATTGAAGACTTTTTAGGATTTTCTCGAAAACGGTGAGTCGTATTGAAAAATTTATAAAGGCGAAATGTGTTTAGAATTAGATTTTGCATCACCCTACGATACATAAAAATTCAATCGGATCACTCCTTCCCCCATATCCTTACAAATTGAATACTTTTTTTAGGATTTTCTCAAAAATGGTGTCATATTTAAAAATTTATAAAGGTAAAATGTGTTTAGAATTAGATTTTGCATCCACCTGCGATACAGAAAAATTCAATCGGATCTTTCGTGTCCCCTCACCCATATCCACCAAAATTGAATACTTTTTTTTAGGATTTTCTCGAAAACGGTGAGTCGTATTGAAAAATTTATAAAGGCGAAATGTGTTTAGAATTAGATTTTGCATCACCCCACGATTGAATATAAATTCAATCGGATCACTCCTTCCCCCATATCCTTACAAATTGAATACTTTTTTTTAGGATTTTCTCAAAAATGGTGTCATATTTAAAAATTTATAAAGGTAAAATGTGTTTTGAATTAGATTTTGCATCCACCTGCGATACAGAAAAATTCAATCGGATCTTTCGTGTCCCCTCCCCCATATCCACCAAAATTGAATACTTTTTTTTAGGATTTTCTCGAAAACGGTGAGTCGTATTGAAAAATTTATAAAGGCGAAATGTGTTTAGAATTAGATTTTGCATCACCCCACGATTGAATATAAATTCAATCGGATCACTCCTTCCCCCATATCCTTACAAATTGAATACTTTTTTTAGGATTTTCTCAAAAATGGTGTCATATTTAAAAATTTATAAAGGTAAAATGTGTTTTGAATTAGATTTTGCATCCACCTGCGATACAGAAAAATTCAATCGGATCTTTCGTGTCCCCTCACCCATATCCACCAAAATTGAATACTTTTTTTTAGGATTTTCTCGAAAACGGTGAGTCGTATTGAAAAATTTATAAAGGCGAAATGTGTTTAGAATTAGATTTTGCATCACCCCACGATTGAATATAAATTCAATCGGATCACTCCTTCCCCCATATCCTTACAAATTGAATACTTTTTTTTAGGATTTTCTCAAAAATGGTGTCATATTTAAAAATTTATAAAGGTAAAATGTGTTTTGAATTAGATTTTGCATCCACCTGCGATACAGAAAAATTCAATCGGATCTTTCGTGTCCCCTCCCCCATATCCACCAAAATTGAATACTTTTTTTTAGGATTTTCTCGAAAACGGTGAGTCGTATTGAAAAATTTATAAAGGCGAAATGTGTTTAGAATTAGATTTTGCATCACCCCACGATTGAATATAAATTCAATCGGATCACTCCTTCCCCCATATCCTTACAAATTGAATACTTTTTTTAGGATTTTCTCAAAAATGGTGTCATATTTAAAAATTTATAAAGGTAAAATGTGTTTTGAATTAGATTTTGCATCCACCTGCGATACAGAAAAATTCAATCGGATCTTTCGTGTCCCCTCACCCATATCCACCAAAATTGAATACTTTTTTTTAGGATTTTCTCGAAAACGGTGAGTCGTATTGAAAAATTTATAAAGGCGAAATGTGTTTAGAATTAGATTTTGCATCACCCCACGATTGAATATAAATTCAATCGGATCACTCCTTCCCCCATATCCTTACAAATTGAATACTTTTTTTTAGGATTTTCTCAAAAATGGTGTCATATTTAAAAATTTATAAAGGTAAAATGTGTTTTGAATTAGATTTTGCATCCACCTGCGATACAGAAAAATTCAATCGGATCTTTCGTGTCCCCTCCCCCATATCCACCAAAATTGAATACTTTTTTTTAGGATTTTCTCGAAAACGGTGAGTCGTATTGAAAAATTTATAAAGGCGAAATGTGTTTAGAATTAGATTTTGCATCACCCCACGATTGAATATAAATTCAATCGGATCACTCCTTCCCCCATATCCTTACAAATTGAATACTTTTTTTTAGGATTTTCTCAAAAATGGTGTCATATTTAAAAATTTATAAAGGTAAAATGTGTTTTGAATTAGATTTTGCATCCACCTGCGATACAGAAAAATTCAATCGGATCTTTCGTGTCCCCTCCCCCATATCCACCAAAATTGAATACTTTTTTTTAGGATTTTCTCGAAAACGGTGAGTCGTATTGAAAAATTTATAAAGGCGAAATGTGTTTAGAATTAGATTTTGCATCACCCCACGATTGAATATAAATTCAATCGGATCACTCCTTCCCCCATATCCTTACAAATTGAATACTTTTTTTTAGGATTTTCTCAAAAATGGTTAGTATTGAAAAATTTATAAAGGCGAAATGTGTTTAGAATTAGATGTTGCATCATCCTACGATACATAAAAATTCAATCGGATTTTTCTTCATCCTCCCCCATATCCACCCAAATTGAAGACTTTTTTTAGGATTTTCTCGAAAATGGTGAGTCATATTGAAAAATTTATAAAGGTAAAATGTGTTTAGAATTAGATTTTGCATCCACCTGCGATACATAAAAATTCAATCGGATTTTTCGTTTACCCTCCCCCATATCCACCCAAATTGAAGACTTTTTAGGATTTTCTCGAAAACGGTGAGTCGTATTGAAAAATTTATAAAGGCGAAATGTGTTTAGAATTAGATTTTGCATCACCCTACGATACATAAAAATTCAATCGGATCACTCCTTCCCCCATATCCTTACAAATTGAATACTTTTTTTAGGATTTTCTCAAAAATGGTGTCATATTTAAAAATTTATAAAGGTAAAATGTGTTTAGAATTAGATTTTGCATCCACCTGCGATACATAAAAATTCAATCGGATTTTTCGTTTACCCTCCCCCATATCCACCCAAATTGAAGACTTTTTAGGATTTTCTCGAAAACGGTGAGTCGTATTGAAAAATTTATAAAGGCGAAATGTGTTTAGAATTAGATTTTGCATCACCCTACGATACATAAAAATTCAATCGGATCACTCCTTCCCCCATATCCTTACAAATTGAATACTTTTTTTAGGATTTTCTCAAAAATGGTGTCATATTTAAAAATTTATAAAGGTAAAATGTGTTTAGAATTAGATTTTGCATCCACCTGCGATACAGAAAAATTCAATCGGATCTTTCGTGTCCCCTCACCCATATCCACCAAAATTGAATACTTTTTTTTAGGATTTTCTCGAAAACGGTGAGTCGTATTGAAAAATTTATAAAGGCGAAATGTGTTTAGAATTAGATTTTGCATCACCCCACGATTGAATATAAATTCAATCGGATCACTCCTTCCCCCATATCCTTACAAATTGAATACTTTTTTTTAGGATTTTCTCAAAAATGGTGTCATATTGAAAAATTTATAAAGGTAAAATGTGTTTAGAATTAGATTTTGCATCCACCTGCGATACAGAAAAATTCAATCGGATCTTTCGTTTTCCCTCCCCCATATCCACCCAAATAGAATACTTTTTTTTAGGATTTTCTCGAAAACGGTGAGTCGTATTGAAAAATTTATAAAGGCGAAATGTGTTTAGAATTAGATTTTGTGTCACCCCACGACACATAAAAAATCAATCGGATCACTCCTTTCCCCTCCCCCCATACCATTACAAATTGAAGACTTTTTTTTAGGATTTTCTCGAAAATGGTGAGTCATATTGAAAAATTTATAAAGGCGAAATGTGTTTAGAATTAGATTTTGCATCCACCTGCGATACAGAAAAATTCAATCGGATCTTTCGTGTCCCCTCCCCCATATCCACCAAAATTGAATACTTTTTTTTAGGATTTTCTCGAAAACGGTGAGTCGTATTGAAAAATTTATAAAGGCGAAATGTGTTTAGAATTAGATTTTGCATCACCCCACGATTGAATATAAATTCAATCGGATCACTCCTTCCCCCATATCCTTACAAATTGAATACTTTTTTTTAGGATTTTCTCAAAAATGGTGTCATATTGAAAAATTTATAAAGGTAAAATGTGTTTAGAATTAGATTTTGCATCCACCTGCGATACAGAAAAATTCAATCGGATCTTTCGTTTTCCCTCCCCCATATCCACCCAAATAGAATACTTTTTTTTAGGATTTTCTCGAAAACGGTGAGTCGTATTGAAAAATTTATAAAGGCGAAATGTGTTTAGAATTAGATTTTGTGTCACCCCACGATTGAATATAAATTCAATCGGATCACTCCTTCCCCCATATCCTTACAAATTGAATACTTTTTTTTAGGATTTTCTCAAAAATGGTGTCATATTTAAAAATTTATAAAGGTAAAATGTGTTTTGAATTAGATTTTGCATCCACCTGCGATACAGAAAAATTCAATCGGATCTTTCGTGTCCCCTCCCCCATATCCACCCAAATAGAATACTTTTTTTTAGGATTTTCTCGAAAACGGTGAGTCGTATTGAAAAATTTATAAAGGCGAAATGTGTTTAGAATTAGATTTTGCATCACCCCACGATTGAATATAAATTCAATCGGATCACTCCTTCCCCCATATCCTTACAAATTGAATACTTTTTTTTAGGATTTTCTCAAAAATGGTTAGTATTGAAAAATTTATAAAGGCGAAATGTGTTTAGAATTAGATTTTGTGTCACCCCACGACACATAAAAAATCAATCGGATCACTCCTTTCCCCTCCCCCCATACCATTACAAATTGAAGACTTTTTTTTAGGATTTTCTCGAAAATGGTGAGTCATATTGAAAAATTTATAAAGGCGAAATGTGTTTAGAATTAGATTTTGCATCCACCTGCGATACAGAAAAATTCAATCGGATCTTTCGTGTCCCCTCCCCCATATCCACCAAAATTGAATACTTTTTTTTAGGATTTTCTCGAAAACGGTGAGTCGTATTGAAAAATTTATAAAGGCGAAATGTGTTTAGAATTAGATTTTGCATCACCCCACGATTGAATATAAATTCAATCGGATCACTCCTTCCCCCATATCCTTACAAATTGAATACTTTTTTTTAGGATTTTCTCAAAAATGGTGTCATATTTAAAAATTTATAAAGGTAAAATGTGTTTTGAATTAGATTTTGCATCCACCTGCGATACAGAAAAATTCAATCGGATCTTTCGTGTCCCCTCCCCCATATCCACCCAAATAGAATACTTTTTTTTAGGATTTTCTCGAAAACGGTGAGTCGTATTGAAAAATTTATAAAGGCGAAATGTGTTTAGAATTAGATTTTGCATCCACCTGCGATACAGAAAAATTCAATCGGATCTTTCGTTTTCCCTCCCCCATATCCACCCAAATAGAATACTTTTTTTTAGGATTTTCTCGAAAACGGTGAGTCGTATTGAAAAATTTATAAAGGCGAAATGTGTTTAGAATTAGATTTTGTGTCACCCCACGATTGAATATAAATTCAATCGGATCACTCCTTCCCCCATATCCTTACAAATTGAATACTTTTTTTTAGGATTTTCTCAAAAATGGTGTCATATTTAAAAATTTATAAAGGTAAAATGTGTTTTGAATTAGATTTTGCATCCACCTGCGATACAGAAAAATTCAATCGGATCTTTCGTGTCCCCTCACCCATATCCACCAAAATTGAATACTTTTTTTTAGGATTTTCTCGAAAACGGTGAGTCGTATTGAAAAATTTATAAAGGCGAAATGTGTTTAGAATTAGATTTTGCATCACCCCACGATTGAATATAAATTCAATCGGATCACTCCTTCCCCCATATCCTTACAAATTGAATACTTTTTTTTAGGATTTTCTCAAAAATGGTGTCATATTTAAAAATTTATAAAGGTAAAATGTGTTTTGAATTAGATTTTGCATCCACCTGCGATACAGAAAAATTCAATCGGATCTTTCGTGTCCCCTCCCCCATATCCACCAAAATTGAATACTTTTTTTTAGGATTTTCTCGAAAACGGTGAGTCGTATTGAAAAATTTATAAAGGCGAAATGTGTTTAGAATTAGATTTTGCATCACCCCACGATTGAATATAAATTCAATCGGATCACTCCTTCCCCCATATCCTTACAAATTGAATACTTTTTTTTAGGATTTTCTCAAAAATGGTGTCATATTTAAAAATTTATAAAGGTAAAATGTGTTTTGAATTAGATTTTGCATCCACCTGCGATACAGAAAAATTCAATCGGATCTTTCGTGTCCCCTCCCCCATATCCACCAAAATTGAATACTTTTTTTTAGGATTTTCTCGAAAACGGTGAGTCGTATTGAAAAATTTATAAAGGCGAAATGTGTTTAGAATTAGATTTTGCATCACCCCACGATTGAATATAAATTCAATCGGATCACTCCTTCCCCCATATCCTTACAAATTGAATACTTTTTTTTAGGATTTTCTCAAAAATGGTGTCATATTTAAAAATTTATAAAGGTAAAATGTGTTTTGAATTAGATTTTGCATCCACCTGCGATACAGAAAAATTCAATCGGATCTTTCGTGTCCCCTCCCCCATATCCACCCAAATAGAATACTTTTTTTTAGGATTTTCTCGAAAACGGTGAGTCGTATTGAAAAATTTATAAAGGCGAAATGTGTTTAGAATTAGATTTTGCATCACCCCACGATTGAATATAAATTCAATCGGATCACTCCTTCCCCCATATCCTTACAAATTGAATACTTTTTTTTAGGATTTTCTCAAAAATGGTTAGTATTGAAAAATTTATAAAGGCGAAATGTGTTTAGAATTAGATGTTGCATCATCCTACGATACATAAAAATTCAATCGGATTTTTCTTCATCCTCCCCCATATCCACCCAAATTGAAGACTTTTTTTAGGATTTTCTCGAAAATGGTGAGTCATATTGAAAAATTTATAAAGGTAAAATGTGTTTAGAATTAGATTTTGCATCCACCTGCGATACATAAAAATTCAATCGGATTTTTCGTTTACCCTCCCCCATATCCACCCAAATTGAAGACTTTTTAGGATTTTCTCGAAAACGGTGAGTCGTATTGAAAAATTTATAAAGGCGAAATGTGTTTAGAATTAGATTTTGCATCACCCTACGATACATAAAAATTCAATCGGATCACTCCTTCCCCCATATCCTTACAAATTGAATACTTTTTTTAGGATTTTCTCAAAAATGGTGTCATATTTAAAAATTTATAAAGGTAAAATGTGTTTAGAATTAGATTTTGCATCCACCTGCGATACATAAAAATTCAATCGGATTTTTCGTTTACCCTCCCCCATATCCACCCAAATTGAAGACTTTTTAGGATTTTCTCGAAAACGGTGAGTCGTATTGAAAAATTTATAAAGGCGAAATGTGTTTAGAATTAGATTTTGCATCACCCTACGATACATAAAAATTCAATCGGATCACTCCTTCCCCCATATCCTTACAAATTGAATACTTTTTTTAGGATTTTCTCAAAAATGGTGTCATATTTAAAAATTTATAAAGGTAAAATGTGTTTAGAATTAGATTTTGCATCCACCTGCGATACAGAAAAATTCAATCGGATCTTTCGTGTCCCCTCACCCATATCCACCAAAATTGAATACTTTTTTTTAGGATTTTCTCGAAAACGGTGAGTCGTATTGAAAAATTTATAAAGGCGAAATGTGTTTAGAATTAGATTTTGCATCACCCCACGATTGAATATAAATTCAATCGGATCACTCCTTCCCCCATATCCTTACAAATTGAATACTTTTTTTTAGGATTTTCTCAAAAATGGTGTCATATTGAAAAATTTATAAAGGTAAAATGTGTTTAGAATTAGATTTTGCATCCACCTGCGATACAGAAAAATTCAATCGGATCTTTCGTTTTCCCTCCCCCATATCCACCCAAATAGAATACTTTTTTTTAGGATTTTCTCGAAAACGGTGAGTCGTATTGAAAAATTTATAAAGGCGAAATGTGTTTAGAATTAGATTTTGTGTCACCCCACGACACATAAAAAATCAATCGGATCACTCCTTTCCCCTCCCCCCATACCATTACAAATTGAAGACTTTTTTTTAGGATTTTCTCGAAAATGGTGAGTCATATTGAAAAATTTATAAAGGCGAAATGTGTTTAGAATTAGATTTTGCATCCACCTGCGATACAGAAAAATTCAATCGGATCTTTCGTGTCCCCTCCCCCATATCCACCAAAATTGAATACTTTTTTTTAGGATTTTCTCGAAAACGGTGAGTCGTATTGAAAAATTTATAAAGGCGAAATGTGTTTAGAATTAGATTTTGCATCACCCCACGATTGAATATAAATTCAATCGGATCACTCCTTCCCCCATATCCTTACAAATTGAATACTTTTTTTTAGGATTTTCTCAAAAATGGTGTCATATTGAAAAATTTATAAAGGTAAAATGTGTTTAGAATTAGATTTTGCATCCACCTGCGATACAGAAAAATTCAATCGGATCTTTCGTTTTCCCTCCCCCATATCCACCCAAATAGAATACTTTTTTTTAGGATTTTCTCGAAAATGGTGAGTCATATTGAAAAATTTATAAAGGTAAAATGTGTTTAGAATTAGATTTTGCATCCACCTGCGATACATAAAAATTCAATCGGATTTTTCGTTTACCCTCCCCCATATCCACCCAAATTGAAGACTTTTTAGGATTTTCTCGAAAACGGTGAGTCGTATTGAAAAATTTATAAAGGCGAAATGTGTTTAGAATTAGATTTTGCATCACCCTACGATACATAAAAATTCAATCGGATCACTCCTTCCCCCATATCCTTACAAATTGAATACTTTTTTTAGGATTTTCTCAAAAATGGTGTCATATTTAAAAATTTATAAAGGTAAAATGTGTTTAGAATTAGATTTTGCATCCACCTGCGATACATAAAAATTCAATCGGATTTTTCGTTTACCCTCCCCCATATCCACCCAAATTGAAGACTTTTTAGGATTTTCTCGAAAACGGTGAGTCGTATTGAAAAATTTATAAAGGCGAAATGTGTTTAGAATTAGATTTTGCATCACCCTACGATACATAAAAATTCAATCGGATCACTCCTTCCCCCATATCCTTACAAATTGAATACTTTTTTTAGGATTTTCTCAAAAATGGTGTCATATTTAAAAATTTATAAAGGTAAAATGTGTTTAGAATTAGATTTTGCATCCACCTGCGATACAGAAAAATTCAATCGGATCTTTCGTGTCCCCTCACCCATATCCACCAAAATTGAATACTTTTTTTTAGGATTTTCTCGAAAACGGTGAGTCGTATTGAAAAATTTATAAAGGCGAAATGTGTTTAGAATTAGATTTTGCATCACCCCACGATTGAATATAAATTCAATCGGATCACTCCTTCCCCCATATCCTTACAAATTGAATACTTTTTTTTAGGATTTTCTCAAAAATGGTGTCATATTGAAAAATTTATAAAGGTAAAATGTGTTTAGAATTAGATTTTGCATCCACCTGCGATACAGAAAAATTCAATCGGATCTTTCGTTTTCCCTCCCCCATATCCACCCAAATAGAATACTTTTTTTTAGGATTTTCTCGAAAACGGTGAGTCGTATTGAAAAATTTATAAAGGCGAAATGTGTTTAGAATTAGATTTTGTGTCACCCCACGACACATAAAAAATCAATCGGATCACTCCTTTCCCCTCCCCCCATACCATTACAAATTGAAGACTTTTTTTTAGGATTTTCTCGAAAATGGTGAGTCATATTGAAAAATTTATAAAGGCGAAATGTGTTTAGAATTAGATTTTGCATCCACCTGCGATACAGAAAAATTCAATCGGATCTTTCGTGTCCCCTCCCCCATATCCACCAAAATTGAATACTTTTTTTTAGGATTTTCTCGAAAACGGTGAGTCGTATTGAAAAATTTATAAAGGCGAAATGTGTTTAGAATTAGATTTTGCATCACCCCACGATTGAATATAAATTCAATCGGATCACTCCTTCCCCCATATCCTTACAAATTGAATACTTTTTTTTAGGATTTTCTCAAAAATGGTGTCATATTGAAAAATTTATAAAGGTAAAATGTGTTTAGAATTAGATTTTGCATCCACCTGCGATACAGAAAAATTCAATCGGATCACTCCTTTCCCCTCCCCCCATACCATTACAAATTGAAGACTTTTTTTTAGGATTTTCTCGAAAATGGTGAGTCATATTGAAAAATTTATAAAGGCGAAATGTGTTTAGAATTAGATTTTGCATCCACCTGCGATACAGAAAAATTCAATCGGATCTTTCGTGTCCCCTCCCCCATATCCACCAAAATTGAATACTTTTTTTTAGGATTTTCTCGAAAACGGTGAGTCGTATTGAAAAATTTATAAAGGCGAAATGTGTTTAGAATTAGATTTTGCATCACCCCACGATTGAATATAAATTCAATCGGATCACTCCTTCCCCCATATCCTTACAAATTGAATACTTTTTTTTAGGATTTTCTCAAAAATGGTGTCATATTGAAAAATTTATAAAGGTAAAATGTGTTTAGAATTAGATTTTGCATCCACCTGCGATACATAAAAATTCAATCGGATCACTCCTTCCCCCATATCCTTACAAATTGAATACTTTTTTTAGGATTTTCTCAAAAATGGTGTCATATTTAAAAATTTATAAAGGTAAAATGTGTTTAGAATTAGATTTTGCATCCACCTGCGATACAGAAAAATTCAATCGGATCTTTCGTGTCCCCTCACCCATATCCACCAAAATTGAATACTTTTTTTTAGGATTTTCTCGAAAACGGTGAGTCGTATTGAAAAATTTATAAAGGCGAAATGTGTTTAGAATTAGATTTTGCATCACCCCACGATTGAATATAAATTCAATCGGATCACTCCTTCCCCCATATCCTTACAAATTGAATACTTTTTTTTAGGATTTTCTCAAAAATGGTGTCATATTGAAAAATTTATAAAGGTAAAATGTGTTTAGAATTAGATTTTGCATCCACCTGCGATACATAAAAATTCAATCGGATCACTCCTTCCCCCATATCCTTACAAATTGAATACTTTTTTTAGGATTTTCTCAAAAATGGTGTCATATTTAAAAATTTATAAAGGTAAAATGTGTTTAGAATTAGATTTTGCATCCACCTGCGATACAGAAAAATTCAATCGGATCTTTCGTGTCCCCTCACCCATATCCACCAAAATTGAATACTTTTTTTTAGGATTTTCTCAAAAACGGTGAGTCGTATTGAAAAATTTATAAAGGCGAAATGTGTTTAGAATTAG
This sequence comes from Chrysopilus asiliformis, assembly GCA_964034945.1. Taxonomy (NCBI): domain Eukaryota; kingdom Metazoa; phylum Arthropoda; class Insecta; order Diptera; family Rhagionidae; genus Chrysopilus; species Chrysopilus asiliformis. The sequence continues at coordinate 3,578,903 of OZ035964.1, forward strand.
ATTTTGCATCACCCCACGATTGAATATAAATTCAATCGGATCACTCCTTCCCCCATATCCTTACAAATTGAATACTTTTTTTTAGGATTTTCTCAAAAATGGTGTCATATTTAAAAATTTATAAAGGTAAAATGTGTTTAGAATTAGATTTTGTGTCACCCCACGACACATAAAAAATCAATCGGATCACTCCTTTCCCCTCCCCCCATACCATTACAAATTGAAGACTTTTTTTTAGGATTTTCTCGAAAATGGTGAGTCATATTGAAAAATTTATAAAGGCGAAATGTGTTTAGAATTAGATTTTGCATCCACCTGCGATACAGAAAAATTCAATCGGATCTTTCGTGTCCCCTCCCCCATATCCACCAAAATTGAATACTTTTTTTTAGGATTTTCTCGAAAACGGTGAGTCGTATTGAAAAATTTATAAAGGCGAAATGTGTTTAGAATTAGATTTTGCTTCACCCCACGACACATAAAAAATCAATCGGATCACTCCTTTCCCCTCCCCCCATACCATTACAAATTGAAGACTTTTTTTTAGGATTTTCTCGAAAATGGTGAGTCATATTGAAAAATTTATAAAGGCGAAATGTGTTTAGAATTAGATTTTGCATCCACCTGCGATACAGAAAAATTCAATCGGATCTTTCGTTTTCCCTCCCCCATATCCACCAAAATTGAATACTTTTTTTTAGGATTTTCTCGAAAACGGTGAGTCATATTGAAAAATTTATAAAGGTAAAATGTGTTTAGAATTAGATTTTGCATCCACCTGCGATACAGAAAAATTCAATCGGATCTTTCGTTTTCCCTCCCCCATATCCACCCAAATAGAATACTTTTTTTTAGGATTTTCTCGAAAACGGTGAGTCGTATTGAAAAATTTATAAAGGCGAAATGTGTTTAGAATTAGATGTTGCATCACTCCACGATACATAAAAATTCAATCGGATCACTCCTTCCCCCATATCCTTACAAATTGAATACTTTTTTTTCGGATTTTCTCAAAAATGGTGTCATATTTAAAAATTTATAAAGGTAAAATGTGTTTAGAATTAGATTTTGCATCCACCTGCGATACAGAAAAATTCAATCGGATCTTTCGTGTCCCCTCCCCCATATCCACCCAAATTGAAGACTTTTTTTTAGGATTTTCTCGAAAATGGTGAGTCATATTGAAAAATTTATAAAGGTAAAATGTGTTTAGAATTAGATTTTGCATCCACCTGCGATACAGAAAAATTCAATCGGATCTTTCGTTTTCCCTCCCCCATATCCACCAAAATTGAATACTTTTTTTTAGGATTTTCTCGAAAACGGTGAGTCATATTGAAAAATTTATAAAGGTAAAATGTGTTTAGAATTAGATTTTGCATCCACCTGCGATACAGAAAAATTCAATCGGATCACTCCTCCCACCCTTCTCCAGTGAAATGTTTTTTTTTTAATAAAACTTTTGTCTTATGCTAAGCATAGCAACAATTAGCCAAGGATACGTTGCCCTCTATTTAAGGGAGTCCGGGGGTATTTTTGTCTCTTTCGAATGTGCCAGCAAATTGCCACCCCATGGAGAAAAGCAGTGTTCCCGACACATTCGAAACATTCCTCTACGGACGCCTTAAATGGAGCAAAATACTTGGATAAAGTGGACCCTAGTCGGGGGCCAATCGTCGATAGTTTTTTTTTGTTAAAAAATAAATTTAAAAATTCCACTTACCAACGACATAAATGATTAATAATAATATCAGAATCTCCCAGTAGTTCAACATCAAACTCTAAATGCGGCAATTTCTCTCGATTAATTAAAATTTGCGGCACATGTGCTGGTATCGAATTTGGTATCAATGCAACGGGACGAACTTTCAATGATGATCCGATAACAATTAATAGATCGCATTGATCTTTATCACTGCCCATGGACGTATGGAAAACATCTGGTAGACCCTCACCAAAGAATACGATATCTGGCTTCATAATACCATTTTGTACTAATTTACGATAATTAATTGAATTTATATCCGTTCGATTTTTATCATATATTTGTTGATTATTATTTTTTTTTATAGTATCATTAATAAAATCATAATTATTTGATGAATTTGTACTTATTGAATTGCTTTGTATTTGTTTAAATTGATTAAAACACATTTTACCACAGCATATCGGGCAAATTGGTATTTTCTGATTGAATATATCATCTTTTATATCATTAGCTTGTAATTTGAATTTACATTTTGTGCAGCTGGCGGTCGCAAATGATCCATGACATTCGATAACATTATTAATACCGGCTACCTTCTCTAATGTATCAATATTTTGTGTATAATTACGTAAAAGTTTATTTTTCGATTCAAGTAATTTAATAAATCGATGGCATGGCGATGGTTTGAATTGGCCCGGATAAATCTCTTTTGCGAAATTATAAAATGGTCGTGGATCATTCATAAAATAATTAATATCGAACATTGCTTGCGGATCTGGCAAGTCTGGGAAATCCTTAGCCAAACGGCTATAGATACCATCATTTGATCGGAAATCTGGTATACCACATGATACGGAAACACCGGCACCGGTTAATACAATGATTTTCTGTGATTTATTTAATAGATTGACGACATCATTTAATGTATTTATATTTGGTAATTTTGGCCGACGTGGCGGTTCACTTAACATATTTGCAAGTAGCCGCCATATTGACATATCATTCATGCTTGACAACACTGTCGGCAGTGTTTGACAATTGCCATTAGTATTGCCAGATGATGATTGACCACCATTCGATACAAGCAATTGCAACAGATCACGCGGATTTATCCCGGAGTTGATGTGCTTCTGAATTATGCTGAGTGGCTTAGTTAGTATCGGTTTCCATTCCTGTCCCGATATCTCTGTCAGTCCTGATAAATTTGACAAATCCGAATCACATGTTGTACAATCGTCACTTGTGAAATCATTGCTGGCAACGTCGTCGTCATCGTCGTCGTCATTGTCACCGTCATTCACATTGACAGTGATTTCATTCTCATCGTTCCGATAATGGTCGCGTTTTTCACTCTCATCTGGAATTTCCATACTCGGCCCAGGCATTTGATCATCTTTACCATCACAGGTAGCTGCTATTACACTATCATGTGGAACAGTTACTCGACGTTTGCCTGTATTTTCAACAATATATCCTGTTAAATTACCACCACTTGTTGTATCATTATCGAATGATTTCACATTCCAGTGGTCAATTTTTGTTAATTGATGCCGAACTTTATTATATTTAATATCAATTGGATTCGTATGATTCATATCGTCTTCATAATCGTTATCGTCATCATCATCATCATCGCATCGGGCATTATCTTGATGTAAATCAACGGTATTAAATTTATGCTGGTGAATAATCTGCTTTTTATTACATTTACGTTCAGGTACTTCAGGTGTAATTGTTTTATTAATTACTGATGACGATGACGGCGGCGGCGTTGGCGTTGACGGATTATAAAACGACAATCTCTGATCGTCAATTTGAGATTTATCGCTTGATTTTGTGTCATTTTTACAATTAATTAAGTTCAACATTGCTTGCGGTGATTTTTTCCTCCTTTTTTTCAAAAGAAAATCTTATTTTTATTCGCCGGAGATACAAATTTGTTTATTTGAAGAAAAAATCTTATTTTTTTTTTTAAATCTGTTTTTTAAGCAACTTTTTTAGATTTTTCGCTATTTTTTGAGCCTGCTATGTTTTTAAACTTGCTTGTTTTTTTTAAACCTGATATTTTTTTTTTAAATTTCCCGCTATTTTGTTTTTTATTTCTTGCTATTTTTTTTAAATCTTGAATTTAAAAAAATCTTGATGTCTTTCGAATATCCCTGAATTTCTTCTGATAGTTTCGTAATTGTAGGGAGATTTTTGAGCTTGCTTAGAATTTTCATTAATTTTTATGTTGCCGTTTTAAATCACTTTTTAGCTGAGAGAAGAAATTTGTCGAATCACCTATAAAAAAGCAAAATATATAATATCTTTGGCAAAAAGCCAAAACCATCTCAAGTCGAATTTCATGGAGAAGCCAAAATGATCTGTATTTGCATTTCCAGACTGATCACTTTGGCTTCGCCTGAAAATCGACTTCAGATATTTTTCAATCACACGCTCATACGCTCAAAACCCTGACAATGAAAAAAAAATTACACAACACCGTGCCAAGAGGGCAGTAGGGGGTACAAAATCGCCTATTTGTCAGTTTGTCGGTCAGTTTGGGTGTAAATTGTAGTAAATCTCAAACCAGTGACTTCGCAACATGATGGAAATTTCTTTCCATGATTTTGCAAATCTCTGTTTGTCTGTTCGCTTAAAACTTGAGAACCGCTGAACCGATTTGAACGAAACTTTCAGTAAAGCATACTGGAGTCAAGAAGCGGGTTTTAGACCACGCGTCAACCCAATTTACTTTTAGCAATCTAATCGGCTAGACATTAAGGCTGGGTTATACAATAAAAAGCGTAGGGCGTCATTTTTCTGAGGCAATGCAGTGCTTTTGGGCGAAATTTTGAGACATTTCGAAGTTCACTGCCTCAAAAATCGGACCACATAACGGGCAAAACTTGGAGATACGCTTGTCTAGCAAATGTTTGGTCAATTTAAGGTAGAATGGTGTTTCCGTCCTCTTTTCCCCCTGGACATTTTCCACTATTTAACGGGTCCGTGGAATTTTTACTTTCCTCTTCTATAGCGGGAAAGCATTGCATTCATGATGGAAACTGACTCGGGATCGGGGGCATATGGAAAAATTCTGATCAGTACGAAATTCTTTTCAGACAAAATTTTGAGGATGTCCGTTGAACATATCTTGAATAACTCGAGAACCCGTTGACCTAGCGACTTGAAATTTTTTGTAAATAAGTTCTATAAAAGTCGTAGTTTTCTTTCAACTTTTAGAAAAGTAACGGCAGCTATAACGAGTATCTCTCATACATTTTTTTTTTTGAAAAAATAGTTTTTTGAAAATATCTCGAAAAATATGAGCTTTTAGGAGAAAATATATATAACCAAATTGATAGGAAATAAAATTCTCTACATTTTTCCCTTAAACGATTGTTACGTATCTTTAACAGTTCTCGAGATATTTGAAAAAATATTATTTTTTAGATATTTTTTCCGAAACTAAATATTGCAAAGGAAAGTTTTGTGTTGATTACAATCGATATTTTAGATATGTTAGAATTTCCTCTTAGAAAAAAGTTTACAAAAAATTAATTTTTTTAGTCGCTTCGCACCCAAGCTCGCAAATAACAAAATAAAATGTCATACACAAACGTCAAATAGAAACCTATTCTCATCAATACTCATAGCCAAACTCTGTTCATTTTACGCATGAGAAATCTGCAACCACATACAAAGATCAAGTGGAAAGTCCCCATTCGAATGAATCATACATTTCCAGCATACGTTATTAACGCGCAAACACACATGAAAAAAAAATATTTTTCTCACCATCGCACCTTTTAATCATATTTCTTAGAAACAAAATCCTGGGTAATCTTGAATTTTATCCTTTATTTATTTTTAAAAATTTTACTGAATCCGATTTATGAAAAATTTAATTGTAAGATATTGTTGTGCACGATTTATAAAAACAGCAAAAAATAAAACAATCGATCAACACACCCGCCCCGACATGTTTTCCAAAAAAAGCACACCTCTAACAACATGAAGACGAAATCGTGTGAGTCATATACAACGATTGGCAACTGAAATAGTTGAGACGACATTTTTACAATAGAGGGCCTCCATGTCCAACTGTGATTACCGTTTCGATAGTTTCAGAGTATTCTAAGCGAAAGCACTCTAAAACTGCCTTTAAATGTACTTTTAATATGAGAAAAGCCTCATTTAAAAATGTCTTTCTGTCTGTCAGTTCATCTGTCAGTTTTGTCTGTCGTTTTATCTGTCAGTTTTGTCTGTCGGTTTATCTGTCAGTTTTGTCTTTCGTTTTATCTGTCAGGTTTGTCTGTCGTTTTATCTGTCAGTTTTGTCTGTCAGTTTTGTCTGTCAGTATTGCCTGTCAGTTTTGTCTGTCAGTTTTGTCTGTCAGTTATGCCCGTCAGTTTGTATGTCAGTTTGCCTATCAGTCTGTCAATATCTGACTTAGAGAGCTTTTCCACCAGGAAAAATTAATATCGACTGCAATTTATGTGAATGTTGTTCCAAACGTTGTAGGGAAGCGTACAATCTTATTGGCCAACCAAGTCGTACAACAAGTTGCAAGATTTGTAGGCCAGGTTAGTATTTGAAATGAATGGAACAGCGAAAACCTTGACATCACGTTGCGTATTTTCAGCCAATCAGAATGTTTTGCTGCTACTGCCATTGTCGGCCAATCGGTTACACCGTTTAGCGGTCTTAAAATAGGCAATTTTGGTATATGTATCTGCCAAGGAATCTTATGTTTAGATTAAAAAACTTTAATTGTATATAATTTACATATCATTTATTTTGTTTAATACTTTTATTACATTTTTAACAAATCAAAGTACTTATAAAAATATTGTTGTGGAATTTAAAACAAATTACTGGTTTTTAACAAAAATCGTATATTTAAAGAAAGTAAAAAGCTTAATAAATTTAAAATTTAAAGAGCAAAAGACCCTGAAATGGGGGTTTTTTTTACATGTTAGCAAACTTTGGTTTTGAATATTTGATATCTTATTAATAACAATTGCTTTTTCTTTAAAAAAAACTTTTTCTTTTAAGATTTACAAATAGAGCGTATTTAATGTTTGTTAATTTATAGATACGGTAGCGTCATCAATTCGTAGAATATTCTTACAAAAAAAAACATTTTCTACAATTCACTAGGGGTATTCACTTCACCTCTCAAAACCGCCGCAAGCGTCGCAAACGTCGCACACTGGGCCAAAAACTTAGTCGGCGACACTTTTGCGAGGCGAAGTGAATACCCCTATTGAAGAATGGCTATTCAATCACATTTAATGAGGGGGGGGGGGGAATTTTTCTCTACGGATTGCGGACATCTACCGTTAACATGTCTTTAAAATCTCATCATTTTCATCACTTTAACTTAAAATATTTTCAACAGTGATGTTCATTGCGTTGAGGAAAACTCCCATCGGTGTTGACGGTCCCAAACTCTCAATTGTGTTGACAACCTTGTTTTTAATATTGCGGAGCCTCAGTGAAGCATGGACGAATGTCACTAAATTTTTATTTTTTAGAAAAACAAAACAAAAAACTTAGATTTTCACCACAAAAACTTGAAAAAAATCAATTCAATTTACTCCGGTATTCCGGATTAGAGATTGACATCCCTCAAGTTTTTAACTTGAGATAAGATGATGTCACGAAAACCGTTACAAGAGTCCCCCCCGCCGAAATTCATAAAAAAAATTCCTTGGCTTTCAAAAATGTTTACCTGCGGCCCACTTTTTTTCTAATTTCTTCCTATAATGCATATCTTTTATAAACATTTGCTTGCGGAGCAATTTTTGCTTTATACCGAAGAAGTAATATCCCATTATGTCTTTTTATCTATCTTCTCTAATCCGGAATACAGCGGTTAGCAATAATTCATTGAAAAAAAATCTAATTCCTTAAACATTAAAAATGTTTGCTCTTAAGGTCAATCTCCATTACTCCGACACTCGAAATATGCAAAAAAAAGAATATAAATGGAAAGAAACTGATATCTGTAATTATCAGTCAGCAAGACAGGATAAAAACACTGAGGATATTCAGTTTACAAACATCGCAAACTGAGTTTTTGGCCCAGTTTTTGCCATTTGTCATGTCAGTCTGTCTGTCTGTCAGTCTGTGTACGAGATTTTTCAAAAAACACCAGAGCTAAGACCATGTAATTTCACAGGGATGTTTGGGACGATCCGATCAACTTTTGGTGGAAATCCGGTAAACGTATGTAACCAAAATAGCGGCTTTTTAAAAATCGTAATTTTGTTTTTCGCGACAAAAGTTAAAGACAGTAAAAATTCCTACATTTTTGTCAAAATGTACCTTTATTTAAAAAAAATAAGATTTTTGCGCTTCTCTCGAAAACTACAAGGATTTGGGTGATTCACTACATGAGATCAATTGAAGAGAATAATATTTTGCCACAATTCTGTCTTTCACTGTATTGCGCTATCTTTTTCCGTTATTGAGATATTTTTATTAAAAGATAAAAACACGTTTTTGCGAATTGCTTGCAACATTTCTGCCTTTTACAGTAAATCGATATGTTTTGCCGTTATCGAGATATTTCAGATTTTGTAAAATAAAAATTCAAATTTTTACATAAGCTAACATTTTATTTGTCGGATTACGGTAGAAATTGTTCAGAAACGTAGATTTTGTATACGAAAATCATGTGCTGTTCAGATTAGATATTTGATCGGTTATTTTTTCATTAGAAAATTTAGAATTAACATTTTTTCTAAATTAAAAGTTTAATTAAGCACTTTTAGTAATGTTTCATTTTCGCCATATCCATAATCTCAAAAACCCTTTTTTGTTAGGATTTATTTAAATATATATTTTTTCATGTTTTAAAATGTATTTTATCGAAATTTTTTTTTATTTTCAGCATTTTCGTGATGGCGATCGTATTTTTGTTGGTGCTCGGAATAGTAAACCTCGAATTTAATCTACAAATCGCGCAAATCGTCCAAACATCCTGTTTTCTATTTTTTTCGGGAAGCGTACGTATGCGACTATCGCGTAGCAGGACAACATAAGGTTATGCCTCTTCTAACTCCGAGAAATACTGGAAATCTACTCGGTACTCGTGTCATCTTTACAACTTCTTAAGATTAAAAAAATTGAATTCGAAAGCAGCTATTCTCCTGCGAGATGGATTTTTTGTGAGAATAATTAAAAAAGGTACTAGATGAGAATCATATCGTAGTATATTAGGTTTAGCATATCGTCGAACCAATCGTCGGATACAAAAATGAACTACACCAGGGTGTTAGGGACGACAAAAGATTTTGATTTCCGTTTGTCTGTCCGTCTCTCCGTCCCTATGTCTGTCACTTCCACCTTGCAATCGTTACCGTCAAATTTCCATAGTGTATTTTTCACATATCCACCGTGCATTTCCACCGTGCAATGCCCGCCATAATTAAAAAAGTACACTGTATGAGAATCATATTATAGTATATTGGATTTGGTATTCCGTTTGTAACGCATCGAACCAATCGTCGGACACAAAAATTAACTACAGCAGGGTGTTAGTTAAGGATGTCAAAAATTTTGATTGGCAAAAGCCTGTCCGTCTGTCTATCATTTGCACCATGCATTATGCTACATTTACACGAATGACAAATTTGTCATTTTTTTCTTGTCATTATGTTAATTCCCGTGTAAATAGCATAATTTTTGTAATTTTTTCTGTCAGAAAATGTCAATCTCTCATAAAAGAATGAACTTGTCCATTCTTTTATGCCAGATTGTCATTCGTGCAAACGCAATATTAGTTATGACAACTTTAGTATTCAACTTTTGTCATAACTAATATTGCGTTTGCACGAATGACAATCTGGCATAAAAGAATGGACAAGTTCATTCTTTTATGAGAGATTGACATTTTCTGACAGAAAAAATTACAAAAATTATGCCATTTACACGGGAATTAACATAATGACAAGAAAAAAATGACAAATTTGTCATTCGTGTAAATGTAGCATTATTCTCCGTCGATGTCAAATTGCCACTGTGTATTTTTCATTGTGTGATTCCACCGTGCATTTCCACGCTTCTAACGTTCCACCGTGTTATTTCCACCGTGGAGTGTTCACCGTGCAGCTCCCCACCGTGCGAAATCCACATTGTAATTTCCACCGTGCAATTTTGACTCTGAAATTTTCACCGTGCATTTTTTACCGTGCGAAGTCCACAATGCAGTTTCCACCGCCTGACTTTCACCGTGTTATTTCCACCGTGAAATATCCCCGTGGTTTTTCCATTGTGCCATTTCCACCGTTTAATTTGCAGGATGTAATTTCCAACTCGCAACGTCAGTCCATTTCGTTTTTTATGTATTATTATTGAAAAACATAACAAAAGCTATAATTGCCAATCTGGCAATCATTGGAGACCCGTATGGTGATATTCGTATCAAAATTCGAACAGTTGTACCAAAATTCCACTTTGAAGTCAAACTTTCCAATAAGATTTTTTAAAATTTATTCCAATCGGTTCTTGGAACTTTTGTTCTTGGACTTTTTTGATAAGATGCACCGTTTTTGAGATATTCACAAAAACCGTTTTCGTTCGTATGGGGGGTACCCCCCCTAATGGTCCATTTTTGCCCATTAACGAACTTAGCCTCGCATTTTACGAAAAACGGATCTGCGCAAAAATTTCGAGTCTCTAGCTCAATCCGTGCGCCCGCAATCCGCGCCACAGACAGACAGACAGACGGACATGCAGAAATTAAATATTTTTATCATTCTAAACACACTGGTGTAATTCATTTTTGTGTGTGATGACGGGATCTTGGCGTTACAAATGGTCAGGCAAAGTTAGTATACCCTTTGGTTTTACCATACGGGTATAAAAAGGTGCTAGGCCGCTAGATGTTAGGCCCTATTCCAGGATCCGATACGAATGATTCGGATCGTAAACTCAATGTTGTTGTTGGTATAAAACACTAACAACAACATTGAGTTTACGATCCGAATCATTCGTATCGGATCCTGGAATAGGGCCTGTTAGACACATAAGCTAGATTGTATATCGTAGGGACCCATTTTAATAAAACCACGCGAAACATTTTTGAATTTCGCAGGAATTTTGTCTGTTTGGCGGATGTTTTTCGAAGCTATTGACATTTTGTGCCTTATGAAGACCAAATTGGGCACAGAAACGATATGACTTTGAAATTTGGAACGACCAAACAGACACAATATTTTGGGGTCAAAATTTGTAGGATTTCGTAATTTTTTTTTGCAGAGTTTTAGAACGGTTTTTTAAAGCATCTGCGTTCGTTTTTGGAGAGCTGAGCCATATGGATATTTCTGATCTGAGGATAATTAAATAAAAAAAAAAATTAAAAAAAAAGCTTTTATTAAAAAAGAATGCACTAAAAAGAAAAAAATAATTTTCTGGACGCTGTGTATCACAAATATAAAAGCTTTTAAAAAGCGAGATAAAGCATAAAACAATAAAATAAAAATTTATCTCGCTTTTAAAAAGCTTTTATATTTGTGATACACAGCGTCCAGAAAATTATTTTTTTCTTTTTAGTGCATTCTTTTTTAATAAAAGCTTTTTTTTTTAATTATTTTTTATTTTGTTCTTTTTAGTCTTCGAATATATATCCTTACATTTGAGATGTCCTTACAGGCTTTCTAACTTGAGAATCGTATTCAGCGACCCCAAAAACCCCCAGAATAGATTTTTTCCCGGAAAATTTGGAGAAAGGGATAATCACGTTATCCTTACAGGACCTTCCGTTATCCTTACAGGACCTTCCGTTATCCTTACAGACTTTTTAATGGCAGATTCGGATTCAGCGACCCCAAAAACCCCCAGAATATATTTTTTTCCGGAAAATTTGGAGAAAAGGATAATCACGTTATCCTTACAGGACCTTCCGTTATCCTTACAGGACCTTCCGTTATCCTTACAAGGACGAAGTAGTGAAAATATTGTATTGTCATCGGACTTATATATGTAAGTGTGCAAAATTTCAAGTCAATCGGACAAGTGGAAGTGGGTCAAAATTGGGTTGCAAGATTTGATCTGACAGACAAACAGACACGAATGCAAGCTAAATAAAAGCTTTTAAAAAGGACACTGTATGAGAATCATATCATGGTATATTAGATTTGGTAATCCGTTTGTAACGCATCGAACCAATCGTCGGACACAAAAATTAACAACAGCAGGGTGTTAGTTAAGGATGTCAAAAATTTTGATTGGCAAAAGCCTGTCCGTCTGTCTATCATTTGCACCATGCATTATGCTACATTTACACGAATGACAAATTTGTCATTTTTTTCTTGTCATTATGTTAATTCCCGTGTAAATAGCATAATTTTTGTAATTTTTTCTGTCAGAAAATGTCAATCTCTCATAAAAGAATGAACTTGTCCATTCTTTTATGCCAGATTGTCATTCGTGCAAACGCAATATTAGTTATGACAACTTTAGTATTCAACTTTTGTCATAACTAATATTGCGTTTGTACGAATGACAATCTGGCATAAAAGAATGGACAAGTTCATTCTTTTATGAGAGATTGACATTTTCTGACAGAAAAAATTACAAAAATTATGCCATTTACACGGGAATTAACATAATGACAAGAAAAAAATGACAAATTTGTCATTCGTGTAAATGAAGCATTATTCTCCGTCGATGTCAAATTGCCACTGTGTATTTTTCATTGTGTGATTCCACCGTGCATTTCCACGCTTCTAACGTTCCACCGTGTTATTTCCACCGTGGAGTGTTCACCGTGCAGCTCCCCACCGTGCGAAATCCACCTTGTAATTTCCACCGTGCAATTTTGACCGGGAAATTTTCACCCTGCATTTTTTACCGTGCGAAGTCCACAATGCAGTTTCCACCGCCCGACTTTCACCGTGTTTTTTCCACCGTGAAATATCCCCGTGGTTTTTCCATTGTGCCATTTCCACCGTTTAAAATTCAGGATGTAATTTCCAACTCGCAACGTCAGTCCATTTCTTTCTTTATGTATTATGCTACATTTACACGAATGACAAATTTGTCATTTTTTTCTTGTCATTATGTTAATTCCCGTGTAAATGGCATAATTTTTGTAATTTTTTCTGTCAGAAAATGTCAGTCTCTCATAAAAGAATGAACTTGTCCATTCTTTTATGCCAGATTGCCATTCGTGCAAACGCAATATTAGTTATGACAACTTTAGTATTCAACTTTTGTCATAACTAATATTGCGTTTGCACGAATGACAATCTGGCATAAAAGAATGGACAAGTTCATTCTTTTATGAGAGATTGACATTTTCTGACAGAAAAAATTACAAAAATTATGCCATTTACACGGGAATTAACATAATGACAAGAAAAAAATGACAAATTTGTCATTCGTGTAAATGTAGCATTACTAGCTTTGAAAGAACCCGGCGTTGCCCGGGTAGTAACAAAATTTTTGAATTTGAAAAATCCTTTTTTCAAAAGTATTTAATTTTACTTGGTCACTCAGTAAATACCTTGATTCACTTCGTTCATCACAAAATAAGATACTTTCGACGATTTAAAAGTGGGAAAAACAGTGATAATTTGCGCACTATATGGATAAACAACCGCTTCGCATCGATCATCAATGAGGAAAGAGCGAATATATTTCTCAGCTGTCAAATGTGAGTCTGAGAGCGTAACACCATCTGTTGGCGATAAATTTATCGTGAAGGACAAAATTATCCGTTTTTCAGTTCCAAATACAATTTTTTCTCCTTCCATACCATAATCTCATACAATATGCAAATTTCAATTTTTCCGATATTCCTGCTTTTGCCCAAAATTTTTCTCGACTTTTCCAACAAAACGAAAAAGGATTCGGGATTTTTGATTTGGAATGACTGAAAGTGCAAGCGAGAAAACCGCTCCCCTGAAAGTATGCAATTTCGGGTTTTCAAGATTTTCCGACTTTTCCGGTGAAAATTTCCAATTTTTGGCTCCGTAGTGTTCTTACCTGGTCCAATACGAATCCAACAAATAAATCTCCATGCAAATCGGATCATATTCAGCCGAGTTATGGATAGTCAAACGGACCACGATTCATTTTTATATATATAGATTATTGAAAAAAAGGTGCTAGGCCGCTAGATGTTAGACACATAAGCTAGATTGTATATCGTAGGGACCCATTTTAAAAAACCACGCGAAAAAATTTTGAATTTCGCAGGAATTTTGTTTGTTTGGTTGATGCTTTTCGAAGTTATTGACATTTTGTGCCTTATGAAGACCAAATTGGGCATAGAAACGATATGACTTTGAAATTTGAAGCGACCAAACAGACACAATATTTTGGCGTCAAAATTTGTAGGATTTTGTTTCCTTTGGGGAGTTTTAGGACGGCTTTAGAGGGTCTTGGGTGGTTTTGAAAGAGTTAAACATCAGATTTGTGTTCAATTAGTTATCTTGTTATTTTTTTCCTATTTCGTATCCATTTCCACTAAAACGCCTTTGCGACATGTGGGGAAAGTCGTGTACTGTTTTTTGTCCGGCCTCGGTAGTCGCTTGCGCGCTCGTTATTTCCGCGTTAGCGTTTTTGGATCCGCGCCAGCGCTAGGTATTCGCGCGATTTTGCGACTCAGGAATCAACCTGGAAGAACAACAGAGATGGAAGCTCGTGCCTTGTTCCTGCTATCAAAAGGGTGAGTACTTTAAAGTATTTTTTTAACTACAATTTAATTGTCGTTAAAATGATTTATTAAAATCCTTTCCAAAATATTTTGGGTATCGACAGTGATTGACAAAAATCTTCTCTTTTTATTACAGATTTGTGTTTTAAATTTTGATCACGTTTAGTGTTTTTTGTGAAATTGTTAGTAAAATTTAATCTTAAAGGCATAAGTGAGCAAATAATTAGTGAAAATATAATAAAATTAAATTATAATAATTATGATAGTAGGGCTTTTTTAGTGCGGGTCGCGGTCGCGTGTGATTTAATTAATATTTCAGGTATAATATAAAGTGTTTGCTCCAGAAAAAACGCGGCTGAACATCGTTGGAAGATCTTCATGCAGTAAGAGAACATCGTCAACAAATTCCGCCGCCATATTGTAAGTCTTTTTAAATGTCACTTTTTTAACTATATTTATTACTTACTCATACAAAGTATAATCAAGTACTCATGAAAAATATCGACCTCCTGATTTTGCCTAAAAAACTTTTCCAAGCACTCCTGAGTTAATTGGAGGATTATTACATAAATGTCTATCTATCTGTCAGTCTGCTAATCTGTCAATTTGACAGTCTGTTCGTGAGTCTGTCAGTCTTTCTCTCTCCTTAGAACGGCCACTTTAAATAAGTAGGGGTATTTATTTCACTGGCAGTTTGCGACGGTTTGAAATGAATAGCCCTAGAGTGTCTCTATATTTTTGCATTTGCCGAGTGTCGCTGTAATTGTGATTGACCTTTAAAATCTATGAGGATATAAGTTTAAAAGTTAATATTGATTAAAAAGTCTACCCACCACAAAAAGGTAGCAGCAACGTAAATGCAGACAGCAGTAACGCATCGAACCAGACAAGAAACAGATATCCACAAAATAGTGTAGCGCCTAAATAATACCACTTATTGTAGCCGATTTGTCGGTCCGGGAAGAATTTCACAAAAATCATTACGATTGTCGCCTTAACTAGCAAACCGCAACCGATTTTACCGGGATTTATGATCCCCATTAGAATATAAATCACAAAAAACATTACAAAGTAATTGGTTTGATAGTATAGTAAGTTCTTAACGACACGATTGCCCCATTTCTCCAAATCTTGTAAATTGGGCAATTGAAATCTCGCCGAACCGAGTAGAAAATCATCGAGACTACGAAGTGGCGCCAGTTGAACATTTTGTGGTAATATTGTGGCTCCGCCACCACCACCGCCACCACCATTGGCCATATTATCTGTTCCTCTTAATTGATTGAGACTTTCTGGATGGAGCCCTCGGATCAGGTGAACATGAACTTCGCTTATTTGCCTATCAAAAAATTATCAAAAATGGTTTTCAATATTCTACAATGAAACAAACAAATGAAATATTCGTTTATTAACCTGTCTTAAAAGGCGAAGTTTTCCTCCTCGATGGCTCACACCCTTCCTTTTTTTTGACTTTTTTAAAGAAAGTTAAAGGCGCCTGAATTCGTGCTTGTCTTCCGATTTACTGGTGATTTTATCAAAACTCACCTTCAAATAATTCATTCGATTATTTCCTTCGATACTTTTGGTTTATCTAGCTTTTAAATTTGCCAAACTATTTTTTTTAGCCAAAAGCGCCGTCTATTTCTTGCGAGCGAAATTTTTATTCTGCTGTGATGGCAGCGAGAGTGCGTTCGGTTAATTATCTTGTAGCCTTGAACGAACTACCCAGACCAGGGTTGTCAGATCTGAAGCTCTAAAGGTAGCGGACCGAAAGTCTGAAAGTTGCGAATTTGTGCGTCGAGGTAGCCAAGATTTCCCCTTCAGTGAATTTGGCATTTATACGCGGGAGAGGGGTGGACCGATAGGATTTTAATGTATGGAACGATTATGTGAAATCTTATTATAAATACATTTGGTATTTTCATAAAAATAATACCGAATTAGGCTATCCTTTTTATACTCTACATATATGATATATCATATAGTAGTCATATTGGGTTTAGTATACCATTTGTGGCGCATCGAATCAATTACCGGACACAAAAATTATCTACACCAGGTTGTTTGGGATGATCAAAGATTTTTTATTTTCGTCTGTCCGTCCGTCTGTCTGTCTGCCCGTGAAGACCATAACATCCGAAAGTATTAAGCTAGAACCTGAATCGTACGTCGATGCGTCCGTCATGCGTGCGTCCGGTTGACAGTTCGATGCTGTGACAGTTGGGTGCGGCAACGAATCTGGAGTTAATTCATTGTTTTGCACTTCTTCTATTAGTTTATCGTCGAAACAATTACATTCAATTTGTTCCATACTTAAATTGCTTAAATCGTAAACAAACTTGTTTGCGAAATGACATTTCCGTGCGTTGCCGCATGTAAAAGAAGAAATTCGACCTACTCTATGCGGTTGCCCCATCGGAAAACGCATTATTACGGGAGTACTCATAGCAGCCCGTTGATTCTACTCGAACTGTCAACCGGACGCACGCATGACGGACGCATCGACGTATGATTCAGGTTCTACCTTTAAGCTAGAGCTTGAAATTTTGTACAGTTACGTTTCTCGTGAATGGCTGGCCTGAGTTCTTGAACGAGCAGAATTTGACCATTCCTCCCTTCTCCCCCATACAAACAAAACAGTTTTCTGCTATTTTCTCGAAAACGGTGAGTCACATTGAAAAATTTATAAAGGTAAATGTGTTTAGAATATGATTTTACATACCCATCCAAATCTAATTGGACCGCTCCTCCCCCCTATCCATACAAACCAAAGTTTTTTGCAATTTTCTCGAAAACGGTTAGTCGTATTGAAAAAATTATAAAGATAAAATGTGCTTAGAATATGATTCTACATACCCGTTCCACACATCAAAATCCAATCGGACTACTCCTTTCCCCCTGTTATATACAAATGGATTTTTTTAAATAAACATTTTGTCTGTCATCATATCGAGTATTTGACGATTGGCTCCTGACAATTGTAGCTTTTCTAATGTTTAATCCTTAGACGATTAAGCGGGACATCAGCAGAAGGATCAGAAAACGGGCTAAGGGGAGGGGGGAGGTTAAAGAAATGATTTACTTCCGGCGCTTCTTTTTTTAACCGATTCCATTTCACACTCAATGGAAAAATCCAATATCAAAAGAATGATTTTATTTATGCTGCTAGAAATGACGAAAACAATTGGAATTTTGTATTTTGTGAAAAATTCCCAACATTTTGTAGTAATTTTTGTTTATAAAATTCAATTGAAAATTTTTGAAATTTTCAAAAAAAAAATTTGAGGAAATTTCAAGTCGCGAGAAAAATTTGTTTTTTTGAAAAAAGTTCCACAGTTTTAGGAAAACCAAAAATCACACATTCTTTAGGATCCTTTTATCTATCAAAAACCGTTAACCGTGAATCGATAGGCCAAAAATTACGAGAGTGACAAAGGATTATTCAAATCTTAAATCCCTAAAAATTGAATCCTTTTATCTCGGAAACGGCTAAAAGGATTTTTATGAAATTTTGAATTTTACAGTTTTCGGGGACGAGGAATCGATATCCGGTGTCCTTTTTGGAGAAAAACGGATTTTTCAAGGACCTCGTCCTTGTACCCCCCAAACCCCACCGCCCCCCTCAAAACGGACACCGGATATCGATTCTCCGTCCCCGATAACCTATAAATTCTGAATTTCAGCCCGATCGGAGGACTTCAATTTTTCGTCCTTAAAAAAAGTGCAGGGGTACCCCTTGTGATTTTTTCAAATTTTTGATATGTGTCCGATTTTGCTGAAATTTGGCATAAAAGTTGTTTTCGGGCCTCTGATTAAGAATCTGTTATCCGTTTTCCGATATAAGTGATGGTTTGGCCGGAGGAGGGGGCGCAGATATCTCGTGAAAAATTGAATTTTCACACAAATGACACCGAATTAAGCTCTCCTTTTCCCTTATAAATCGAATCCTTACAGGATTAGGCGGGACATCAGCAGAAGAAGCATGAGATGAGCCAATGGGAGGGGGGAGGTTGGGGATATCTCACTAAAAGTGGAATTTTCACTTGCTATTTACTAGAAACCCAACTGTTCGAAAATTCAAGTCTGTAGAGCTGAAACTTGGCGGAATGCCGGTCCCCTTAATTATCAGGCCTTGGGAGTCGGGGTCGGAACAAAATCATTGCTTTAGGTGTCGGAGTCGGTCGATTTTCAAAAGAGTTTAATAATCAGATTCAGAGAAAATTCGTCGACTACAACTCGGAACCGGTTACTTTACCTCCATTGGCCGCTAGATGCTGTTGTCTCTCTAGTTTAGGTCTAACCTCAGTGTTTTGCAACAAAAAAAAATGTTTGATTTGGAGTTTGAACTGTTTTTTTTAGCCGATGGAATCTGAGTTAGGCCTTGTAGACAGTTAAGAGTCGGAGTCGGATCTTTTGAAATTCGAGAAGTCGGATATTTTGATATTCCAGGAGTCGGAGTCCTATGAAAGTGAGAAAAATTCCTGAAGAATTTGGAAAATTGAAATGAAAATCTTTATGATTTTGTTTAATTTTTTTTTATTAAATTAACTTGACTCATAAACAGTACTTAAATTAAATATTTTACTTTTAATCATTTGTTGTTTTTCTCCAATTTTACGGTGACCTTAGTTTAATTTTATTTTATGTAAATTATTCAATAAAACACTCATTATTTTACATTTTTTTTACTCTCCTCTTCTGTTTAATATATTTATTCTAAGTGCTTATGTTTTACATTCACAATTTTTCTTCATAGTTTTTTTTTCTTGAAGTTCTCAATTGTGTTTTTTTTTTCTTGCTGTCACTAACATCGTCGATTATTCTATAGGCGTAAAATTATTCTTAAATCCATTTCTCATAGTAATAACACTTAAAGGGATATAATTTTATTTCATTTGTTTTTTTTTCTTGACAAAATTTCTTATTGTAATAAAAATCATTGTACAGTATAACTAAATAAGAATATTTTCTTTTCTTGATTTTATTTAATTAGAAAAATTAAAATAATTCAATACACATAAGCGATTTGAATTTTGTATTCATTTAAATACTAATTTTTTACATATTTTTTTTTTAAGATAGAAGTTAATAACAGTTCAAATAAAATCGATTCTGAATAAAGCAAATGTTATGAAGTAGCTAAAATTGTTGTTTTTTTAAAAAAAAAATAAGTATTGTGTTTATCCACTTTTTAAAAAAAATTTTAATTTTTAATATCTTTTCGAATGAATGCTTGTACGAGTTAAGACTGAAGAGCTAAACAGAACTGGAGCGTCAACGGCGGTCGTCATTTTCTGTCAAATGTGACTATATGAAGATAGTACCACCTCTCGTTGTGGATTTTTTAATTATAGATTTGAGTTGAGCTCAAGCTCAGCGGCGCCGTTGTCGTCGTACTGATCAATTCAGTATCAATGACGGGAACGCCCGCTGTTGACGCTCGCATTCTGTTTAGGTATTGACACGTACACAGTATATAAGCTGCAAATTCGTACATTTTTTTACGATTGAATTCGCTTTGAGTATCTCAATAAGAGCGGATATTCGAAGACTTGTCCAAGTCTGATTTAAAATAATGCTGAATAGAGAAATAAAACTTTTTTTTTTCTTATTATCGAACGAATAATGATAAATTATAGATTGGTTTCTTACCGTTATTAAGAATTGTTAAAACATGCTCAAAGAAAATTAAAAAAAACAAAGATATTCTCTTTTTTATATACTTATTATCAATTATTACATTTTTGGGGAGGGGAGGGGGGTACACTCTTTTTTTTTTATTCATGAAGATTTGGTGGTGCCAAATGTTGTTGTTGTAAATGTTTGCTTTGCTGCTGCTGAGTTTGTCCCAACGATGTTGATGTCGGACTCATTTTTGTACGTTTTGGTGGATTACTGCCAGTATTCGATGTACCAGCACCAGTTCCCGGACTAGGTGATGCTCCAGTCCCATTGTTAGCTTTATCAAAACTCCGCTTTGGATTCGATAGCGACAAAGCTAATTTAGCTGCAGCCGGATCTATAGATAATTGAAAATTACACACTGAGAGGAAATTGCCACTAAATTCAATGAAAAGGCAATTGAATCAAGTAACAAATTTTGCCTAATTTGCGCCAACGGTTTTTGTATTTGATTTCAATGAAAAGTATTTAAACCAAATGATAAATTTTTTTTTAAAGAGAGAGAGAAGGCGCCACGTCACGTCACAACAAAGCAGCTCTTTCTTATGCCTGGATATCAGACATGGCTATTTTTGCTGCTCTGAAAGGAACAAAACTGGCAATTTTTGCAGCCGCTGCGGTTTTTCTGACAGTGCAGCGTAGCGAAAGTAGATTTTGCCTCGGGATTGATATGGCCTTGTAAGTGGTATTTTGACGAGCAAATTGGGTGGTATTTCAAGCCATTTGATTGGTATTTTGACGAACCATTCGAAACTGGCCTCTGTACAAATGCGCCTTTTGCGGCTGCCTATTTACTGCCCTGTGGTATGTATGACCACGAATTATTTGTACGAAATCTGTCTCTAAAATTTCGCATTCGTAATAAAGAAATCTCACGAAAGGCCCCACTTTCGTCGAAAAATCTCTCAAAAATGTCGAAATCTCTGGATCGTGCTTGCAAAAATACATTGAAAACTTTCTTGTGTGATTTCTTTCATACAAAAATGAAAGGATGGCGGGGGAGAGGTGGCTGGGGTCCAACTTAGTTGAGCCACTGATTCAGGTGGATAAGAAAATGGAAAAAAGGTTTTAATAGCGTGTTCAAAAATGGCATAAAAACCATATTGCTATCTTTGAGCATAAAATAAGCAAAGAAATTATGATTCTCTCTCGTTCTCTTCTTCTCTATTCGCCATTTTGTTAATAGCTCCGTTATAATTGCCTTCATATTCAAAACGAATGTCCGGTTGTTTGTTTTGACTGTTTTGGCAAAAAGAAATCGCTTTCTGTCAGACAGTCAATTTAATCGATTCGGTTTTTGTTTTAAATACTGAATGCATTTAAATCAAACACCAGACATTTGTTTTAAATTACGTGCATTTAAAATGAATGATTTTGTATTTGTTTTTACCATTTTCTCTTTTAATTCAAATAAGAAACATTTGATTTTGGTTTATAAATGAAAAACAATTAAATCAAATGACGATTCTTGATTCAATTGTATGCCCGATTTTTCTCAGTGTAATTTTGTTTTTAAGAAACAGAAGAAGAAACCTACCTTGAAGCCACCTAACCTGCGTCGCTGGTCCATAGCCTTTGTCATTTCGTGCTGCTATACGAAATATGATGGCCGGTTTAGCTGAACAATCGACATGAGCATTGCATAATGATGTGTTAGCAACCGTACATTGATTATTAGCACCACAATATACACGTACAAATGCCAATTGGGCTGGTGGTGTTTTTTCTCTTGGATTCGGTGATTTAACCGCTAAATAAACCGAATACTCGAATATCTCACCGGTTTGAGATGGTGGCGGTTCCCACGATAAATGAGCACCATCCGGTGATTTTGAGATTTTTATAGCGGATGGAGCGCCCGGATATCCTGGAAGACATGTTTTAAATGATGATACCTGGAAAATACAGAAAAGATTTTTTTTTTTTAAAATTGGGGGTAGAAATTTACAAGTGAAATTCTCACCTCGCCCCATTCACCACGGCCGCAACTATTAACAGCCGATAATCGAAAACGATATGCTGTTCCCGGCTCCAGATTAACGCGTGTATATTGTGTTAAATCGGGCAACACATCTGTTGTTATACCTTCAACCATTGTCGAATTGAATTCGTCATGATCAATAAAATTTGTCACTATCTGTGATAGACCTTTGAAGATTCCTACAACGTACCAGTTTTGATTTGGGTCTGGTTTTGTTGGCTATTTGAGACGAACAAGAAGAAAACACAGCAATTAATTTAAGGCTAGCAAAAAAAAAACCCAAATTTGTTCAGCGGTTTAAAACCCGGTCTCGGGTTTTTATTTTTAAAAAATTACAAAAACAAAAAAAAACTAAGCACCAAATACTCTGTCCAAGGACAGACAAATCTTTTATTTGAAAAAATCCATTTGTACGGGGAGAGGTAGGAAGAAGTGGTCCGATTGGATTTTGAAGTATGGACTGGTTATGTAATATCGTATGGAATTTTCCCAATTTTTAAATTGAATCCTTTCAGGATTGGGCGGGACATCAGCAAAAGGAGCAGGAGATGAGCCAACGGGGTGGGGGGGGGGGAGGGGTTGAAGAAATGATTTACTTCCGAATTACTTCCGTTTCACAATCAATGGAAAAACCCAATATCGAAAAATTGGTATTATGTATCTACGCCGCTAGAAATGGCGAAAATTTTGTATTTTGTGACAATTTCCCAACATTTTGTGGTAGTTTTTGTTTATAAAATTCAATTGAAAATTTTTGAAATTTTCAAAAAAAAAATTTAAGGAAATTTCAAGTCGCGAGAAAAATTTGTTTTTTTGAAAAAAGTTCCACAGTTTTAGGAAAACCAAAAATCACACATTCTTTAGGATCCTTTTATCTATCAAAAACCGTTTTCCGCGAGTCGATAGGCCAAAAATTACGAGAGTGACAAAGGATTATTCAAATCTTAAATCCCTAAAAATTGAATCCTTTTATCTCGGAAACGGCTAAAAGGATTTTTATGAAATTTTGAATCTTGAAGTTTTCGGGGACGAGGAATCGATATCCGGTGTCCTTTTTGGGGAAAAAAGGATTTTTCAAGGACCTCGTCCTTGTACCCCCTAGACCGTACCATCCCCCTCAAAAAGGACACCGGATATCGATTCTCCGTCCCCGATAACCTATAAATTCTGAATTTCAGCCCGATCGGAGGACTTCAATTTTTCGTCCTTAAAAAAAGTGCAGGGGTACCCCTTGTGATTTTTTCAAATTTTTGATATGTGTCCGATTTTGCTGAAATTTGGCATAAAAGTTGTTTTCGGGCCTCTGATTAAGAATCTGTTGTCCGTTTTCCGATATAAGTGATGGTTTGGCCGGAGGAGGGGGGCGGAGATATCTCATGAAAAATTTAATTTTCACACAAATGACACCGAATTAGGCTCCCCTCTTTCCCTTTGAGACAAACCCTTACAAGGTTAGGTGGGACATCAGCAGAAGAAGCAAGAGATGAACCAATGGGAGGGGGGGGGGGGGGAGGGGAGGTTGGGGATATCTCACCAAAAGTGGAATTTTCACTTGCTATTTACTAGAAACGCAGCTGTAAACAATTTCAAGTCTCTAGCTCGATCCTTTCGAAAGAGATGGTTTTCACGGATAAACAGACAGACAGACGGACAGCCAAAATCAAAATCTTTTATCATCCCAAACATCCTGTTGTAGTTCTCGAAAACGGTAGGTCGTATCGAAAAATGTATAGGGACAAAATGTGTTCTACGTAGACAATTCTACGTAATTGTTCCATACATGAAAATCCAATCGGCCAACTCCATTCACCTCGCCCCCTTCCTTCTTCACACAAATGATTTGTTTTTTTAAACAAAATTTTTTTCTCCCCTAAGAAAAGCAAAAATTTGCCGGGGGTCAATTCTCAAAATAGAATTGTTGCTTTTCTTATGGTTTTCTACATCAATTAGTAAAAAAATAAAAAATGTGCAAAAAAATAAAAAACTCACATCCTCCCATGTCGATTCGGACTTCTGTTTCTGTCGAACGATTCGTCGGGTGACACCGGCCGCGGATGCCATACTGGATGTAGTATTATTAACGATATTTGGTGATGAACCTGTTGTTGTGTTACTACTATTTGTATTATTATCACTAGTCGTATTATTATTATTATTATTTGAAGCTGTTGCCGAAATAACTTCCTGTTTTATTTGAGTGCTCGCCTGTAATACAGCTGCCGATGCTAACGCATCGAGCCGCCCCGTCGAACCAGCATTATAAATCTGTGCGTTATTCCGAACAGTTGTCAATTGCTGCTGTACTTGTGGTCGTTGTTGCGGCTGTTGACGGATCTGCCTTTGATAATCCTCAAATTTGTCCTGTCGCAAAATTCTTGCAACATTTGGCTCGCTATTGGCACCAACTAGAACTGGTAACGATACCAAAACGTCAGCCGGTTCATCACTGAAAATGAAATTTGCAAAAATTAGTGTCTTTAAAAAAAAAAAAATCTAACGTGAACAGCACATGATTTTCTTATACAAAATTCTGCACAAAAAATCGATGAATAAAATACCCTGAAACCTGAATAAGCCGCATCCGCAAGCGAATACGAAATTTGTCCGGCTTATACAGGTTTCGCTGTACTTGATTGAGGTACAAAAGTCAATTTTTTTTATTTTACAAAATCGGAAATATCTCAATAACGGTAAAAGACATGGCTTTATGGCAAAAGAGGAAAATGTAGAGAATTTTAATATCTCCAATTCTTTCCCCAACTATTTTTTCGAAGAACCGTTAGTTTACGTTTACAAGCAATTTGTAAAAATCTATTTATTTTACTTTTTGATGAAAATATCTCGATAACGGTAAACGATAACGGATAACGGTAAAATACAAATTTGTGGCAAACATTCATGCGTTGAACCACCAAAACCTGTTAGTTTTCAAGAGAATCGGTTTTTAAAAAATAACGGTATATCTCGATAACGCTTAAAGATATCGAGTTCTAGTAACAGACAAAAGTCCAGGAAATTTTACTATACCTAACTTTTGCAATACACAAGACTATCGAAAAGTGCGTAGTTTCGGAGTTGATTGCGAAAAATCAAATTGCGATTTTTAAAAATCCGACATTTTGTTTACTTCCATTTAACGAATTTTCACGAAAAGTCGATAGGATCGCCTCACTTCAGGACGTAACATCCCTGTGGCCTTAGGTATAGTGTTTTTTGAGAAATCTCGTACACAAACTGACAGACAGAAAAACTGACACAGTCAGACAGACAGACTGACATATTGATAGACAAACAGACTGACCGACAAATTGACAGAAAAACAGACAGACAGAAAGCTGACAGATTGACCGACTGGCAGATTGAAAAATTTGACGGACTGACAGACTGACTGAAAAAAAACTTACTTTTCTCCACTTCGTTGTTGTGGGGGATCAACAGGCCGAGATATCAGTTCCCCGCTTTTAATTGTCGTCAAAATATTTGCTGCTTCGGTCTCTGATGTGGTTGGCATCGATTGTTGTCCATCGTATTGCCCTCTTGTCTGATTTTGGTTTAAAAAAAAATACAGATTAATTGAATGACATTAGACAAACGCAAAACGAACAATAAAAAAAAAGTTCCCTCACCTCTTTGATAGCTTCACGATTGTCGGGACTATCGCCGTCTGGCTCCTCCACCAACTGGTCATCATCATCGTCATTTGTGGTCGAATGCATATAGGCATCATCATCCCGATCGCACCCGGCGCTACTATCAAAATGTGAATCTGATGGTGAGTCGGCGAAATTTTTTGATCCGGTGCCACCACCGCCAGCTGTTGACGTAGCGATCATTGAACTTCCACTTCCGGCAACCGAATTCATGCGTTTGCGATTGCCAGAATTTAATTGCTTGGTCGGCGTTTCACTAGCTTCCATCATGCTAGTATCGCCACTATCGTCTAGTCGTTGTGCTTCGTTACTTTCAAATTGATGATCATAGATTGCACTATTATCCGGTAAATTGGAGACATTTGATGATGATGATGTACCGATCATTTGATGATCAATCGAAGACGTTGATGAAGATGGCTGCTGTTGCTGTTGCGATGATTCGGTTTCACTATCATCACAGTTTTGAGATGATGACGCTGTCGCTGCTCCTGCCGCCGCCGCAGCTGCTGCTGCTGGTGGTGATGATGATGATGTGGATGGTGGCTGGACTTTTTTCGAACCGGATGTTGATGTTACCGGGACAAGAGATCTTGCCGCACTCGTTTTTGTTGTTGTTGTAATTGGTGTTGCCATTGTACCGCTCTTAACCATTTCAACATCGCCATCGGACTGAAAATTCAATGATGTTGATTCAGAGTTTTGCAACTGTTGTACCGCGGCGTGCTGTTTTGCATCATCGTCGCTAGTTTCTTTTGGCTCCTCATCACCAGATGACAAATTATTCGATGTTATTATTGCGGATGAGGTACCCGTCACAGCTTCCGATTGTGCAGCTGCTAATGACGATGATGATGATGATGATGCATCACCAGATGTCGACACCACAATCGGTGGTGATCCACCATACAGTCCTAATTTTATATATCTTTTAAATAATCGATTATTACGTGATATGGCATGGGTTTTCAGTTTGATTAAATCGAAATTATTGTATTTCGATTTATTTATTCTCATTCTGGTGCAATTATTCGCATCAATATTGATACTAGCGCTATTGCTACTATTTGCTAATGTATAATTAGCGTCGCCAGATGTCGGTGTTGTGGCTGGTAACATTCCGATCTCATCATCGGATGGTAGAAAATCAAATGCCCCATCCATTTGTTCAATATGCTCCATACCATCGGTATTGCCCGTTGACGTTTCGATTAGGCCAGCCTCAGCGGCTAGCGCCGCTAGTGCGGCGTCCGTTGTCGCCGGCTCATCTTGATGCTGGATCTGCTGTTGAACATGCTGTTGGACCGTTGCTGTCGCCTGCTGTAACGCTTGTACGGTCTGTGCCTTTTGCTGTTGTGTTGCCGTACCAAATAGATTAACGAAATTCTTCTTAGCCGGCAGCATAACAAGCTTTGTACCTTGGGTACCTTGAACACTAGTCATAGTACCGCCGACGGCATTCGCCGATGAGACAATCGTAACGGTTTTCGGTATGCCAGTTGAACCGGCTACCTGTACTGTAACCGCTTTACCGCCAAACGTTAATGCCTTCTGCGGCAATTGAAACAATGATGTACCGGTCTTATTTGGTAAATTAGCTGGTAGCGTTAATGTTATCGGTCGGCCGGTGCTAGTCTGTACGCCACGTATCATTTTAACGCCACCGGTTGGTGTAACTGTGACCGGTGTACCGGCCGATATACCGGAACTGGTTATTGTATTCACTTGGGATGTTGCCACAACTAAATTACTGGTACCAGCTGCCGATGTTACAATGCTGCCAGCTTGTACAGTTCGTATACCGGTACCAGTTGTGACAATAATTATCTGTTGATTGGTACGTAAATGTTGGCCTTGTTTATTCGTTATAACGAATGCCGGCTTACCAGATGTATTCGTACTAACCTTGCCCACCTGTACCAGATTCGAATTCTTCATTAGGATTTTATTACCACCAACGGATGCCGGCGACATCAATTTAACAACATTACCGGCAACGACAGCCGTCTTAGTCGCTTGATTTAGTCCGCCACCGGCCGTTGCCACAATTGTCTGCTGTCCGGTGGCTGTTGTATTACCACCGCTACCACCGGCTGCTTGCTGTATACCACCAGTACCACCAATTGCCGTATGCGATAGTACTGTTGTTGCGGTACCGGTTGCCGTCTTTTGTACAACATTGATTTTTGGTAATGTCTGTACAGCCATACCAGTTGATGTTTTAACTAGCTGTAAATGGACATTTTGGCCACCAAGTGAGAATGGCTTCTGTATAAAGAATTGCTTGCCACCGATTGTTGTACATGTTGTATTCGTATTACCGATCACCGATGATGGAGCAATTGTTGTAACGACATTAGCACCGATTGGATTGCCAGCTGCTGCGCTAGCACTACGTATTATTGTTGCTGTTGATGCCTGGGACGTTGCCAACCGAACCGTTTGGCCGCTAGTTAATACACGTACGGGAGTGTTACCGGTACCAACCGTTCCAGTTACAACACGGACCGCCTGTGTCGCCGAACCACCACCACTTGAGGCGACTGATGCTGGTCCACCACCGCCACCAATTATCGGCTTAATCTGTTTACTTTGTAATACTCCAGTTGCTGTCAAAGTCTGATCGCGGGGATAGAGAGCGGGGAGGTTTTTTTTTTAATAAATAAATTGGATGAAAAAGAAAACTACTTACCATTGGCGATGTGACCAGTGTTGGTAACGTATGTGTTGTTTGTAGTGATGTCACAATACCGGTACCCGATGAACTGACAACAACTTGTCCGGTATTCGCGATTGATACGGCCGCCGATGTCACAACCAATGGCGTACTATGAACATTGTTTGCTGGTCCCGGTGTGGCAACAACAGTCGATGGTGTAGATGATACTGGAATCGAATTGGATAAAATTGTTGTGGAACCACTGGCCACCGATGATGCTTGAACTGTTGACAATGGTGTCGGCTGTGCTGATGATTGTGTAACTATTGGCGATTGTGCTGCATGAATTGTCTGATAGGTACCATACGAAGATCGTACTACAACGGGTTTGGGACCACCTAATCATGGAGAACAACAACAACAATCAATTATACATACTAAGGTAGCTTGCATAGTCGTGTCGTTGTCGGGTTAGTTAATTTTCCCACCAAAAAAAGAAGCCGTTATCTTCTAACATCCGAAAATCCCCTAACGCCAGTTTTCCGGGGAGACATGGCAAACAGGATATTTGTGTTATCTTTACAGGACCTCCAGTTTCGAATTTTGAAATTCTAACATCAGATTCGTTATTAACGACCCCAAAAACCCCCAAGATTGGAAAAGGGTGGAGGTGGAAGGGGTATAAAAATCACCGCTAGCCTGATGTAAATTTTTAACAAATTCAAACCGATTGAAATTTTTAAACATTTTTTTAGAAAGCCATCTGACTAAACACGGCCCTGTATAAGATTAATTTACTACTTTTATTACGGTGGTGCGAATTTTTTGAATTTACCATCCGTTAAAAATGCATAGCAGTTGTCAGTTATTGGAAATCCACTTGACTACCGTGGCTATCATTTTTGATAGCCAGTGAAAAATGGCAATAAGTTTCATAAGGGGCTAAGGCTATCTTTTTCGATAGCCAAGTCTATATTCTACATACATACATTCAACCGGCCCACCCAAATTTGCATTTCCTTTAAAAAATTTGCAAAATTGCTTCGGCAGTCAACGTGTTAATATCAACATCTCCTTTTTTCGACTCAATATTGAATTGTGTCAAAAACGGATGTGGCTATTAATCATGCCTAACTGTATATTAAAGTTCAATACACACACAAAT
Organism: Chrysopilus asiliformis; assembly: GCA_964034945.1. Taxonomy (NCBI): domain Eukaryota; kingdom Metazoa; phylum Arthropoda; class Insecta; order Diptera; family Rhagionidae; genus Chrysopilus; species Chrysopilus asiliformis. The sequence continues at coordinate 3,608,403 of OZ035964.1, forward strand.
GTCCAATTTACCTTGATGAGGTATCGGTGCTGTCATCGATTGATTTGATGGCGTTACAGGAGATGTTGGCAGCTTTTGCTGTGCTGGTGAGCATTCAATTTTTTGGATTTCAAGGATATACGCCTGTGCGGTTGGTGTTTGAGCCCAACATAACTCCAACGAATGTGTCGATGCCCGGACTAAAGCGACACGGGCAGCCGGTGGCGGAACATCAACCTCTAAATACCATAAGTCCTTGCAACATACCTAGAAAAAAAATCATGAAAAATTGGTTTTCTTTAAAACGTAAAGAAAAATTATCTTCCAATTATCACCTCGATTTTGATAATCGTATCGTTTTTGACAAGAAACGCTCAACGTGTTGTTGTTAGTGCTTTTCTACCAGCTAAAACTCGTAACACGACTTTTGTCGAAAACGACACGTCTATCAGAATTGGGTTATATATTCGAAAATATTGCAACGCGCCTCATTTTTCTAATAAAAAAAAACTTTGCCGGGGATTTCTCATACTTTTCACATTATTGATTGTTCTACAGTCAAAAGTGATGGCGTTTGGACGATCAAAAACGATTATCACCTCATTAGCTGTTTTCTTTACTTTCTTATACGAAGTATAATAAAGTATTTGTGATTATGAAAAATTTGGACCTCTTAGTTTTGCCTTAAAAATGTTTCCCGAGCACTCTCAAGTCGATTGTGGAGTCGTACTACAAAAATGTTTTTTCTGTCAGTTAGTCAGTCTGTCAATCTGTCACTTCAGTCTGTCAATCTGTCAGTCTGTCAGTCTATCAGTCTGTCAGTTTGTCTTCCTGTCAGTTTGACAGATAGACTGACAGACAGAAAGGCATTTTCTTATTATGATTCCAATCGACTCAGGAGTGCTGGGGGAAATGTTTTTTAAGCAAAATTAAGTTGGCTACCACATAACAAGCCCCACTCATTGAGAAAACCGTGATTTAATTCTGGTGGACCGTCATTTTTTAGTGTATAAGATCAAGACTTTAAGCACAGCATCACAGATCTTCCAGGTTCATGCGGGGGAAAAAACATACAAACATCCCATTGTTTTTATAGAAATATTTTCAATTTTGTGAAAAGAATTTGTGTATGGATTGATGTTTTTTGTAGTTAAAAAAAAGGTTTTTTTTAAAAAATTATAAATATAAAATAGAAACAGAGCTCCTGAATGCCAAATCCCGCAATCATTGTGTGAATACGTATTCTTTTACAATTTCTATAAATTCATTAAATAAATATATATATAAATATACACCCATCCCTCCGTTAAAACGGTTTGATATTGCACGATTTCGGAATAACACGTTGTTTTTTATTTGGAAAATTCTATCCCCGTTTTACACGGTTTACATTTTCTTACAGGGTGTGAAATTTTTGTTTGCTTAAAACTTTGTATTTTTTACCATATAGCGGGTGGACGGTGCTTTTAATGCTTAAAATCACGTTCGCCCTTAAGTAATTTTTTTAACGGTTTAAGTGTCTGGGGTTTTTATTTGCTCATGGGTCCTAGTTTTCTAAAATTGGCTGTGGCAACCCTATTTGGGGACAGAACTTTCTTTTGATGATTTGGGCCAAAAATGCTCGCAAAAAATATGTCTGCAAATTTTAACGAACATTAGTTGTGTTTTTTTTTCAGCCCAAATTCACCTGGTTTTAAGGGCGTGTGCGAAACGGTCTGATTGTATGCGAATTCCCGTTCTAATTCCAATTTATATTGGAAATTTGCCTAGAATTAGCATGAAACCAGACCGTTTCGCACACGCCTTAAGTTTTCTGAGCGATTTACCATTTTTTACACGATTTTTTGTACATGGAGGAAGGGTGTATATGTTTTTTTTTGTTTTTGTAAAATTTCTAACTTAAATAAAAAAAACACCCAAGAACTCATTTCTCAAAATTACCTTTTGTAAAAAAAACAATTTTTCTTTAAATTATTAAACAAAAATATCAGTTGTGATCAACACAAAACTTTTCTCTGCAATATTTCTATGGCAACAAGGACAAAACATCTTAAGTCGATTTTCCGGCGAAGCCAAAGTGGCTTCTCTGGAAATGCAAATACAGTTCTGTTTGGCTTCGTCTGAAGATCGACTTAATGTTTTGCCTTTTTGCCACAGATTTAATTTCGAAAAAAATACATTTTTTTTCAAATATCTCGAGAGCCGTTAGAGATACGCAAAAACCGTCAAAGGGGAAAAATGCAGGAAATTTATTTTCCTTTAAATTTGATTCTATGTATTTTTCTCAAAAGCGCATATTTTTCAAAAAAATTGTCAAAAAACTATTTTTTTTTTAAATTTTTATGGAAGGTACTAATAGCTAACGGTACTTTTCCAAAATTTAACAGAAAACTATGAATTTTCCCAACACTTGTTACAAAAAATTTCAAGTCGCTAGCTCAACGCGTCCTCGAGTTATTTAAGATACGTATAACAGACTTGCATTCAGATTGACGGACAGACAAAGACAGCAACCTAGGCAGGAATGGAAAAGGAAGGGAGGGGGTGGGAGGGGGGGGGGGGGGGGAGAAAGGGAGATGGAAGTTGCAGTAGGCTTTTTTTTGGGGAAAAAGGTGCGCATGCTGTTTTCTGAATAGTCTTTTCTTAAAAAATAAAAAAAACGCGCATTTAAAGTTTTATAGCGCGCTCAGTGAGTCGTAGAATAAAAAGAATTTCAAATTAACAAATTTTCGATCAATTTGGCATTTGAATTTTGAACCGTAAAATCCTAACAAATCTTGACTAAATTACCAATCAATTAATGTGACAAGAGCTTCTATAAAAAAAAGGAGACCCCATTTCTTTTTAAGAGAAATATTTTTTTAAATATGTCTAATATTTGCTTCTGAATTGATTCACACATTGATAACAGAATTTGAAAAGCCGAGCTCACCCTGACCTGGTTGTTCCAGGCCTTCCGGTAGCCATCCCGACCTGACCAAACGTACAGACGGCTATGGATCCCAACCGCACAATGTCCAGCGCGGGCGCGCGGTACATTTTCATCCGGTGAATCCAATAGTAGCTCCTGCCAAGTCATCGTTTCTATGAAATAAGGAAATTTAAGAAAAACATTTTTTATTGTTTCTGGTTTTAAAATAAACCAGTCTTGAATGATAATTACCGAGATTTAAACATGCCAATGTATTTGTGCATTTCCACTCTTTTTCATGTGCGGCAACTTTAACATCGCTGATTACTAACGGTACCCAACCACCAAAAACATACATTTTCTGGCCAATCAGAGTTGAGCTATGCAGCGAACGTGGTAACGGTGTTGTACCTCTTGTTGTTGGCCGCGTCCACATCATTGTATCTGAAGTTGTATTCACAAAAATTACGTGAAACTTGAAAATTTAACCGAAAATCATGTATTTAAAACAAACCTGTATCCAAGAGCCATAAATCCCCTAATCGGCAACCACTCATACCACCGTAGATCACTAAACTCGATTTATTAGTTTTTTTGCAAGTGTACGACACACCCGTGTGCGATTCCCTTGGCGGTGGATTCTCACCAAATGTTGTCGGTAGCTCCCATTGCTGGCTATTACTTCGTATTTCCAATGTGTACAAATCATTCAGATATCTGTAAAAAGAAACGTATATCGTTGCAAAAATTCATGACTACCCCTATTCCACCGGAAAAATTTGAAAATCATTTCGTATATGGTATACTTATGGCACAAAGTGCCTTTTCTTTTATATATATATCGCACTTACTTTGGAATGTTGTTTTTGGGGTCATCACTTTCATTTGCCAGGCCACCGAATAAATAAATTTTATCACCAACCATTGTGAAACTATGACCCAAACGTGGACATGGAGCCTGACCATTTTCCGGTGCGTCTGGCTGAAGTTTACGCCATTCCCATTTAGTTGCCTGTAGTTCATAAAGTTCATTCGAATATTTTCCATATTCCACCATGCCACCAAAAACGTAAATTTTTGTTCCATCCACAACAAAACCGTACGCAGCACATCCTGGTGGCACTTCACCTTTCATCGCTGGTACATACCATTGATTTGTCGCTATAGCAAAAATAATAATTAATCGAAATAATGTTAATAATGTACAAATTGAAAATAGTGGATAATTTTTATTATAATTATTACAAAACTTTCAGCCTGTCTGTCTGTTAACAATATTTCCCAAAAACTGCTGGAACTAGAGCCATGAAATTGTACAGGGATGTTTGATCCTAGAATGGGACGATCCTATCAATTTGGAGTGAAAATCCGTTAATCGGAAGTAACGGAAAAGGCGACTTTTTGAAAATCGCAATTTCGTTTTTCGCGATTTACTCCGAAACTATTCGTTTTTGGGTAGTCTTATATATTAAAAATTAGAAATAGTAAAATTTCCTACATTTTTGTCTTTTACTAGAACTGAATATCTCAAAAAAAAAAATGGAAATCAGGTGAGACTCAAAACGGTTGCTCTAAAGGACGAAACTGTCTAACGGAACTATGGCGAGTCCGCTCTCGTTCAAAATCTCGAAGGAGAGAAAGCCCGAAACCGAACTTCAGTTTAACTGCAAAACTTCGGTTTAACTGCAAAACTTTAGTTTAACCGCAAAACTGTAGTTTAACTGCAAAACTTTAGTTTAACTGCAAAACTTCAGTTTATCTTTATGACTATTGATAGGACCCACACTTTTTTTTTAGAATTAAGCCCAATTCAGACTAACGATTGCGATTACGATCGAAGCTTCTCGACCAATCAGATCAAAGCTCTCAACGATAGGGATATGACAGCTTTGATCTCATTGGTCGAGGAACCTCAATCGTTAATCTAAACTGGCAACATTGTTGGAAATAAATGTGTACGATTTAAAGCCTGCGCGCGTTTCATCCGTACACAGTTTCCCCGATTGATGTGTGTTGGAATGTTTAAATATGGCCGCCATATTGGGGTTCTTTATGGAGTCTTTTGAATCGCCCCCTCTCCCCGCGCTTTTTTCGACTTTATGCACTTGGGGGTGGAGGGAATTATAAAAACAACAACAAAAAAAAACGCTAAAATTCCAGTGAGACGAGAATTTTCCGACTAAGCAGTATTTTATACGGAGACATCTAAATTAAATCCAGAGGGAGGCATTTGTGAGGTGTTCTTTTCAAAATAGTTTCCTGTACTAACCTGTATTATAGACATGCAATTCATCGACAATTCCTTCATTGCCGCCACCAAAGACGACCATTAGCTCCTTAATGTTGACAGCGCGATGTCCATGCCTTGGCCGTGGTTGAGGTCCGCTGGGGCTCAGTACCCGTTTCCATTTGAGTATCGGTATCGCCATTCTGACATTATTTGCCGTCGCTATTGACCACTCGGACTAGTGTACCCACAATTTCTGCTGCACAAAAAATAAATAAATAAAACACACCCCCCGTTTTCACTGAATTGGTTCTCAATTTAAGATTTTTTTTAAAAAAAAAAACCTTCACAGTTAATTTTTAGGTTAAGCTAGGAAAAAGATTCATAATTGTCTTATTTCAATACGTTTTTTATATGCGGATGGGTAACGCTATGCGACGGATGCGAAAGATCTCTTCTCTTATTTCGTTTGGCTTATTTATTTTATTCCTGTATTCGAAAATCTAAAAAATCGACCGACTGGTGGCCGCGATTTCGAAAATGTCCCGCACAGCCAAACATCGAGCCACTAATAAAAAGGATCGTAACAAAACGGAGGCACTCTCTTCAATTTCACTGAAAATCGGAATTAATCCCGATTAATTGGTCAAAATCCCTGTTATTTCCTGCTTGGAAAAAACTTTGAAGAGGAAAAAAAATGAAAATCGCACGCGAAGGCTTTCTAAAAATTCTTTTTTTTTTGCTTCTTCTTCTTCTTCTTTTGCCTCTTACTCTTCCCACGATGCGAACATATTTACGTCATGGCGGCCGCTTTGGCCAAATGATTATTCTACGTACTCATGAGTAGGTACAGTTGAGTTTGAATTTTGCCTTTGTGTGGGAAGGTTATAGCCAGCATTACCAGAATGTTCATATTTCTGACTTATTGGGCAATTTTTAGGCCTTTTATCTACCCGGTGCCTAGTCGTGTCTACTCGTTATTAGAGAGCCAATAAAATTTCTGTTATCAGAAGTAATTGCGAGATCAAGGATTCAATCCTAACCCGAAATATTTTAACTCTGTGTATGGCTGAGATGGGAAGGCGATGGACTTAGTATCGCAGAGAAGAAGCAGGGGACGTGCCAACGGGAGGGCAAGGGCAAGAATGATTTACTTCCGAAGTAAATATCAAAATCAAAAAGCACTCCTGTGCTGTTTTTTGCAATTTTCTCGAAAACCGTGTATCACATCGAAAAATTTATTAGGGAAAATTGTGTTTAGAATATGATTTTCCCGTAAAACCCCTCTCCCGTAAAAGCGAAAGTTTTTTGCAATTTTCTTAAATACGGTGAGTCGTATTGAAAAATTTATAAAGGCAAAATTTGTTCAGAATATGATTTTACGCAACTGTTCCATACATCAAAATCTAATTGGACCATTCCTCCCCCCTCTCCCGTACAAACGAAAGTGTTTTTGCAATTTTATCGAGAACGGTGAGTCGTATTGAAAAATTTATAAAGGTAAAATGTGTTTAGAATGTGATTTTACATACCCGTTCCATACATCAAAATTCAATCATATAGAGTATTTGAGCATTGACCTTCTGGCAATAGAATTATTGTACAAGAAAATCTTGAGCTATTCAAATTAGATATTTCTGTTTCCAAATAGGTTTAATCAGCAATTTTATTCAACAGAAAATACGCCTAATTACAGAGTCTCGGGCAATGAAATTATTTTGCTGTTGTTGGAATTCCCACTTTCTTGTTTATTTGTTACTACTTTGACGACTTGATATTTCTTTTTTTTTCGAAGGCGTGTGGCAACGCCGGATGGAGCTATCCCCATATGTCAGTAAAATAATAAAATTTCTTTTGGGCTTTTCAACAGACTCAAGAGTTGCCCCTCTTTCGACATTTTCCGGCGTACAGCGCGACAATTATTTTTAATGCAAATTTATAAAATTCGGTAATAGAGAAACATTACCAGGAAACATTCTAGCAAACCAATGCGATAAATGTTTTTTAATTCTTATAAAATATACCTGCCAAAATGCACTACCTGAGTTTTGCTTCACTAACCGGAGAATTCCAAAGGATCACCCTCACATGAAATTAGCAGCCAATTAGCTGTAAAATTGTCAATTTCCGCAATATTCGTTTAACTCACAAACACTTTTTAGCACACTCGACCGTAACTAGACTACAAATTGTTAAAATTTTCCCAAAGAAATTGAAAGATTTTTTTAAAAGTCAAACACGAGAAATTATACGGTTTTATACCTTTGAAATTTTTGTTATTAATATAAACGGTATTGACCGGCACAACGCTACAAGCACAATTAGATTGTTTTTAAAAATTAGTGTCACTATTCTAGCGTTTCCTCGTATTGCGCTCGCCGTTTCACCGCCGCCATGTTGATTAAAAACTTTGCTCATGGCGTCCCACAGAGTTAAATAGGAACGCTTCGTGTTCGTTCTTGTTGCCAATGTTATTATCTTATTCTAACCACCGGCCGATGCATTAAAATGAAAGAGACACCGAATTTGTGCCGATCATGGCGCCACCACACATCTGCCTGCTAAACCCTAAACTAACTATACATGACTCTCGCGCACTGCCAATAAAATTGCCTACATGGGTACAACGTATTTAAAATTCAAGCGATTATGGTACCTATGGCCGAGTGCAGCACAGCATTTTTGCAGTAAAGGATAATTTCTCTTCATAACCGGGCTGCTACACATGCGTTTTTTTATCCCATGAAATATCTAACTGGAATGACTGATCGTTTTTTGGCAGCTGGGTAGAAAATTTTATGAATTGCATTTGAAGGAAAAACAACTAGTCACGGCTCGACTTAATAGCCAGAGTTTGGACAATCTGAAATCAGTTTTTGGCTGATTTCAGATTGTAAAAAAGCAACTTTTTCGCTATAGCTGGATGCGTTTGTAAATATCCACGGTATCAGACTTTCTCGGGTTTCCCATTGACAAATTTGTGAGATATATTTAAATTTTTGGCCAAAAGCCCTGCACTATCCAAAAATTGAGTTTTGTTTACTGAATACCCTAATTTTCCAAGTTCTATAACCCAATTTTCTAAAAGGTTTTCCTGTTCGGAGAAGAAAATTGTTTAGGGTTCAGTTTTTTCTATATACAGAAAAGTTCATTGACATAACGAGTACCTCCCATACCATATTTTTAATTAGTTTTCTTTGGAAGTTTCTTGAAAACTATGCGCTTTTGGCAAAAAGTGTATATAACAAAATTTAAAGCAAGCTTGTTCAACCCAGGGTATATTTGAATGTGGCCCAACAAAAAACTAATATATTTACAAACTTTATGAATTAAGGAAGTTTAAATTACTTAAAATTGTTAACTAAGTATGCAAGATTTCTCAAAAACTACTGGAACTAGAGCCATGAGATTTAACAGATATGTTTGGTCTTGGAATGGGACGATTCTGTCAATTTTTGGTGAAATCCGTTGACCGGAAGTAACTGCTTTTTAAAAATCGCAATTTCGTTTTTCGCGATTTACTCCGAAACTACGCGTTTTTCGGTAGTCTTACGTATAAAAAAACTTGGAGACAATTAAATTTCCTGCATTTCTGTCTTTCACTAGAACTGCATATCTGCGAGATATATCGGTTTTAAAACAAATTAGTATGTTGCGATTCTTTGGAAAACTATCGTGTTTTGAGTGATTCACTACATGAGATGAATTGAAGAGAATAATATTTGCCACAATTTGCCTTTTACTGTTATCCGCTATATTTTACCGTTAAAGGCGGTTTAGACGAAGCAAGTAACTCGCGGCAAGTAGACGTAAATACACGCGATTTGAGCTAGTGTGCGACGCTCGCATATGTGTGAGAATACTTGCCGCTCTCTCGAAAATAATAGAAAGCCATTCTATTTTTGTGGCAAGTAAAAACCAATACAAGAACATGGGACCGTGTACACAAGAGGTGGTTTTATGTGTTTGTGTTTCGGTTCATTTTATATTTGCTGCTTTGCCAGACAATGTCGTAACATTTTAAGGAAAAAACGACACGGGTATAAAAAACTCGTCAGCAACAAACAGTTTTAGGTCGAAATTCGCAAATTTTTCTACAAAAAAGAGTCCTAATACTTTTTCACAGAAAATTTTAGGTTATGTTTTCCTTCAGCTGTCATTTTACTTGAAACGTGTAAACTAAGCAAACTAACGTGCCTCTCTTTACTTGCCGTGTATAAACCCTGCTTTACGGAGATATTTTCATTAAAATGTGGAAAAAAAGATTATTGCGGATTGCTTGTAAACTAACGGTTTTTCGAAAAAAATTGTTAAATAATAAATTAATGATATTAAATTTCTCCACATTTTCGCCTTTTACCGTTATCCTCTATCTTTTACCGTTATCGAGATATTTCAGATAAGGCCAAAAAAAATTCGTATTTTTATATAAACTAAAATTGTTTTCTTTGGGTTATTGTATAAATTGTCCAGAAACGTAGATTTTGTATAAGAAAGTCATGTGCTGTTCACATCAGATATTTGGATTCTTTCTTTTCCAAATTTTTTTTACAGTGTTTTGCTCTTTTTCAATAATATGCACGTATTTCAACACGCCTGTAGCATTGAAACATTCGTAAAATCTTTGGGAAAGCCGTATTTGGGTTTTTCTTGAATTTTATTAAATTTACAAGTGTCATCTATCGCATTGAAGACACATACTGAAGACGTCATCGGATTGGCCTCTATACAAATGTTTTGGGTCGGACTTTAGTTAGTAATTAGCGAATTATCAAAGCAAGCTTCGCTAGGTATATTGTATCTGACTCACTGGCCTGAAAACAGAATCAGAATTGGTAGTGAATGTTGGGTCGCCATATATTGGTTTCGATAATTGCGGAAATCCCTTCGGAAAACAAAGGACAACGTATTTTATAGATCAATAAACATTTTATTGAAATTCCGTAGCAGACTCAGGCACGGCATGGAAATCTCTGGTATTCCATGATTAAAGTGAATTAAAGTGAAGTCTGTTTGTAAAGTGAAGTCCGATCTGTACGGAAATTTCCGCGTGAATTAATTGTGCGCCAACATCTTGAACATCTTTCCAACAGCAGTTAGCATTCGGTGGTAGCGCAGCACCGGGTACTTTTAGTCTCCAACAAACTTCGGCTTTCACATCTCAATATCGTGTATCCTCTACGTACGTTTTTGTTTGTTGGGGCTATTTAGGACTAGATGTTTAAGAGCCGACGCTCATTGGTAGCTATCTAGCCTGTCCTATCATCAATAACAAAAGAAACGGACGGAAACTGCGCCAAATTCCGTGCGCCCCCCCCACTCCTCCCCATCTGTGCTGCAGAGTATGAGTCGTGTTGGTATCTAGAGTGCATTTCAAATAAAGTTTCTTCATGTCGCATTAAAAAAAATATACCTTGGTTTGTTTTGACAAAACCAGCAGAGCATCAGCAGCCGCTGCACACAACAGGTAGGTCGATCGGTAAACCGAAAAGGACGAACAGGAAACATAAAAGCCATATTATATGAATCAAAAAGGGTCTACAATAAACCACCAATTAATATATAAGAAAAGTTCATAAAAAAGCAATTTCAAATTATGAATTTGTAATTAATAAAAATATTTTTTGTTGATTTCTTTAAGCTAACTTATTTAATAAAAAAAATCTTTTTTTTTTCAAATTTTATACTTATATTTATTATTATTATTCTATTTATTATTATTATTATTATTATTGTTATTATTATTATTATTATATTTATTATTATTATTATTAGTATTATTAACATAAAAAAATTCAATAGATTTAATAAGAAAAACCTGCGATCGTAAGAAATGTTCAAACCATTCCTGAAGAAATATCTGGTGTGTTTCTTAAGGCCCCATCCACGAGATACATGTATGACATACATTGTTTGCGCATACCAATATTTGGATACAAATATCCCATCCACTGTGCATGCATTAGTTTGTCAAAGGTCATCATTGAGTATGTTGCGTTTTCCGTAATAATATTTTGTGATTTTCAAAACACTGTCACACTAAATTTAAAAATGAGTGACATTACTCTAGCGATCGTAATAATTTTTGAATGCTTACAAGGCCTTAAAAGAAAAACAAAAAATCGAAAACATAAATTGCAGCATTTTTAAGTGATTTATTACTTTCTTGTACGGAGTATAATAAAGTATTGTATTCATGAAAAATTTCTACCTCTTAATTTTGCCTAAAAAACATTTCCCGATCACTCCTGAGTCGATTGGAGTCATATTTAAAAAATGTCTTTCTGTCTGTCTGTCAGTTTGTCAGTCTGTCAGTCTGTCAGTCTGTCAGTCTGTCAGTCTGTCAGTCTGTCAGTCTGTCAGTCTGTCAGTCTGTCAGTCTGTCAGTCTGTCAGTCTGTCAGTCTGTCAGTCTGTCAGTCTGTCAGTCTGTCAGTCTGTCAGTCTGTCAGTCTGTCAGTCTGTCAGTCTGTGTACAAGATTTCTCAAAAACTAATAGAGCTAGCGCCATGAAATTTTATAGGCATGTTGGGTCCTGAAATGGGACGATCCTATCAACTTTTGGTGGAAATCAGTTAACGGAAGTATCCAAAATGGTGGTTTTTCAAAAATCGAAATTTCGTTTTTCTCGATTTACTCCCAAACTACGCATTTTTTAGTGGCCTTAAGTATGACAAAACTTGGAGAAAATAAAATTTCCCACACTTTTGTCTTTAGCTATAACTCGATATCTCAACCTGTTATCGAGATAAACCGTTATTTCCAAAAAAAAAAAAAAAAAAAAAACAGTTTTTTGCGATTATCTCGGAAATTAACGGGGTTTTGCTGACTGAATGTATGAAGTGAATTAATGAGAATGGCATTCTGCACAATTTTGTTTCTCACCGTTATCCGTTATCTTTTACCGTTATTGAGATATTTTCATTAATATGTAAAAAATCACATTTTTGCGAATAATTTGCAAACTAACGGTTTTTCGACAAATCATTGAAAAGAATAAATAAAGATGTTAACATTTTTTACATTTTTGCCATTTACCGTAAATTGATATCTTTTACAGTTCTCAAGTTATCTCAAATTTTGTACGTTTTTGATATTTTTGGATGAACCAACAATTTATTGGGAGGTTGTATTGGGTTGACAATACGACAGGGCTATAACGTAAATTGCACAGGGTCGTAGATTTTGTAGAAGAAAGTTTTGTGTTGACCACAAGTGATATTTTTTATATGCTTCACTTTTCATAATTCCGGCAAATTTCTATATAATTGCAAAAATTCGGGCCAAAATACATTACTCCCGGTCGAGGTTGCCATCTTGTCGGCAGACTAACCACGCCATGTATGCGCAAACATTGCCATCCACGAGAATTCATGGATGCGGTATGATCATTCGGCATGACGGCTTTCAAAAACTTTTGATTTTGTCGTGCGCAAACACCGATGTATGTCATACATATATCTCGTGGATGGGGCTCTTTACACAAAAGCTCAATTTCCATGTGTGTCCAAGGTAAAACTGTAAAAAATAGTTTTTTTTATAAAATTTCTAAACGAAAACTTACCTGTATTTATGAGAAATTTCGATCTCGTTAATTTTCCCTAAAAAAACATTTCCCCGAGTCTCCAATCGACTACAAAAATGTGTCAGTTTGATAGATTGTCTGTCTGCCAGTTTGTCTGTCTGTCAGTTTGTCTGTCTGCCAGTTTGTCTGTCTGTTAGTTTGTCTGTCTGTCAGTTGAAAATCCGTTAACCGAAAGTAACCAAAATTACGGCTTTTTAAAAATCGCAATTGCGATTTGCTCCGAAACTACGCATTTTTCAGTTATCATTTGTGTGACAAAAGTTGGACACAATAAAATTTCCCACATTTCTTGTATATTCATAGAACAGCGTATCTCAAGCCGTTATCGAGATGTACCGTTATTTAAAAAAAATCATTACAAAGAAATTAGAATTTTGCGAATTGCTTGCAAACTACCGGTTCCTTGGAGATAATAAAATTCTCTAAATTTTCCTCTTTTGCCATAAATCCATATCTTTTACCGTTATGAAGATATTTCAGATTTTGTAAAACAATAAAAAATTGTCTTTTATTTCAACCTAGTACAGTGAAACCTGTATAAGCCAATCAAAATTCCTACTCGCTTGCGGGTGCGGGTTATTCAGGTTGTAGGGTATTTTGTTCATCGGGTTATTAGTGTAAATTACGCACGGAACGTAGATTTAGTATTAGAAAAACATGTGCTGTTCACATTGGATATTTAACAAAAAAAAAAAGATTTTAAACGGTTTTTATACTTTGTCAATACACAGATAAAACAGTGGTAGAACAAACGGAACAACAACAACAAAAGCAATAGAAACAGTTATAACTACGGGGGAAAAGTCGCACAAAAAAATTTTTTTTGTGAAAAGAATGACAGCAACAAGCTTTGAGGTTAATCCAAACTTGAGCACATCAAGTAATAGTTTAGTAAATCCAAATGGAGCAAATAATGACGGTTTAAGCGGCAATCAAACTGCGATAACACAACAAATTCAGCTGTCACACCAGCAAACACATGGTGGATTTCTGGTGCCCAATTCGCCGTCGTCATCGTCCTCAACATCAAAAAATAACGGTGATACGACATTTGAGCCAACGGTCGATATGATGGTCAATGATTTTGATGATGAACAGACTCTCGAGGAGGAGGAAGCGTTAGCCGCCCGCGAATCCGAAGATCCCAGTGCTGAACTGTCAAATTTACAAAAGGAAAGCGATATGCCGATTGAGGAGCTGCTGGCATTATATAATTGTACATCGTCGGTAACATCAAATAACGGTACTGAATTAAGTGCTACTAGTAATAGTAATGATAAATGTAGCACTAGCGGTAACAGTTGTACGAGTTTAAGTAATATGAATACGAAAAATAATAATAATAATGGCGGCAACAGTCATACGATTAACAGTAACTCAATAAATAACGGTAATAATCAAAATGCTGGCAAATCAAATTCAGCCACTAGTAGTCTGATAACAGTGCCATCAGGCGGTGGTCGAAGAATAATAACAACAACAACAACAAAAACAACAACAGGTACGGTAATGGGATTAACGTCAACAAATTCAATAAATCATCATGATGATAATGGCGGCTCTACTGAGCCAAATGGTGAAAATGACGATGACGAGGAACTCGATGAGGACGATGAGGTCGAAATCGACGAAGATGACGATGATGAATTTGATGATGATGAATCCAAGGAGCCACCGTCACAGCTACGTAAATTGTATCCGGAAACATATGGAAATTCGAGTGATAAGCGGCTATTAAGAAGTAATTTCTTTTTTATTTCATTCTGTAAAAATCTATGTCAAGAAAGGGTCAAAGACACCTCCGGTTGATTTTCAGGCATAGCCAAACTGATCTGTATTTGCATTGCCAGACAAATCAATTTCGTATCGTCTGAACATCGACTTAACGGTGTTTTTGGCTTTATTTTTTGCCAGGGAAATATTTGGTATTAAACACCTATTTTAGAAGCAAATGTGCGGCTGTCCATGAAATTTGTCAATCTGATTTTAAACGTTTCAAATCCATTTGTCCTTTCAGTCCGATCCGAATAATCGGCTCCGTCCACCTTTGGCAAAAAATCACACTTTTGACCAAACTTCGACTTGGGCGAAAATTAAGCCGAGGGTTTCGATGTTTTTACTTTCCTCTTCTTTAGAGCGGAAGTATTGCATTCCGGACGGAGACCCGACTCGAAAACGGGGCGAATAAAAACTTTCTGATCAGCTGACGCTTCAATTCTATTTAGTTCTTAACCCATTTTGGCCCGGCCTCGTGTTTTCATAATAGCAACTTTGACTTATATGTGGTACCAATAATAATCAAAATTGCTTAACGTACTGGTCGGTAAACCGACCATTTGGGCCAAAATGGGTTAAGCTTGATTTGCAATACAGCAGCAACAGCAACAGCAATGTCACGGAGAAAGTTTTTTGATTGGTCGAGAATCGACTCTGGACCAATCAAAACACTTTCTCCGTGACGTTGCTGTTGCTGCTAAATTGCAAATCAAGCTTTAAACAAAATGAGAGAGCTAACGGCTGGCGTAATTTTCTGTCAAAATGTGAGTATCGGTCGACTGTAGCGCCACGCGTTTTGACTTTTCTAGCAAAAGATTTGTCGGCGCAGAACTTTTTCAGTTGATTTCATCGAATCGCGGTTGGCGCTGCTATCGTTATTCAGTTAACGTTAATTGGTTTAAAACAAAAACGATGCGGACATCCGCCGTAAAAGTTCTGTTTAGCTCTTACCGCGGAAATCCCTTCGCGCTAAAAGTGTGATGTGTTTTATGGACAGTCTTGTCATCGAACTTTGGACATAATTTTCAAATTGATTTTCAATTGTGTATACCTTTTCAATCAGTTGAGTTCTGTTTGTAGCAATTTCAAGGCAACAAAGTGACGAAGAAGACGAGGGTGATTATAGTCCAGATGAAGATGAATTTAAAAAGGTAAGTTTTATTAATTGATTTCTCTCTATTTTAACTAGAAAGTTTAGAAATTTTCTTCAAAATTGAGTCATTGATATTATAAAAGCTTTTATTTAACTTGCCTTCGTGTGGATTTGTCTGTCTGTCTGTTCGTTTGTCTGTCTGTCTGTTCATTTGTCTGTCAGGGGCAAAAACTTAAAGCCGGTTCACATTTGTTGAAATAGTCTGCCTAATTCTGACAGAAACTGGCAACATGACGGCAAGGTGAGGAAGTGGGACTGTCCTATCAGCAGTCCCACTTCCTCACCTTGCCATCATGTTGCCAGTTTCTGTCAGAATTAGGCGGATTATCTCAACCAATGTGAACAGGTCCTTACAACCTAATTTTCACCCATCGTTTTTTTTTACTACACTCTACAGGGGGAAAGTATTGTAAGCAAGTCGAGAACGGGGCAAATAAAAACTTTCTGAGCCATAGGAAATCCGTTTCAGGCAAAACTATGCATTCGTCTGTATGTCTGTCCGCCTGTTACGCATCTTAAACAATTCGAGAACGCATGCGACTTGAATTTTTTTGTAAATAAGTTTTACGAAAATTCTCGAGGTATTTAAAAAAAAAAAAACCGTTTTTTGAAAGTCTCTTGAAAAATATGCGCTTTTGGGAAAAATGAAAATAAAATCTTCTGCATTTTCTGCTTTAACGGTTTTCTGCTTTCACGGAATATATTTTTTCCGAAACTAAATATTGCAGAGGAAAGTTTTGTGTTGATCACAACTGATATGTTTTTTCTGAATTATCAGACAATTATGGTTGGAAGTGAATTTCAAGCAATGATAGCTGAAGGATTTTTTAAATATGACGATGTTCTTCCATACGAGAACGAAGATAAGCTGTTATGGGATCCGAGTCGCCTCAGTGAACAGCAAACTGAGGAATATTTACAAAAAGTCAATCAAGCCAAATTGCAAAATCAAACGTCAATTGTTGAATCAATACCGCAAGGAAATCATTTAAAGGACGATGAACAGGTTAAAAAAATAAAAAAAAAATAGTAATAATAATAAAAAAAATGAAATAATGAATATATTTTAAGGCTTTATATCTGCTATTACAATGTGGCCATAATACGGATGAGGCATTAAGACGGAAACGGATAAACGCGGTGCCCACATCCGAGCAAATGATGAGCCTATGGTCGGAAGAGGAATGTCGAAATTTCGAAAGTGGTATTCGTATATATGGCAAAGATTTTCATACAATAAAACATGCCAAAGTTCGGACACGTTCGGTTGGTGAGTTGGTACAATTCTATTATTTGTGGAAGAAGACGGAACGTCATGACGTATTCGCGAATAAGGCACGCCTTGAAAAGAAGAAATATAGTTTACATCCGGGCCTAACCGATTATATGGATCGTTTCCTAGAGGAACAGGATTGTAATAATTGTACAACAAATCATACAAATGTAAATTTACGTGATCGTAGCTTGTCACCGGGTGCCAATAATAGTTTATTAATGGCTGATACAAAACGTATTTCAACATTACAGCACCATCATCATCATCATCAGCATCAACAGATGCAGCAACAGCAGCAACAGAATGCACACATTGTTAATAAATCATTAAATCTAGGTGGCAATACAGACTATTCAAGTAATCAATTTAAAAGTAATAATTTTTTTTTTACAATAATATCAATCGTATATTTTTGGTATTAGCAGCAACAGCAGCTGGTTCGTCATCAACGGCCTCTACGACACCAGCAAATCAAATGCAAGATCCACTGGCTGTCGGTGATGCTGAAGTCTTTACTGGAATAAAAACATTAAATAATAATAGTAATAGTATAATAAATAATAAGGTAACACAACAACAACACCAGCAACAACAACATATAGATTCGCCAACATCATCGGGCTCCGGTTCACTGTCATCTCTAAATGCTGATCATAATGATACACCGGATCAATGATCCAGCGATAAGCATCATCGCCGATGCCATCGTCATAAACAGCACCGTCATCATCATCATCTGCATCATCATAATTTTGATCAGCAACAATGTAATAAAGTGCCTCGTATAAAGTTAAGATATTCCAAAAAGAAATCGAAATATAAATGAGAATTATTTAATATTTATAAGAAAAATATATCACAATAGAATGGTTAGGCAACTATTATAAATTCTCTTTCAAAGCAAATCGTCTATACTAGCTATTATGCCCGAGTTTCAAACGGGATTTTGGAATTTTGTTGATTTCTTGTACGAAATATAATTATTGTATTCATATTTTCATTTCCCGAGTACGTTTGAATTCTTTATAACATTATTTGTTAGTCTGTGTGCTGTCGGTCTGTCTGTCTGTCTGTCTGTCTAAAAAAATTAAACTTTTCCAATAATAATTTTCTTCTGTTAAAAGTCTTTTTTAAATTAATTTTACTAATTATTTCGTATTTTTAATAATTCATATGAAATAATTAATATTTACACACAAAATTGTTTAAAATTTTTGTTAAGAATGTAATTTAAAATTAATAAATTATCTATAGTACAAAAAAAGAGGAAAGCTGATGATAAAATAATAAAAAGGAAAAAAAAAACAAAAACTATTCACTATGTAGTCTCATTTTGCCTTTGAATGTCTGTATGCTCGGGCTTGGCGCGAAAACTGATCGAATGGTTTTGCTGTGTTTTTATTTTTATTTTCTTATACAAAGTATAATAAAGTATTGTATTCATTAAGAAATGTCGGCCTCTTAATTTTGCCTAAAAAACATTTCCCAGACATTCCTGAGCCGATCGAAGTTGTATTACAAAAATGTCTTTCGGTATGTGAGTCTGTCAGCCAATCTGTCGTTCTGTCAATCTGTCTTTGTTAGTCTGTCTGTCAATCAGTCTGTTTAAGAGTTTTTTTTTTCAAAAAATTTAGAGATACAGTGTGACCTTGATAAACGCAACCCTCGAAGAACGCAACTCCTCGTTTAACGCAACACCTAAAATTTTACACTGTTGACTCAATAAACGCAACTTCCAAATAAGGTTGACTCGATTAACGCAACTTTTTTATAATCTGACACTGTTTCGGCAAAAAAAAAAGATAAAAAATAGTTACAGGAAATCTTTTATTGGCTTTATTCTCTGTTCCTTGTTTACGAAAACTAAAATTGGCAGGTAACCGTACAATTTGTGTATGGCGAGATTATAAACTCAAAGTGGAATTTTTGAATTGGATCATAATATTCCAGTTGATTTTTTTTATGCTAATCCGACTGAACTTTGATGTATGAAAAACTTGGTGTAAATACTTGATCAGTATTTACTATTAATTTAGTATTGTAAATAATTTTGCAGCGTAAAAACTACGTTACAAATGGTAGAGATTTTATCGTATTTTTGGAGCTGTTATATTGTTTAAGAACTACTAATATTTTGACTCGGTTAACGCAACTGACTCGGTTATTGCAACAGGCTCTGTCTACTATAGTTGCGATTACCGAGGTCACGCTGTATAACATTTGGAAAGCCGTTGATTTATCTAGTAACTTATGGCCTATCGACTCACGAAAGACGGTTTTTGACAGATAAAAGGATCCTAAAGGATGTGCGATTTTTGGTTTTCCTAAAATTATAAAACTTTTTTCAAAAAAAAAAAAAAATATCTCGAGACTTAAAATTTTCTTAAACTTTTCTTTGAAAATTTCAAAAATTCTCAAATGAATTTAAAAAAAAACTATACTACAAAATGTTGGGAAATTGTGACAAAATATAAAATACCAATCAGCGATCATTTCATCATTTCATTGATTTTATAAATTCGTCATTAGCAGATTTTATTTTGAAATAAAATCGTCGGCAAGATGGCCCATAAAAATTAAATTCGTTCTACGTCACAATTTCGGAAATACCCTCTAGGAGATTCACAGATCGAGATCCGCTATTTCGTAGGGCTTCCCCCAAGGTCACTCGTCTAGGAATATCGTCTAGGAATGTCGTCTAAAACATGGAGAAATATCAGATCTGTGCAAGGATGTGAGAGAAAGAGCGAGAAATTGCAGATTCAGCGAATTCAGCAAAAGGAGCGGCAATTTTTCTTTTTTTTAGTACTTGTTGAAAGGGTTCGGGTCTAGGATAACCAAAATCAAGAATGAAGAAGAATCCAGTTTTATCAATTTTAGATGTTTGACATTGATAAAAGAAAAAGTGACGTTAAAATCTTAAGATTTGTTAAAAACCGACGTAAAAAAACAACACGAATTTAAAGATTATAAAAAAGGGTTTTCAAATAAGTTTCTTTTGTGGTGATTTTTAGTTCATTTCATTTTTAATTTCGTTTATTTTTACTTTCTGATACATAGTATTATACTTATGAAAAATTCCGACCTCTTAATTTTATCTAAAAAACTTTTTTCGCACACTCCAGAGTCGATTGAAGTCAATTTACAAGAATGTCTTTCTGTCTGTCCGTCTATCTCTCCGTGAACACCGAAAGGATTGAGCTAGAGACTGTAAATTTTTTTACAGTTGCGTTTCTAGTAAATAACAAGTGAAAATTCCATTTTTAGTGAGATATCTTCAACCTCCCTTCTTCCCTTGGCTCGTCTGCTGCTTCTTCTGCTGATGCGTCACCTAATCCTGTAAGGATTCCTAAAAGAAGAGCCTAATTCGGAATTGGTCCACACATTCAATCGAACCAGTCCTCCTACTCACCTCTCTCCTACACGTTTCTGGCCACAAATTTGGGATTTCTAATTAACTCCTCACCTAATTAACACCGTGCGAATATTTTTTTTACACTCAGTAGTGAGCGATTGAAAAAAAAACAAGATTTTTGCAAGAAAATTTTTTTTTTTAGTATATAAACAAAATTAACAAAAACAATTTAAATTTTAACAATTCATCAATGGTTAATCAAACCATTTTATTTGTATAAATGTTTCGTTTTCTCTTGTAATCTAATTAAAATGATACGCAGTGTTTTTTTTTTATTTTTATAAATGCAATAACAATAAATTGTTACAAAAATTCGATTAATTAACACAAGTATTTTGCAATATTTTTGCAATAAGTTTTTTTTTAAAGGTGCTTTCCTTGATTGAGCAAATTTTGAGAGCGTCTTTTCGACCTGATCTTTATAAAATGATATTTTGTAAATTTTTAAATCTTGTACACAAACTGACAGATAAAAAGAATTTTTTTTTTGTGATATGACTCCAATCGTCTTGGGAGTCCTCGAGAAGTTCTTTAACACTAGATTGCCCAAGCAAGTCATTTTGACTGCTTTTTAATTTCAATCAGAAAAACAATTATGTATATAATGACACAATTTGTTAGAATTTTGTGACTTTTTGTACAACATATAAATGCGTTTATTAACTCCTCCCTTCTTCATTTCCGGTATATATATATATATATATATGTTATACCTATATTGCCAAAAGCAGTCATTTTGACTGCTTGACTTCCTTGGGCAATCTAGTGTTAAGGCAAATATGGAATCCCTTTCTGTTTCTTGCGTATGTACATAGAATTTAATATATGCAACTAATGAGCGGAAATTGTTTTAGTGTCATGATTTTAAAAATTAAGAGATGCTTGTTTGTTTCTGATAGTTTCTATATTGAATATTCGTATATGGAGGAAATGTTTTATGACGGCCAATATGATGCGAAATGAAAATAATTTATTTTGAATGATTTTTCTTACAAAAACTTCAAACGAATGAATTCTCTTGACGAATGTTGTTGTGTTACCTCGAAAAAATACTATTCGCGTTTAGTATTTTTCGAAAATGGGAAAAAATTATCGAAATCTGAAAAAAATGGGCATAAAAAATATTCCAAAAAAGCATTTCAACTAATGTCTAAACTAAGAAATGCTTTCCAAAAACTGATTTTTTGCATCAGTTTTATGAAAAATTATTGGAATCGCTTTAAAATCGAGTTTTTAGAACTGGCGAATCGACTAACAAAATCGTCGCCATTTTTTCGTCATGCACAAGTGTGGCGCAGTAGTCTAATTACCTGCTGCAGGCATCCAAATATTAACAGCAGGGAATTGGATGCACAACGGTAATTGATTTTAATATCATTTGTTCATACATTTTCGATTTTGGCTTTGACTGTTAAATTGATGTCATTGATAATTAATTCGATGTACAAATTTTTACCCCATTTGGTATCTGCATTTAATACCCAAAAAAATAATCATGGTACTGATTTCTATACACAATGTCATAAAATTTCATAACAAGTGCATACATTTTCTGCAATTTTGCTGTATGACATTTTGTATCCAAAAATACTGAACATCATTTTTTCTGTGTAGAAATCCGGTTAGTAGAGGTCATTAGAGATATTTTGTTATATCACCCGTCTTTTATTTGATTTTTACTTTCTTCTACGGAGTATAATAAAGTATTGTATTCATGAAAAATTTCGACCTCTTAATTTTGCCTAAAAAACATTTCCCGATCACTCCTGAGTCGATTGGAGTCATATTTAAAAAATGTCTTTCTGTCTGTCAGTCTGTCAGTCTGTCTGTCAGTCTGTGTACAAGATTTCTCAAAAACGAATAGAGCTAGCGCCATGAAATTTTATAGGCATGTTGCGTCCTGAAATGGGACGATCCTATCAACTTTTGGTGGAAATCCGTTAACCGGAAGTATCCAAAATGGCGGTTTTTCAAAAATCGCAATTTCGTTTTTCTCGATTTACTCCCAAACTACGCGTTTTTTAGTGGCCTTAAGTATGACAAAACTTGGAGAAAATAAAATTTCCCACACTTTTGTCTTTACCTGTAACTCGATATCTCCACCTGTTATCGAGATAAACCGTTATTTCCAAAAAAACAGTTTTTTGCGATTATCTCGAAAACTAACGGGTGTTTGCTGACTGAATGTATGAAGTGAATTAATGAGAATGGAATTCTGCACAATTTTGTTTCTTACCGTTATCCGTTATCTTTTACCGTTATTGAGATATTTTCATTAATATGTAAAAAATCATATTTCTGCGAATAATTTGCAAACTAACGGTTTTTCGACAAATCAGTTAAAAGAATAATTAAAGATGTTAACATTTTCTACATTTTTGCCATTTACCGTAAATTGATATCTTTTACCGTTCTCAAGTTATCTCAAATTTTGTACGTTTTTGATATTTTTGAATAAACCAAGAATTTCTTAGGTTGACAACGCGACAGGGCTCTAGCGTAAATTGCGCAGGGTCGTAGATTTTGTAGAAGAAAGTTTTGTGTTGACCACAACTGATATTTTTTGTGTTGTTTTAACTTTTCATCGGAAAACATCATATTGTTTGCTGGTGATATTTTTTGTACTAATCGGGAAAATTGAACTTTAAATAATTTCAAACTAGCCTATGTTAGTTTGTGTCTGTTGGTAGCACAATTCGCGCTTCATAATTTCTACATTATTCGTTAAAATTAACCTGAGATATCAAAATTTACGAAAAATTTAATTGAGCTGATAAAATTGGGCAAAAATCAAGTGTTTTTCTTTTACTAAAAGGTATATAAAAATTGTTGAGATCTGAATATTCGCTTTTACATTTACCGGTGAAGAATAATCTATCACAATTAAAGGTATCTCTAGTGAGTCGTAGGTGAAGTGAATGTCAACGAATCACTAGTGAATCACTTGGTCGGCTGGGATGTGAGTTTTATTTTTCATCGACAAAGATCTCTAGCCAAGAGCGCGGTTTTTTTCCAACAGACACACGTACTCGTATAGTATTTTTTTTTTATTATTTATTTATATATTTTTTTTTGTGAAAATCATTTATAATAGTTTACTTGATTTTCTGTTTTGGATGTTTTGCTGATAGTGAACTGGTAATTTTTGGCAAGATTTCTGTAAAGATGATCGTACCAATAAAAACTAATATCGTACCAATCCAATGAAATATCGTGAATGGATTTTGAAAGTAAATAATTGAAAATAACAATGATATAAATTTTCTTAAAGTTACTACTAATGTAACGGTTAGCGATGAACATTCTGCCGTTAAAACATATACCGAACTTATACAAACGTATTGTGTTAAAACATTGCCTAATAAATGTATCCATGATAACGGTACATTAATATTTAATATTGGTATTAATGTTGGTTCACTTAACGAACTAATCTCAATATGATCAATAATATTGCGATACAAGAGAAAGAATCCGGGTAACGGTAGTAAATGCTAAAAAAAAACAAGAAAAAAAATATTATTTATATAAAATAGTAGTTGTTGTTATTGTTTTAATCACCGTATAATAAAGAGCTTCTGTGGGATATTTTCCATATTTTTTATACAACACCTCCTGATAAATCCCCATCCGAGCCGACATAAATAACGCAACGGTTAAAAGTGTAATTCCCAGAGTCCACCAGAAAAATACTGAAAAATCGCTTGTCTCAGACGTGGCCTTCTTCAAATTTGGATTACTGGTGTCTTTCTAATAGCAGAGAAAAAAAAACATCATTACTTTTTTTTTACTTTTTTTGATACCCTATATGATATGTGATTAAGGCCCGTTTGCGCGTATTATACTTAAAAAATTAAGTTGTGGTTAGCCTACTTAAACCGTAGAAATTCTTCGACTTAAATTTTTTAAGTTGTACATAAGTTACTAAGTTTTGTTGGTGCAAACGGCACTAAATTTAGTATGCCATTTGTAACGTTTGACGATTGGTTCGAACCAAAACATGTCCGTTTGTCTGTCTGTCCGTCCGCCTGTCCGTCCGTCTGTTTGTCTATCTGCCTGTCTGTCCGTCCGTTGGTCTGTCTGCCCGTCCATTTGTTTGTCCATTTGTCTGTTCATGAACACCACAACTTTCAAAAGGGTTGATCTAAAGTCTAGAAATTTTTAAAATTTGCGTTTCTAATAAATAATAAGTGAAAATTCCACTTTTAGTGAGATATCTCCAACCTCCCTCCTCCCCTTGGCTCGTCTCCTGCCGTTTTCGAGATAAACGGAAACAATTTGTAAGAATATAACATTGGGAAAACCGTTCATTTCTCTTGTAACTTTTGGCCTCTCAACTCACGAAAATCCTAAAGGATGTGTGATTTTTGGTTTTCCCAAAATTGTAGCACTTTAAAAAAAATTCTCGAGACTTGAAATTTTCTTGAGATAATTTCAAAAATTTTCAAATGAAATCAAAAAAAAATTACTGCAAAATGTTGGGAAATTGTCACAAAATACAAAATTCTAATCAGCGATCATTTCATAATTTCATAAATTCGTCAAAAGCATATTTCATTTTGTATAAAATCGTCGGCAAGATGGCGTATAAAAATTCAATTCGCTCTAAGTCACAATTTCGGAAATTCTCTAGGAGATTCCCAGAGCGAGATCAGCTATTACGTATTGGGATTCCCCCAAGGTCACTCGTCTAGGAATGTCGTCTAGAACATGGAGAAATATCAGATCTGTGCAAGGATGTGAGAGAAAGAGCGAGAAATTGCAGATTCAGCGAATTCAGCAAAAGGAGCGGCAATTTTTCTTTTTTTAGTACTTGTTGAAAGGGTTCGGGTCTAGGATAGCCAAAATCAAGAATGAAGAAGAATCCAGTTTTATCAATTTTAGATGTTTGACATTGATAAAAGAAAAAGTGACGTTAAAATCTTAAGATTTGTTAAAAACCGACGTAAAAAAACAACACGAATTTAAAGATTATAAAGAGGGTTTTCAAATAAGTTTCGTCATTTTATTTCATTGTTACTTTTGTGGTGATTTTTAGTTCATTTCATTTTTAATTTCGTTTATTTTTACTTTCTTATACATAATATTAAATTTATGAAAAAATCCGACCTCTTAATTTTATCTAAAAAAAACATTTTACGCGCACTGCAGAGTCATATTACAAAATTGTCTTTTTGTTCGTCCGTCTCTCTGTCCGTGAACACCGAAAGGATTGAGCTAGAGGCTAGAAATTTTTTTACAGTTGCGTTTTTAGTAAATAACAAGTGAAAAGTGAGATATCTCCAACCTCCCCCTCCCCTTAGCTTGCCTGCTGCTTCTTCTGCTGATGCCTCGCCTAATCCTGTAAGTATGCCTAAAAGGAGAGCCTAATTCGGGATTGGTCCATACATTCAATCGAACCACTTCTCCTCCTTCCCCCTCACCCCTACAAACGAGACAGTTTTTATACCCGTATGGTGAAACCAAAGGGTATATTAACTTTGCCTTACCGTTTGTAACGCCAAGATCCCGTCATCGCACAAAAAAATTAATTACACCAGTGTGTTTAGAATGATAAAAATATTTAATTTTTGCATGTCCGTCCGTCTGTCTGTCTGTCTGTCTGTCTGTCCGTCTGTCTGTCTGTCTGTCTGTCCGTCTGTCTGTCTGTCTGTCTGTCCGTCTGTCTGTCTGTGGCGCGGATTGCGGGCGCACGGATTGAGCTAGAGACTTGAAATTTTGCGTGGATCCGTTTTTCGTAAAATGCGAGGCTAAGTTCGTTAATGGGCAAAAATGGACCATTAGGGGGGGTACCCCCCATACGAACGAAATCGTTTTTTGTGAATATCTCAAAAACGGTGCATCTTATCAAAAAAGTCCAAGAACAAAAGTTATTTAGGATATGATTCTACATAAAACTCCCATACATCAAAATCCGATTGGAATAAATTTTAAAAAATCTTTTTGGAAAGTTTGAGTTCAAATTGGAATTTTGGTATAACTGTTCGAATTTTGATACGAATATCACCATACGGGTCTCCAATGATTGCCAGATTGGCAATTATAGCTTTTGTTATGTTTTGAAATTTTCTTGAGAACGGTGAGTCGCATTGAAAAAATTATGAAGGCAAAATGTGTTTGGAATATGATTCTACATAACTGTTCCATATATTAAAATTCAGTGAGATCACTCCTCCCCCCTCTCTCCCACACAAATGGATTTTTTTTCACTAAAATTTACGCCCACACTTACCACATCTGTTCCCGATACAATTGTACATATAACAATTCCAGCTGTTATCATTAGCACTGATAAGTATTTTGAAAAGTCATAGCGTTTATGCAGAATTAATATACCCATAATCATATTGGCAATTAGGGATCCCTGAAAAGATATCAAATTCAAAAACTTTTTTAAATCAAAAAACGAAAACTCACAGCCCGAAATATCATGTGTAATGGCATGGGAATATTAAAGTCAAACGCATAATTATTGCAAACGCTCACAACGAAGAACATCGCAACCAAAATTGAATAATCTTTGAGGCCGATTTTTGGCTTTTGGGTGCCACATTTTGCTGTAAATATGAAGCCTTCTACAGCAATGAAAAGGAACTGCAGAAATGTAATTAAATTTCCGGAACCAGGATCGGATCTAAAATAGAAATTTTGTATAAATGTAATTTTTTTTTGCTATACAACAACGTGTTTTTATACTTGACAAGAAGTTCTAGGAACACGACGTTACTGCAACATCCCACAAAAACCAGACAAATTGCTAAAATTGCCTTCGTCTCCATTGTACACTAATTGGCGGTGTTCGTTATGTAATTCAAATTATTTTTAACAAAAAAAAAATACGAACAAAATTCTTGAGGGCAGCTCAAGGTTATAAAAACATTCCCTAACTTTTCGATTGTTTTCCCGAATTATCAACTATTGTGTTATGTTCGAAACTCAAGTGGGAATCAAGCTAAATCTACGATAATACAATTCGAATTATTCCACTTGAATTCGTGCCGAAACGCTAGCAAAATTCGTAATCGGAACTACGCGCCAGTCGATAATAATATACCAATTTTATAACGTCAGACCTGACAAGCCCCGTCCCTCCCGACCTCTACAATCGCGGAAGTTGTTTTTAATCCCAAATTTGTAAAGACCGGCGAAACACAGGCCCAATACGTTTGTATAGCGCCTATTCCGATGACATCTTCAATATGTGTCTTCAATAATGTCTTCTGTACAATAGATGACTTTTTCGTACGTTTCCTGAATGTTTTAATGCTGGAAAAAATTTAAGAATACCTGATGTGAACAGCATATGACTTTCTTATACAAAATCTATGTTTCTGCACAATTTACACTATATTGTGGATTTTCCATTGACAATGCGAATGGTTTTCGACTGTGATTCAAATGAAATGTGATTCACAGTTGCACTGGACCTAATTCAGGTTTAACAGAAAAAACTTTCACGACTGATAAAGGCAAAACTAAAACAAAACAAATGTTCATTTCATTTACACTATAATCTTTATCCGTCCGATTATAGTGTAAATATTAGTTTATATCAAAATAAGAATTTTTCATTTTACAAAAATTTAAAATATCTTGATAACGGCAGAAAGTATCAATTAACGGTGAAAGGCAAAAGTGTAGAGAATTTTAGTATCTTTAATTTTTAATTTCACCAGTTTTTTAGAAAAACCGTTTGTTTGCTAGCAATTCGCAAAAATCTCTTTTTACCTTTTAATAACAATATCTCAACAACGGTAAAATATATTAAATAACAGTTATAGATAAAATTGTGGCAAATATTATTCTCTTCAATTCATCTCATGTAGTGAATCACTCAAACCCCGTTAGTTTTCGAAAGAATCGTAATTTACTGATTTTTTACTTTCTTCTACGGAGTATAATAAAGTATTGTATTCATGAAAAATTTCGACCTCTTAATTTTGCCTAAAAAACATTTCCCGATCACTCCTGAGTCTATTGGAGTCATATTTAAAAAATGTCTTTCTGTCTGTCAGTCTGTCAGTCTGTCTGTCAGTCTGTCTGTCAGTCTGTCTGTCAGTCTGTCTGTCAGTCTGTCTGTCAGTCTGTCTGTCAGTCTGTGTACAAGATTTCTCAAAAACTAATAGAGCTAGCGCCATGAAATTTTATAGGCATGTTGGGTCCTGAAATGGGACGATCCTATCAACTTTTGGTGGAAATCCGTTAACCGGAAGTATCCAAAATGGCGGTTTTTCAAAAATCACAATTTCGTTTTTCTCGATTTACTCCCAAACTACGCGTTTTTTAGTGGCCTTAAGTATGACAAAACTTGGAGAAAATAAAATTTCCCACACTTTTGTCTTTAGCTATAACTCGATATCTCCACCTGTTATCGAGATAAACCGTTATTTCCAAAAAAAAACAGTTTTTTGCGATTATCTCGAAAACTAATGGGTTTTTGCTGACTGAATGTATGAAGTGAATTAATGAGAATGTCATTCTACATAATTTTGTCTTTTACCGTTATCCGTTATCTTTTACCGTTATTGAGATATTTTCATTAATATGTAAAGAATCATATTTTTGCGAATAATTTGCAAACTAACGGTTTTTCGACAAATCAGTTAAAAGAATAATTAAAGATGTTTACATTTTCTACATTTTTGCCATTTACCGTAAATTGATAACTTTTACAGTTCTCAAGTTATCTCAAATTTTGTACGTTTTTGATATTTTTGAATAAACCCAGAATTTATTGGGAGGTCGTCTTAGGTTGACAACGCGACAGGGCTCTAGCGTAAATTGCGCAGGGTCGTAGATTTTGTAGAAGAAAGTTTTGTGTTGACCACAACTGATATTTTTTTTTTTTTTGAAATAACGGTATATCTCGATACCGGTTTGAGATATCGAGTTCTAGTAAAAGATAAAAGTGTAGGAAATTTTACTGTCTTCGACTTTCGTCATAGATAAGAAGGGTGACCATAATTTTTTTTGTGTAATTTCGGATTAAAATACTGGTAGGGAGCGACGGCGATGAAGTGTTAGAAAATTTCGAATGCTTTGAAATTAATCATGAGGTCATTTTTTTAGTTCTTAAGAATATACACCACTAGATTGCTTAATTCCGGGACAAAAGCTCAGCTTCCGGGACGCCGGCCTGGACAACATGCCTAAATCCGGACCTTTTTCGGCCATTCTGGAACGTATGGTCAACCCACGGCATAGAGACAACCAAGGTATACCATAAACTCAAATCTGACGTTTCGTTGCAACGTCACTTGTGCCGATTAGTTCAAGTTCAGAAGGAATTTTGTTTTGTGGATGGTTATTTAAATTTTTGTGCGATCTAAATAAGATATTTGTAAATTAGTGCACTGATTGCATTAAATGATCAATAAACATAAAAATTAATTAAAAAAAGTCGGCACAAATGACGTCACACCTGACTATCAAAAGTTCATGGCATACCTTGGTTGGCTCTATGCCGTGTGGTCAACCTATACATAAGACTACTGAGAAACGCGTAGTTTCGGAGAAAATAGCAAAAAAACAAATTGTCATTTTTAAAAAGGCGCCATTTTGGTTACTTTCAGTCAACGGATTTCCATCAAAAATTGATAGGATCGTCCCATTTCAGGAGCAAACGTGCCTGTAAAATGTCATTGTGGTAGTTCTGTTAGTTTTTGAGAAATTTTGTCTGTCAGTCTGTTTGCCCGTCTGTCTCTTTGTCAATCTGTCAGTCAGTATTCACGACATCTCGTTACACCTTACAAACTGGGCAAAAAACACATTTTGCCATGGTTTTTCACGATAAAGTGAAATTTTTGGTTACAGTCTGCGAATTCCAATGTGAATCGTATAATTACAGTTACAGATCAAATGTCAGATGCCACTTACATTTTGTAAATTGGGTAATTTAGATGGCCAACATGTTTTATCGTCTATTGGTTACATTATTTGTCATTTGGATCGTGTCAGTGGTGGTTTTTCAAGGTGCTGACAATTTGTGTTATTGTTTTTAGAATTCTCAATTCGATTATCTTTGAATTTTAAGTCCTTTCAAGCCGGACTCAAAAGAAAAAAAAATACTTTAATGGCTAACTAACTCTAAATGATTAAAGAGTGGTTCCAATTAAAATTTCTTATCAGTTCAAGTGCCTAAAAGCAGTTCTGATGGATGTTTTCTGATGTTATTGTTGTTGTTGTTTTCCTATAATCGCATTAAAGAACAGGAATTTTTACTTTCAATACATTTGAGAGGAATTTATCGATCATAAATCTAAAATAATAAACAAAGTGAATCTATAGAAATACTGGGCGTATGATTGAGCGCGGTAAAAAAAAAAGATTCGTATGGTAAATTTTTTTTGTAATTGAATTTTGTAATGTTTTTAGTGGACAACCGTATGAGGATTTCGTCCGTAAATCACCTGAACACAATCGATAAAATAATATTGAAAGATTATTAAAGAAGTCGATTAGAATTGTGGATTATTTTGGGTTATGTGTGGAAGAATGACGCTAAGAGACTTTTGCTGATTTAACGAAATTCAAGGGCAATGAGTCATGGACATGGACACTCCACCAGCAAAGTTAAATGATAATCGACGAGAAGCACGGGCAAAATTGGCAGAGGAGGCGACCATCGTAAGTGATACTGGCGTCATGGGATCCGAAGTTAAAACGTCAGGCACGGAAAGCCCCGATACTACTCTAGAAATCGTCCAGGAGAAGTTTCGTGTTGGCGAAAAAGTTATAGCGGTAAAATTTTCGTATTCTACCCTTTATTACTTTCTTATACGAAGTATAATAAAGTATTGTATTCATGAAAAATTTCGACCTCTTATAGTTTTGCCTAAAAAACATTTCCCGAGCACTCCCGGGCCGATTGGAGTCATATTACAAAAATAACTGTCTGTCAGTTTAGACAGATAAAAGTTTATCTGTCTGTCTGTCAGTTTATCCGTCTGTCAGTTTATCTGTCTGTCAGTTTATCTGTCTGTCAGTTTATCTGTCTGTCTGTCAGTCTGTGTACGAGATTTCTCAAAAACCACCAGAGCTACAGCGATGAAAATTTACAGAAATTTTTGGTCCTCGAATGGGACGATCCTTTTTGGTCCTCGAATGGGACGATTCTTGAAATCTGTTAACCGAAAGTAACCAAAATGACGGCTTTTTGAAAACCGTAATTTCATTTTTCGGGATTTATTCCGATACCATGCATTTTTCAATAGTATTTTGTATGACATAAGTTGAAGACAATAAAATTTCCTACACTTTTGCCTTTTACCGTAAATTGATACCTTCTGCCGTTATCGAGATATATTGATATACGGTCAGTTAAAAAAAAATCAGTGTATTGCGATTATATCCAAAACTAACGGGTTTTGAGTGATTCACTACATGAGATGGATTGAAGAGAATAATATTTGTCACAATTTTGTCTTTTACTGTTTTCCGTTATCTTTTACTGTTATTGAGATATTTTTATTAAAAGGTAAAAAAAAGGGTTTTGCGAATTTCTTGCAAACTAATGGGTTTTTGAGAAAATTTATTAAAGATACTAAAATTCTCTACAATTTCGTCTTTTACCGTAAATGGATATCTTCTATTGTTATCGATTTCGAATTTTTAGAGACTTGTTCTTAGTAGGAAAAATATTTCCGGGACCTTTTTCACCCGGGAAATATTTTTTTCGAATTTTTAGAGGCTTGTTCTTAGTAGGAAAAATATTTCCGAGACCTTTTCTATCCGGGAAATATTTTTTTCGAATTTTTAGAGGCTTGTTCTTAGTAGGAAAAATATTTCCGAGACCTTTTCTATCCGGGAAATATTTTTTTCGAATTTTTAGAGACTTGTTCTTAGTAGGAAAAATATTTCCGGGACCTTTTTCACCCGGGAAATATTTTTTTCGAATTTTTAGAGGCTTGTTCTTAGTAGGAAAAATATTTCCGAGACCTTTTTCACCCGGGAAATATTTTTTTCGAACTTTTAGAGGCTTGTTCTTAGTAGGAAAAATATTTCCGAGACCTTTTCTATCCGGGAAATATTTTTTTCGAATTTTTAGAGGCTTGTTCTTAGTAGGAAAAATATTTCCGAGACCTTTTCTATCCGGGAAATATTTTTTTCGAATTTTTAGAGGCTTGTTCTTAGTAGGAAAAATATTTCCGAGACCTTTTCTATCCGGGAAATATTTTTTTCGAATTTTTAGAGGCTTGTTCTTAGTAGGAAAAATATTTCCGAGACCTTTTCTACCCGGGAAATATTTTTTTCGAAGTTTTAGAGACTTGTTCTTAGTAGGAAAAATATTTCCGAGACCTTTTCTATCCGGGAAATATTTTTTTCGAATTTTTAGAGACTTGTTCTTAGTAGGAAAAATATTTCCGAGACTTTTTCTATCCGGGAAATATTTTTTTCGAATTTTTAGAGATTTGTTCTTAGTAGGAAAAATATTTCCGAGACGTTTTCTATCCGGGAAATATTTTTTTCGAATTTTTAGAGGCTTGTTCTTAGTAGGAAAAATAATTCCGAGACCTTTTCTATCCGGGAAATATTTTTTTCGAATTTTTAGAGGCTTGTTCTTAGTAGGAAAAATATTTCCGAGACCTTTTCTATCCGGGAAATATTTTTTTCGAATTTTTAGAGGCTTGTTCTTAGTAGGAAAAATATTTCCGAGACCTTTTCTACCCGGGAAATATTTTTTTCGAATTTTCAGAGGCTTGTTCTTAGTAGGAAAAATATTTCCGAGACCTTTTCTATCCGGGAAATATTTTTTTCGAATTTTTAGAGGCTTGTTCTTAGTAGGAAAAATATTTCCGAGACCTTTTCTATCCGGGAAATATTTTTTTCGAATTTTTAGAGACTTGTTCTTAGTAGGAAAAATATTTCCGGAAGCTTTTTCACCCGGGAAATATTTTTTTCGAATTTTTAGAGGCTTGTTCTTAGTAGGAAAAATATTTCCGAGACCTTTTCTATCCGGGAAATATTTTTTTCGAATTTTTAGAGGCTTGTTCTTAGTAGGAAAAATATTTCCGAGACGTTTTCTATCCGGGAAATATTTTTTTCGAATTTTTAGAGACTTGTTATTAGTAGGAAAAATATTTCCGGGACCTTTTTCACCCGGGAAATATTTTTTTCGAATTTTTAGAGACTTTTTCTTAGTAGGAAAAATATTTCCGAGACCTTTTCTATCCGGGAAATATTTTTTTCGAATTTTTAGAGGCCTGTTCTTAGTAGGAAAAATATTTCCGGAACCTTTTTCACCCGGGAAATATTTTTTTCGAACTTTTAGAGGCTTGTTCTTAGTAGGAAAAATATTTCCGAGACCTTTTCTATCCGGAAAATATTTTTTTCGAATTTTTAGAGACTTGTTCTTAGTAGGAAAAATATTTCCGAGACCTTTTCTATCCGGGAAATATTTTTTTTCGAATTTTTAGAGGCTTGTTCTTAGTAGGAAAAATATTTCCGAGACGTTTTCTATCCGGGAAATATTTTTTTCGAATTTTTAGAGGCTTGTTCTTAGTAGGAAAAATAATTCCGATACCTTTTCTATCCGGGAAATATTTTTTTCGAATTTTTAGAGGCTTGTTCTTAGTAGGAAAAATATTTCCGAGACCTTTTCTATCCGGGAAATATTTTTTTCGAATTTTTAGAGGCTTGTTCTTAGTAGGAAAAATATTTCCGAGACCTTTTCTACCCGGGAAATATTTTTTTCGAATTTTCAGAGGCTTGTTCTTAGTAGGAAAAATATTTCCGAGACCTTTTCTATCCGGGAAATATTTTTTTCGAATTTTTAGAGGCTTGTTCTTAGTAGGAAAAATATTTCCGAGACCTTTTCTATCCGGGAAATATTTTTTTCGAATTTTTAGAGACTTGTTCTTAGTAGGAAAAATATTTCCGGAACCTTTTTCACCCGGGAAATATTTTTTTCGAATTTTTAGAGGCTTGTTCTTAGTAGGAAAAATATTTCCGAGACCTTTTCTATCCGGGAAATATTTTTTTCGAATTTTTAGAGGCTTGTTCTTAGTAGGAAAAATATTTCCGAGACCTTTTCTATCCGGGAAATATTTTTTTCGAATTTTTAGAGACTTGTTCTTAGTAGGAAAAATATTTCCGGGACCTTTTTCACCCGGGAAATATTTTTTTCGAATTTTTAGAGGCTTGTTCTTAGTAGGAAAAATATTTCCGAGACCTTTTTCACCCGGGAAATATTTTTTTCGAACTTTTAGAGGCTTGTTCTTAGTAGGAAAAATATTTCCGAGACCTTTTCTATCCGGGAAATATTTTTTTCGAATTTTTAGAGGCTTGTTCTTAGTAGGAAAAATATTTCCGAGACCTTTTCTATCCGGGAAATATTTTTTTCGAATTTTTAGAGGCTTGTTCTTAGTAGGAAAAATATTTCCGAGACCTTTTCTATCCGGGAAATATTTTTTTCGAATTTTTAGAGGCTTGTTCTTAGTAGGAAAAATATTTCCGAGACCTTTTCTACCCGGGAAATATTTTTTTCGACGTTTTAGAGACTTGTTCTTAGTAGGAAAAATATTTCCGAGACCTTTTCTATCCGGGAAATATTTTTTTCGAATTTTTAGAGACTTGTTCTTAGTAGGAAAAATATTTCCGAGACTTTTTCTATCCGGGAAATATTTTTTTCGAATTTTTAGAGATTTGTTCTTAGTAGGAAAAATATTTCCGAGACGTTTTCTATCCGCGAAATATTTTTTTCGAATTTTTAGAGGCTTGTTCTTAGTAGGAAAAATAATTCCGAGACCTTTTCTATCCGGGAAATATTTTTTTCGAATTTTTAGAGGCTTGTTCTTAGTAGGAAAAATATTTCCGAGACCTTTTCTATCCGGGAAATATTTTTTTCGAATTTTTAGAGGCTTGTTCTTAGTAGGAAAAATATTTCCGAGACCTTTTCTACCCGGGAAATATTTTTTTCGAATTTTCAGAGGCTTGTTCTTAGTAGGAAAAATATTTCCGAGACCTTTTCTATCCGGGAAATATTTTTTTCGAATTTTTAGAGGCTTGTTCTTAGTAGGAAAAATATTTCCGAGACCTTTTCTATCCGGGAAATATTTTTTTCGAATTTTTAGAGACTTGTTCTTAGTAGGAAAAATATTTCCGGAACCTTTTTCACCCGGGAAATATTTTTTTCGAATTTTTAGAGGCTTGTTCTTAGTAGGAAAAATATTTCCGAGACCTTTTCTATCCGGGAAATATTTTTTTCGAATTTTTAGAGGCTTGTTCTTAGTAGGAAAAATATTTCCGAGACGTTTTCTATCCGGGAAATATTTTTTTCGAATTTTTAGAGACTTGTTATTAGTAGGAAAAATATTTCCGGGACCTTTTTCACCCGGGAAATATTTTTTTCGAATTTTTAGAGGCCTGTTCTTAGTAGGAAAAATATTTCCGGAACCTTTTTCACCCGGGAAATATTTTTTTCGAACTTTTAGAGGCTTGTTCTTAGTAGGAAAAATATTTCCGAGACCTTTTCTATCCGGGAAATATTTTTTTCGAATTTTTAGAGGCTTGTTCTTAGTAGGAAAATATATTTCAGTTTTTGTAAAACAGATTCTTTTTTCCGTCGGGTTTAGTGTAGATTGGGCGGAAACGTAGATTTTACATAAGAAAGTCATGCTGTGTTCACATCAGATATATTTTTTTTTAAATTTGACTCCAATTTTGCGGCGAGAGCTCATTTGATTGCATTATTCTGTTAGTTTTTTAAATGTGCTCCATTGGTTGAAAGAAAAAGTACGTCCGCCATTTTATGTGAAATACGTCTATTTATTATTTAGGTCTTCGAAAGCTATCAAATAGTTGGTAATGAGACACCAAACCGTTTATTGGCGTTAGTCAGTTCCACTGGAACAAATGCAATATTCTCATTTGCAGTATCACGTCTTCCACCTGAAACCTTTTCGGATTTATCAATTGACAATATATTCCCAATTAATGATGACTTTTACATTCAAGCAGGTAAATATAAAAAAATAAAATGAAAAAAAAAACAAGAAATATTATTGGCTGGTAATTTCAGATGACGTCAATGGAATTGGTAAACTACAATTTGTCATTTATTATAGTGGGGGCCAAGCAACATTCTATTATTATCCGTACAGTTCAATAAGTCTAACCGATTTCAATGAATTTTATTTAATTATTGAAGCATCATCAAAAAAATACAAAGCATATGTGAAATCATTGCTAGATGCAAAAGGTGTACAAATCGAATCAACTCAACATAGTTTCAATTGGATTAATTCGTATAAACGGCAGGGTGATTATGCTGGTGCTATCGATCGATTGATAGCGGATGGCTCGAAGCCGCTTAAAAAGGGCGAATCGAAATTTCAAGATGAACTCAAAAAACATGAACACGAATACATTGTCTACAAGAAATTTCGGTAATTTCACAAAAATTAAAGAGAAAACATGAATTTCTTCTTTGCCTCCAACTAAACACATGTGTGGCAACACTTGTCTCATAGCGGACAATACAGTCCTGTAGGCCTGGCTCCAAAATAGGCCTATTGGAAAGTAGCTCGAATGGTGTGGAGAGCAACGGGAAGGGGGTAAAGTGAGTAAAGCTTAGTTTTTCTCGTATGATACTCTTTCACGGGAACACCACCGAGCCGATTGGTTTTTAATTGGGCATAGATGCTTCCCGGATGTTCAGGTCTAACACTCATCCATGTTGCCATACGTGTATTTAGCTAAAGGAAAAGATTTCCTCTAGTTGAAAAATCTCTACTTTTTCTTTTGCTTTTTTTTTTTAGAATTTACTGTGCCACTTGGAATGTGAACGGACAACCATGCAATGATGTCTCACTAAAAGGTTGGCTATCAGCAACTGAAGAGGCACCGGATATTTATGCGGTTGGATTTCAGGAGCTTGATTTATCCCCGAAGGCAATTACATTCAATGAAACGAGACCAGATCCGGTTTGGATGTACTTAAACAAAAGTTATACAGCGTGGGGAATAATGCATAACCCTTTGTTGGCCGCTTTTAGACCAGTCTTCTTTGCCAAGTTCGAAGACAAGAAATGTCGTGGCATTAGTTTGTCAAATGAGTACAGACAAATCAAAATATTTGACTTCACAGCTTCGATTTCTTGCATCTCCTTCGTCATGTACTTCCGATTAGCCCACTTCTGATAAACGTTCTCACTGTTCCTTCACGGCAGTAAAGAAATCTTTTTTATCGCGCCATTTGCATCTACGCGTATCTTTTCCTTTAAATCATTCCGAACTGCTCACACAATGCTCACTTGTACTGACTTCCGGTGAGAACATTCACTCGCTGGTCTGTAGAGTTGATGTGAATAGAGTGCAATACGCCTGCGGCGCATTTCTTCGATAGTCTTCGATGCCCTCTGGCGGACTAAATTAGAACGAATGCGTTCGGTTGAAGGAAGGTGTAAAAGCGGCGGTTTAGTCGTGTTATGGATTTATTACAACGTTGTAAATAGAAATTGCCATTTATTTCAAATTGTTTTATTAATTTCAGACGTAAGCTCTGGGATAATTTGCATTCCGGTGCTGTTTATGAGGAATTAAAATCGGTACGTCTGGTTGGTATGATGTTAACAATTTTTGTACGAAAGGAGATTCGGCCATATGTGACACGATGTTGGATACAGACTGTCGGTACGGGTGCTCTCAATTTTATGGGTAATAAAGGCGGTGTCGGTGTCAGTTTAACATTAAATGAGGCCGATATCTGCTTTATTAATTCACATTTGGCGGCTCATGTCAGCGAAGTCGAACGACGAAACGATGATTTCGCTGAAATTGTTCGCCGCTTGCAATTTGGTGATAATTTACCGCGGCAGACAATCGATCGTCACAAGTAAGTGAGATTTGTTTTTTTTTTGGGAGTGAGCCCTCGTCCCCTTTTTCCGCCCCACCCCCCTCGCCTTTTGTCCATACAATAAAGTTGAGCCAATCCAATCTGCGAACACAAAACTCGTTTCCTTAAAAAAATCTCCACGTAATTTTCGCCGGAAAATTAATTCCCATGCTTTTTCTAGGCATGAAAATCAATTCCAGACCTTTCTTTAGCCAGGGAAGTTAATTCCGAAGCCTTTTTTAAGCAGGAAAATTAATCCGGGGGCCTTTTTAGGTATGAAAATTAATTGCGGGCTTTTTTTAGTCAGGAAAATTAATTCCGAGACTTTTTTCGGCATGACAATTAGTTCCGGGCCTTTCTTAAGCAGAAAAATGAATTTCGAGGTCTTTTTTAAACACTGAGGTCTCTTTTAAGCAGCAAAGTTAATTCCGGGGCATTTTTTTAGGTAGGAAAATTGATTCCCAGGCCTTTCTCCGGCAGGAAAATTATTTTTGAGGCATTTTTCAAGCAGGAAAATTGATTCCGACGCTTTTTTCAAGCAGGAAAATTAATTCCGAGGCCTTTTCTAAGCAGGAAAATTCATTTTGAGGTATTTTTTTAAGCAAGGAATTTAATTCCGAAATTAACTGAAGATTGACCCGAACCTGTATTTTAAATCTATTAATATTTGACGTATTTCGGAAAGTAGTTCTGGAAGTACTTCTCTGTTTGCTGGGGAGGAGCTTAAAACGCTCCAAAGAAATTCTTGTCTGTATATTATTTTGTCTGTGACTCTACTCCCATTTTTTTTACAGATTTCGAAAATCCATTCATTTTTCTTATGTTTTTTTGTTGTGAATTTTCTAAATAGCCACATATTTTGGATTGGCGATCTAAATTATCGTATGAATGAAATTCCTGGTATGCCAATGGACTTTAATAATATCAAAGGTCAATTACGCTTCGATCAATTGAGACGAGAAATGAAAGAACGTCGCGTATTTGATGGTTATACTGAAGGTGAAATAAATTTTCGACCAACATATAAATATGATCCAGGTACAGATAATTGGGATAGCAGGTTAATATTTATTACGTTTTTATTTAAAATACATACTCATATGCATATCTGTGATAATACGTTATAGTAGCGTAAGGTAACTTATCGATTTTCCCGCTAAGCCCAAGTGATTTGTTTTTAAAAGCAAATACAGATCAATTTAGCTTCCCGTGAAAATCGACTTATTACCACAGATATATATATATTTATATACATGGTGTGGTATATAATAAATATAATATTAGCAAACTATAAAATTTATAAAAAAGACAATTCTGAGCTGAACAACAGTCTATGTCGTGGAAAAAGTTTTAGTAATTGATCCTTAAATTGAAGGATTTATCATCGAACTTGCAATTTTTTCCGTTGATGGGTGGTTTTCAGTTTATTTTAAAGCCCTAGAACTATTTAAAAATACAGAAGAATCTGTAAAATACGGAAACCTGTCTAAGCCGGACAAATTTCGTTGTCCCGCGCGAGTTCGACTTATACAGGTTTCACTGTACTATTAGAAATATTTTCCCCAAAAAGGACTAAAAGGATAATTCGTTTTACCTCACAGGAAAACTGTTTTACCGCATAGGACCAGTGTTGTGCCGCGTAGTCTACGTGGTGTAGACTACACCATTGTCTACGCGTAGACTATTACTGTAGACAATGGTCTATTCTCTACGCGTAGACAATGTAGACAATCAATAAAATAAAGGATAGCTGATTTAGTTTTAAAATCTCATTTTCTTCAATCAATTTTAACATAATAAAGCACAATTTCCAGGAAGCAATCGCCAAATGCTGTAATGGAGAACTTCAGAGCAAACTTTAGTGGCAATTCTAATTCTTTTCATGCAATCTAAGCTGCTTTTTTTTAATTTCTGCAATTGAAATCACATTGAATTCTAAAATCTTTTTGCTTTACACATTTTTCTATATAACGAACCGTTTATTTAAAAAAACTGATTCATTTGTATGGGATGGCTTTGCTCATTTAAGAATATCTGTTTAATTTTTTCGAAAAACACTAGTCTTTAGCTTAATTCCGTTGAGAGTCATCGTATTTACAGATAGACGGAAATCTATACGGAAGTCATTCAAATCAAATAAAGTAAATCAAATACCCCTAATATAAAAAATATTAAAAAAAAACCTACCAAAACTAATTCAAGAATTAATTTTTTGCGCTTATATGTATTGTACATAAATCAATCATAATCAGAATCATTGTCTTCTTCGTAATATAAATTATCATTTTTTCGCCAAGAATAATAAATATGGAGTAGTTTTTTAGACTTTTCAAAGGTCAGTCGATTTCGGCTTTGAGAATATATGACTCACTGATGACTTTGTTTTGACAGATATGAGAAAGTCTACATTGTCTACGCAAAGTCGACATTGTCTACGCCAAAGTCGACATTGTCTACGCCAAATCTATTGTCTACGCTATTGTCTACACTGAAGTGTAGACAATTAAAGTCTACGCGTAGAGGAACAACACTGCATAGGACTTAAGATGTTTTGCCCTTTTTGCCACAGATATTGTTCGGCTATGTTTTTCAACTCAAAATTATCTTTGAGCAATTTACAAGCATTTTTCAGATATTGTAGCTGGTTTCCGGTTTCTATGTTTAGCTATCTAGAATCGAATATTTTGTACAAAAGAAACTATTTATTAGCCACGCCATTGTATATATATATTATAAAATTATTCATTATTTTTGCAATTAATTTGATTTATTACATTTGAGTAGTGAAAAAAATCGAGCGCCGGCCTGGTGTGACCGAATCTTGTGGAAAGGTGAACGTATCGATCAACTGTGCTACGACAGTGTAATGGAAGTTCGTTTAAGTGATCATAAGCCGGTTTATGCAGTATTCAATACTGGGGTAAATCGATATTTTAAGAAAATTGAGCCCTATTAATAGTCATAAACACTCAAGTTTTGCTAAGCAGGATTTGAAAATTAAACACGCAATTTAAAATTCAGCGTATTAATAAACAAATTTAAACTGGAGTTTAGTTAAACAACGAAACTGTTACGCTTTCGGCAAACGTTTTGCACGTTTTGCAAAAATAAGTACAAAAGAACCTTAGGATGCATAAAAACCTACGGATTTTAAATAATTTGCTTTTAGCGTTTAGTTGTGATTAAAATTTCATAAAAGTTTGAAGCGGAAATGCCTGTTGGTTGCAATTGTCCAGGTCTGTGGAGTCGGAGTCAAAGAGTCGGAGTCGGGATAAAATTAATGCTTTAAAAGACGGAGTCGGTCATTTTTCACAAAGAAAGTTGAAGTCGAAGTCGGAGAGAATTGTCGATCGCAACTCCGAACCGGTTATTTTTCCCCTATTGGCCACTAGATGGTGCTGTTCCCCTAGTTTACGTCTAATTTCAATGTTTTGCAACCAAAAACAATATTTGATTCGGGTTTTGAGATGATTTGATGATTTTTTTTTTTAGCCAAAGGGGTCGGAATCGGAGTCAGAATTGAACAAATATGAAAACGTTATAGAATTAGCATGAAATTAGATCGTATTGCACACCCCATTAGCAAAGATGTACTAATAGGGACCAGTTTTTCCATTTTCCCTTTATAATAGTCGCTTTTCCACTTGATGGATATAATCTAGATCTAAAACTAATATACTTGGCCAATTTTTAGATAAAAACCAAGGATGAACAGAAATATAAACGTGTTCACGAAGAAGTACTTAAGCGTGTTGACAAATATGAAAATGATAATCAGCCGCAAATAACAGTTGAGAAGACTGATATCGATTTTGATGTGATTCAATTCAATGAGTTATCGATACGGGACTTCACAGTTGCAAATAATTGTCATTTACCAGTGAAATTCAGTTTCAAGGTGAAAAACGATTATGATAAACGCATATGCGAAGATTGGCTCGATGTTGAACCACAGTGCGGTGAATTGATAACAGGTAAGTTAACTAATTATAATAGGCGGCATAACATTTGATTTTTTCACTTAACACATTAACTGTCATAGCTATCATTTTTGAGAGCCAAAGAAAATGTATTAGCATTTTTTTAAACAT
Source organism: Chrysopilus asiliformis (assembly GCA_964034945.1). Lineage (NCBI taxonomy): Eukaryota > Metazoa > Arthropoda > Insecta > Diptera > Rhagionidae > Chrysopilus > Chrysopilus asiliformis. The sequence continues at coordinate 3,650,648 of OZ035964.1, forward strand.
TTGAAAAAATTGGTTGGGCAGTCAGCGTGTTAAAACAAATCACCGATCGTCGGCCAAAAAAAAAGGAAAAAATCGCCTCTCCTTTACCCCATCCCCGGGCCACAATGCAAATTTATAATAAAAAAAACATTTTTTTTTCTAGGTACTAGCCTCAGTATTCGGATAAAAATTTTGATTGACTCTCATTCCGTTTGGCGTTTGCATAACAAACAAAAGGATCATTCTGGTGAAACAATTCCACTTGATATACTAGTATTGGATGTAGAAGATGGACGGGATATTTTTATAACAATTATGGGCCAATATAAACCGAGCTGTTTTGGTTTCCCAACAGAAATTTTATGCCGTTTGGAGCGACCGATTTCTGAAATGGACTTCAATGAAATTACGGCAATTGTAATTATAATCAAAAAAATCTTAACTCTTTCAGAATTAAAACCATTTGTTTGTGGCACATTTGCCAGTTTGTCAGTCAGCAAAATTTCATGTCAATCGGCTATGTGGAATTTTGTCAAAATTAAATAAAAACAAATTTGACCCTGACGTACAGACAGACAGGCAAATACACACGAAATCAAGCTAAATAAAAGCTTTTAATATGGATTTAACAGTTTTTGGTTTCAGAACGACGCATATTTTAATAAAAGCATAATTTATTTTTGACTTATTTAGGAGAATTCCATAAATACAACAACATGCCAAGTCACAATGCCAAGAGAGATATTTCTTCTGATTGATTATTTATATAAGAATGGCTTACAAACAAATGGTCTATTTACGATGGATAGGCGATATGCACGAAATCCTAATATAAATGAAATCCGAGATTGGTTAGATAGCTGGTCGTCAAATGAATTCCGTAAGTTAGAATTTTGCTGAAATTCACAATAGGTGCAGAAACGTGCCAAGGAAGGAGGGGAGGGGGCGAAATCGGCGCCAAAATTCCCAAAGAAATTCAAAAACTTGTCGCGGAACCGATCTTGGCCCTGTGTATCAAGTTTCGGAACAAATGTCGAATTCGTAATCTACATGCCAAAGAACTCCATGCCAAAAGAAAGCTGTTTACAGCTTTTGATGAAAGATTTTTAAAGCTTTCAGTAAAAGCTCTAATTTTTTTTTCCTTTCGGGGATTTTTTTCACGGTGCTTATTACGAATGCGTTGTCCGTTTTGAGGTAGCTCAATTTTTCGAGAAACGGACAACAGCTTCGTGATCAGTGACCCCCTGTTACTCCTCCAAATTTCAGCGAAATATGTTTTTTTTTCAATAAAGAAAAGTAGGGGGCGCATAATACAGGTTTCGCCTTGGCACGGCTGGTCCTGAATAGATGTCCATTTGAAATGCATTTTTTTAAGATTTACAATTAATATTTGTTATCGCTTTCAGCTGGAATTCCACATACTGCTGCGGAATCTCTATTAATGTTGCTGGAATCAACACCGGAACCATTAATTCATCCATTTGAGAATCAAATTCTAAAAGTCGAGACATTCGAGCAGAGTTTGGCGATCATTCAAGACCTATCGCCACCAAGAAAAAGCTTATTTTTATATTTATGCATGTTCTTGCGTGAGGGTATCCACAATAAAACATTCTCGACTAGTGAATGTTCACAGATTTTTGGCAATATTTTACTTAAAGAACGCAATACTCATAATAAAAGCTTCAATTCATATAACAACCGATCAACTCAAATGCCATCGGCCACCTTATCGTATTCCGGTAGTACATCATCGACATCCTTATCGAGTATTGCAACATCATCTGGGAAGGTGAATTTACCATCAAGAAATGACGATCAACGACGAATGTTTTTACATAGATTTCTAACCAATGATATTTCAAAATTTGCCCGCCTACAATTCGGCTATGTAAATTAATATCTAGTCAATCAAGGCATGGTTTATATTTTAAAAAGTTTCTTATAAATTTTTTGAATAAAAATAGTTGAAAAAAAGCCTATTGTCTACCTAAATAGAAAAAAAACAAATGTATAGTTAAATGAATTTAAGAAAAATAATACATAGATGAATTTATATTTGGTATTTTATTTCTCCTAACCAGAAAAATCTGTTATGTGGGGTTTCCATTCACAAACATGAACTAGATTTCTCATGTGAAAATCACCAAGTGCGAGAAGAACCGCAAAAACTGCAGCAAAAAAGACTAGAAAATTTCAAGTCTCGAGAAATTTTTTTTTCTACAAAAAATCCACAATTTCACGAAAAAAACAAAAAACACCTCCTTTAGGATACTTTTGTCTATCAAAAACCGTTTTCCGTGAGTCGATAGGCCAAAAATTACGAGTGACAAAGGATTATTCAGATCTTAAATCCTTTTATCTCGGAAACGGCTCAGAGTATTTTCATGAAATTCGGAATCTTATAGTTTTCGGGGACGACGAATCGATATCCAGTGTCCTTTTTTTGGAAAAAAAAGGATTTTTCAAGGACCTGGTCCTTGCACTGCCCAAACTGTTTCTTCCCCCGCAAAATGGACACAGGATATCGACTCTCCGTCCCCGATAACCTTTAAATTCTGGAAATTCAGCCCAGTCGGAGGACTTAAAATTTTCGTCCTTAAAAAAAGTGCAGGGGTACCCCTTGCGATTTTATCAATTTTTTGACACGTCTCCGATTTTGCTGAAATTCGGCATAGGGGGTTTTTTGGCCCTCTGATTAAGAATACGTTGTCGGTTTTTCGATATAACTAATGGTTCGCGTTTATTTTACTTTTAATTTTCGTTTTTTAAGTGTTTTGTTAGTGTTGAAATAACATTGCAGTTTGTTGGTAAGTTGTTTCTTATAAGAATTTGGATCCGGCTAAAAGCGTGAGTAAAATAAAACCTAGGAAAACAAATTTCAGTTGGTTATAAATTAGATAGTCTAGAGTAGGGCGGTCTGTGCTTTTCTTTAAGATTTTTTTTTCTTCGGAAAATAGTTTTCAAAAATTTACAAAAAGACAATAAATTCCAGCATTCGGATTCGCTTTACCCTCTCCCCTTACCCCTCCCCCACGAGAGGGAGGAGTAAGGGGCTACTTTTAAATTGGTCTATGTTGGAACCAGGCCTACAGCGAATATGCACGCCAAATTTCAGGTCAATCGGTTTTGCCGTTTTTACGTGAAAGAGGAACATACAGATACCAACTCATTTTTATATATTAGTGTGACATATAATAGAAAAAAAATCGATTTTTTTTTTCTAAGATTTGAATCTAAGCATCAAACTTATTTTCTGAAGAATATTCAAAGCCTCTCAAGGTAATTAACGTATTTAAACACACTTGCAGCATCGAAATATATGTAAAAACGATAGAAAAGCCGTAATCGTCTATTCAAAATTTTACACAGCGAAATCTGCTGGCTAGAAAATTCCCTATTTTTGACATTTACGTAAAAGACAGAAGCGGAGATCCCCCATACTTGAGTTACATATTTGTTATTTATTTTGTCTGACATACATGTGATTGGCAAGTCTTAAATTTGTTACTAATAGCAGTCTCCCTGCGTAGGTAAATAGCATTTGACTTCTAAATAACATCCAGGGCAAATTCATTGAAAATAATTGATTTAAATTAAATCAAATGCCACTTCGCGATGCTTCAATATTGAAACGGAAATCGCATCTCATTCAGCTGGTCTTGAATCGATTCTTACAAAAAACCACCGAAATGAGTGTATCGTCCTCCGTTCCCGGCAAACAAATTTGTGCGATTTCCCATATGAGGGCAACAAACGATAAGGCAGAAAATTTAAAACAAGTTAAAAATATCGTTGAACGCGCCAAGGATCTATCATCATCAGTTAGTATAAAAATCAAATCTATATTAAATAATTAGAGGTGGAAAAGAAACACCATCCTGTCACAATTGTAAAAATCGTATTGAGAAATGTTGGTCTTGTTTATTCGTAGTTCGTTTTTATACCGGAATGCTGTGATTTTGTCGGTCAAAACCGAAAGGAAACGCTAGAGCTGTCGGAACCACTGTCGGGGCCGACAGTTGCCGCCTACAAAGATCTGGCCAAGAGGTATAATATCTGGCTATCGTTTGGCGGTGTCCATGAGGCGATTCTCCATGTTTGTTGAACGAAATTTCACAGTTTTTTTTAAAGAACTCAAATATGATTTGAATTTAATTTGTAGGATCAAAAGAAAACGGATAAAATACACAATGCCCACATAGTCATAGATAATAATGGGGACATTATCGCTGTCTATCGGAAATTACATTTATTTGATGTGGATACACCGGAATTTCGTTTTCGGGAATCTGATGTCGTTGCAGATGGCTATGAGATCGTAGAGCCCATTAATACACCGATTGGGAATTTGGGGCTACAAATTGTATGATTATATTTATTTCGTTGTTAATCTGCCTTACACGGTCAATATTTCTCCTTCAATATAGCCGTTACACGATCGATATAAAAATATTTACCGTGTAGGGCAGGCTTAAGTATTTTTTGTTAAAAATTATTTCCCAACCACTTCTCAGCAAATCAAAAACTTTGTAAATGAATTGTACTGACACGAGGATGTTGTTCGCTAAGGAGCCCGGAAATGATTCTTTAACGGATCATCAAGTGAACTGAAACGATCATTAAAAACGAATCACTATCGATTTGCGGAAACTTTATCAAAAACGATTAGATGAAGCGATTAATATCACTGAATTTCGAGAATTATTAGTTTTCGGACCGCATTTTATGAAGTTCCAAGATTTTCGGAGCGGTCAGAATGTTCGAAATTCTGGTGGCAGACCGATGAATTCGAAAATTCTTCATTTTTCTGATATTTTTTTTTAGTAGAGGCTTCGCTCCGAGCCACTTCGCGGTTTATCCTCGATAAAAGGGTCCTTGTCGGCCTGTTTCCTTCCCCCTACCCCTCGGCCTTGCTAGTAAAAATCGTATGAGACAACAATAAAGATATTGCACATACTAGAATTTCAAAACAGACAATAATAGAGGCCGCGCCTCTCACCCCTTTGCGGTCCAACAGCCTTGATACTTACTCGGCCTCGGGTCTGAATTTTCAAGGGTCCACAACTTGCAGGCCAATAATTGGAGTAGATATTAGTTGGTGAAAAATTTTCCTTGAGGGCTGCCCTCTAATGGTGAAAACCGGATCCGAATCCCTTCAAAATTGCAGGAGATCGTTGATGAGGGGTATATAGAAAGGTGAGGGGGTAGACATTAATGGTCGAAAGCTTTTTCTCGGGGCTGAACTCTCTAATGGTGAGAACCGGATCCGAATACCTTCAGCGGTTTAAAAGGGGGGCCAGCAGAAAAAGGTTTTTAAAGGGAGTGGGGTTCCCAAATCCAAACTAGCTGTGCTGTGGAATTGTCATATTTTAACTGAAATATTGTTTAAAAAAATGCATTTACAGTGTTATGATGTTCGTTTTCCTGAAGTTAGTACAATATTACGTAAATTAGGTGCTCAGATCCTAACATATCCATCAGCATTCGCATATTCAACTGGCAAAGCTCATTGGGAGGTTCTACTTCGAGCCAGGGCCATAGAGAATCAATGTTTTGTTATTGCCCCGGCACAAATTGGCTTTCATAATGCTAAACGACAGAGTTATGGTCATGCAATGGTCAGTAGAATACTTTTTTTTTAAATTACTTTTTCAAATCAATTTCTTAACACCTATTCTAGGTAATTGATCCATGGGGAAAAATTCTGGCCACCTGCTCTAATGACAGTGACGTGGATATAGCGACGGCCGAAATAGATTTGGACGCATTAATTCAGGTGCGAAAAAGTATGCCATGCTTTAGTCATCGACGTCATGATATCTACTCATTGCATTCGTTAAATATTACACCGAACAAAGTGGCGATGTCTCCTGATGATACCGACGATAATCAAAAATTCGGTGGCCATATTATTCCGTCTAAGACAATATTCCTACAATCTCAACATAGCTATGCATTCACAAACATACGATGTGTTGTCCCAGGGCGTATGATTTATGAAATAATTACAAAAAAACAGAATTTTTTATTAATCTAAAAAAAACCTTTTAATAGATGTTTTAGTCGCTAGCAAACGTTCAGTTGAGCGACTAAAAGACCTAACTTCCGAGGAGGTGACCGACTTTTTTCATATGGTGTGCAGAGTTCAACGTATTACGGAGAAAATTTATAAAACAACATCATCTACCGTTACCGTACAAGACGGCGAACATGCCGGTCAAACGGTTAAGGTTGGTTACTCCTTTGTTTTTATTTTTTTGCGCCACATTTCATAGTCTGACTGGATCTCCTCAATCGAGGTTTACACACACTCAAAAAATGAATAACAAAAACCATGATCCTTTTGAACAAATTTGTTTTTTTTAAAAAAAATTTGTAAATATAACAATTTTTTGTCATTTTGGCAAATCAGGCACTGTTAATTTCACAATTGTTTAATTGGTTTAACAAAACATCATTTGTAAGTTTATTTTTGTTAATGTAACAATTCTTTTTGTTTAACAAAGATTTCCCTCCAAAAATATTTGTACTTTGTGAAGAATCTCCGGCGATTACGTTTGCGATAGTAAAACGTTTCGATTTATAAAAAAATAATAAAAAAAAACCAATCGGACACAAAAATGAACTACACAATTTTTATCTCCACATGTCCGTCCGTCTGTCTGTCTGTCTGTCTGTCTGTCTGTCCGTCCGTCTGTCTGTCCGTCCGTCTGTTCGTCCGTCTGTCCATCCGCGAACACAAAAACTTTCGAAACGATTGGGCTACAGATTTGAAATTATGAATTGTTGCGTTTCTCGAAAATGGCAAAGCTTAGTTATTGAACGAGCAAAATCGGTCCACTCTTCCCCACCCCCCTCCCGTCCTGTTTCCTACTGCTTCTGCTGATGTCCCGCCTAATCCTTCATTTTCACAGGAAAATGAGAGCCGAATTCGGTGTCGTTTTTGTGAAAATTCATTTTTTTGTGAGAAATTTCCGCCCAAATCAATAGTGATATCGGAAAACGGACAACGGATTCTTAATCAGAGGCCCGAAAACAACTTTTATGCCAAATTTCAGCAAAATCGGACACATATCAAAAATTTGAAAAAATCACAAGGGGTACCCCTGCACTTTTTTTAAGGACGAAAAATTGAAGTCCTCCGATCGGGCTGAAATTCAGAACTTAAAGGTTATTGGGGACGGAGATTCGATATCCGGTGTCCTTTTTGAGGGGGGCGTTACGGTTTGGGCGGTACAAGGACGAGGTCCTTGAAAAATCCTTTTTTTCCCAAAAAGGACACCGGATATCGATTCGTCGTCCCCGAAAACTATAAAATTCTGAATTTCATGAAAATCCGTGGTGCCGTTTCCGAGAAAAAAGGATGCAATTTTTAAGGATTTGACATTAGGAAAACCGTTTGTCTCTCGCGTAATTTTTGGCCAATCGATTCACGGTTAACGGTTTTTGATAGATTAAAGGATCCTAAAGGATGTGTGATTTTTTGTTTTCCTGAAACTGTAGAATTTTTTTTTTAAACATTTTTTTTCTCCAGACTTGAAATTTTCTTGAGATTTTTTTCGAAAATTTACAACTAAAATTTTCAAAAAAAAAAAACTACGAAATATTGGGAAATGGTCACAAGATACAAAATTCCAATTAATTTCGCCATTTCCACCAACATAAATACAACAAATCGTTTCGACGCCTCCTTGTAAGACTAACTTACGACATTCTTCAATGTTGAATTTTCAATGAAACTCGCTAATTGTTTTGAGATGTTAAGGATTCGCAATTACAGATTCAACAATTTTCTTTAAAAATCAGCAAAAAATAAATAAAATGCTTCCCAATATTAACGTTTTATCGTACTTACAAAAACGTCAGAATTTTGACAGCTCAAGTGAGATACTATAGTCTTGACGGAGGCGTCGATTTATTCAATTCTGGCTTTTCCGTTGATTGTGAAATGGAATCGGTAACAAAAAGGCACCGGAAGTAAATCATTCGTGGACTACGATGCTGCCTAAAATTCTTTAGTATTCAACTTAAAATTAACTCAACTCTTCTTTAATTATATTTAATTAGCGAATTTATTACACTTCTGTTGTATGTATGGATGTTTTAATTATCCTTAATTGGAAAATCTATTAAATTTCTGTTGTGTGTGTGGACCCGATTAACCGGCTTCGTTCACTTTCGGCCAAAAATCAAACCTTCGGCTTCGGTCAAAATTTGGCCTCTTAATGTAATATTTTTATTATTCCTTTTATTTTTATAGCACGTCCATTGCCACATAATGCCAAGACGAAACGGTGATTTTGAGCATAACGATCAAATTTACATTGAATTAAATAAACATGACCATGGAGGTGTGGAAAGTCCGAAGAGATACATTGACGATATGATTCAGGAAGCGGAAGTTTATAAGGAATTTGTTAAAAATCATGATTTAATTTAATTAGTTAAGAAGTCACTGATGTATTAGAAATTAAAATAAGAAGCAAATATTTTCTCCCTGCTTCAATGTTCTATGCCTTAAAACTATTTTTTTTTGTAAAAATAAAATATTGTTACAGGATTCTTGTATTCAAAATAAATAAAAATATTGATATGAACAGACTTTCCTTATATAAATCTCGATTGTGATAGTCGTGTCGTTTTCGACAAGAGTCGTTTTACGCTTTAGCTCTAAAAGTTTTTGAAAATCTGTTTATCAGTTTTTCTGCCAGACAGACTTACAGACAGACTGACAGAAAGACATTTTTGTAATACGACTTCAATGGACTCGGGAATGCCCGGGAAGTTAAAAAAAAAATAAGAGGTTGAGATTTTTACGTCCATTTCATACGCAGGACAGTTTTTTAGGGCAAGCAATAAATACTATGACGAGTGTTATTTATTTAACTAGAAAAAAAACCTAGTGTTCTCTCTGTTGGTCATTAATTTTTCAGCAGCGGTTTTCCTTTTAAAAAATCAGGCTTGTTATAGTTTTGCGATAATTCAAAAACTATTAATTTTAGAAATAGCAGAAAATCGGGTTTCTTTTTTTATATCAAAACCCACTGTTTTTGATTAACCTGCATGCAGCATGGCCAAACTTGCCCTGCATGTGAAATAGACGCGACATTTTTCATGATCACAAATACTTCATAAAAGAAAGTAAAAATCAGCAAGGGCCTAATTAAAAAAAAAACTCATTCAAATAAGATTAGTTTTATTTTCTAAGATTATTATAAATTATTATTTACAAAAAATTAAAACACGATAATAAAATTCTGAAAATATCAGCAATTTTTCTTAAGATAACGACAATTAAAAAAAAATACTCATGATGTTTGGGTCGTTTATAAACCTTGATACGCCCAATAAATTTAATATCGATAATATTTACTATCAGTATTGATGAATGCGTCCCAATTGATTTGCATATTATAAACTTCTTCTTCTAGCCAAATCGCATAGTTTGCTTTGAAATCCTCCGTTAGTTCGATATTTTTGTCCCATTCACCATAGCCTGGTACATAATCGGTGTTATTATTTAATGGAATATCGGTGATAATATCATTTTCATGTTGATCATTTGTACCGATCGTACCGGAGCCAACACCACCGCCACCAGTACCGACACCATTTGCACCGTTATTCGATCCCGCTATTGACGTTTGACATTTTTGCATAGCATCCGGATATCGTCGATTATTAAAACGGTCCACGCAAGTACGCAATGTGCACTCCTCCGCTTGGAAATCCCATGGCCTTGACTCCAAATCGTTACCGAATGCCCAATCGTCATTCAATCGGTGTCGCACTTTCGCATAAATCGCGCTAATCGTCTTCATATTCGATTTACGCCATTGGCGTCCCAAATATTTCGTTTGCATTTTTAATAGCTTAAGTACATATAGCTGCATCATAGCATGACGTACTTTTAATGTTTTCTTTAAAATTGGCGCCGATTTGAAAACCACTAGCATCATGACACGCGAATGTTTCCATTTAATTAATTTATTTAATATACGTAGCAGATTTATGCATGAAAATACATTACGCCACGAATATGGTGCGGAATCTCCAATTTCAAGACTATCGGATGTCAATTCCGGTTGCTCACCGATTACGCATGATGGAAAGTCCATCATTGGGATACTAAAAAAAAGAAAAGATTTTAACAAATCACATAATTTTAAGCGCTTTGAAATTATATATATTTACGCATTCTTTGATCCAACATATTCCATGATATTCTGATTGAAGAATTTCAATACCAATGGTATACAATTGGCAAACACCAAATGCTGTGACATGAATTCAAATTGATAAATGTGATTGATTTTGAAGTGTTTCAGGTATAAAAGTAAAATTGCTGAGACCGCCTTCACTATGATCTCCTTATGTCGATTAACATCAATGCCAAGCTTTGTCGATTGCGGTACAGTTACGCTGGAAAGGAAAAGAAGTTTAACAAATAAATAAATAATCATATGTTTCCAGAAAAAATATTTCCCGGATAAAAAAGATCTTGGAAACATTTTTCCAGCTAACAAAAAGCCCCTAAAAATTCGAAAAAAAATATTTCCCGCCTCGAAAGGGTCTCGGAAATACTTTTCCAGCGAATAAAAAGACTCCAGAAATTCGAAAAAATATTTGCGGCCTCGAAAAGGTCTCGAAAATGTTTTTCCAGATAACAAAAAGCTTCTAGAAATTCGAAAAAAATATTTCCTCAAAAAATTCCTCTCGTCCATCTTTTTTTTTTTTTTTTTGATAGCGGTTCGATTTGTGATTTGATTTTTGGTTCATTGAAATTTCACATACAGTGGTTTACAAAAAGATACATACGGCATAACTTTTGGTAAAACATCGGCCATAATATTGATGCTTTCTGTCTTTGACTTGGATGTTGGTGAAGCGGCTAACAACACTTTTAATAGTGCAATCATATACTGAGGTAGATTTGGTAAAATTGCTTGATACAATATTTCAGATGGTGTCATCAATACATCGCCTTCAACTGTTGATATTGGATTTCTGGCGATGTCTTCCTCCTTTTTAGTTTGTATATCAGCTAAACTAATGTACATATGCTGAAAAAAAAGTGATTCACTACTAATGGAGAGATTTTTGAATTGAATAAAAGAGCTGTTGATAAAATTCATCTGGCATGAAAGGAAATAGGGTTATTAGATACCAAAGAAAAGAAACATCCTGACGAGATTAATAGAGGTTTGGGGATGGGGTTTCAAAAAATGTAAAAGCAAGCTAGTGAATTATCTTTTGTCACGTATCTCACCTTTCGAAGAGTCTTGATTCCCTCATGTATCGGCTGCGGTAGTCCGGCCAATGTTTCATGATCATCAATAAGCGTATACCCTATGAATTTATTTCTCGATATATCTAAAAACTGATCAATATCCTTTTGTCGTACTTTCGGTGCCCATGGCAGGCGTGTCGTATTTTTGATCAAGGACATCGTATTGTACGATGGCTGATCATATTTTTGCCCTAAAATAATCACATTTTAATAAATGTACGTATTTTATTCTTTATGGTGTTTGGAGATCATTTTTAGAAACGCTCAGCAAATTTTCAACTCTGTCACTGTTTTTTTTTTTTTTTTTTTTTGCAAGCTGGATTGGAATTTTGTACAAAATCATGACAAAAACATGAAAATAAATAAAATAAAAATGTCGAAAAATTTCCCACATCAAAAATCGTTATTCGCTTTTTCTGCAGAAGAACCTCAAACTTCTTAATCGGCCGCTTTGGCGCTAATATCGCCCAGGTGTATAAATAAGGTGACAAGGGCCATGCGACAAGACTTGAAATTCTGTATAGTTACGTTTCTAGTAAATGGCAAGGCCAAGCTTTTGAACGGGCAAAATTTAACCATTTCTCCCCCCCCCCCCCCCCCCCCCCCCCTCCCCATTTATCGAAAACGGTGATCCCCATTTCTCGAACCAATTTTCTCGAAAATGGTGAGTCATATTGAAAAATTTATGAAGGTAAAATGTGTTTAGAATAGGATTTTTGCTTCTCCCTCTCCCATACAAATGGATTTTTTTATATAAACCTTTTGTCTGTCATCATATAGAGTATTTGACGATTAGCCCCTGGCAATTGTAGCTTTACTAAGGTTTTAGAACAAAATTAATAAAACGTATTTTTGTGTATATGCCTAGGAATTTTGAAAGATACATAAGAGAGAAGAAAGTTTGTCTCAATTTTTGTTTATGATTGAAAAGATACATTCGCTTTTCGGTAAACAGCAAAAATTGCGCCGCAACAAAAAATTTGATTAGAAAATAATTCATAAAGGTAGAAGTTTTTGCGCCGCAGACGAAAAACTTCAAATGCCAAGGTCAAATAAACTCTTAAATAAGGGTTACCATCCTGCCGTCTTTTTCCCCTGAAATATGTCTTCGATTTAGTAGCGTTTGGGGGTATTTTTGTTATTTTTAAATGCGACTGTTTAATTATTTCTTTAAAGCGAGATTTTTGCCATTCACCAGTCTTAGGACAAGATTTTCTTTTTCTGACAATACATTTTTAACAATTAAAAGCCGTTTGCAATGTCAACAAAGTCGAGATTTCACTGAGGGTATCTAAAGAATAACGCAATGTCTTACATAAATTGATTTGTTGTTCATAGGCCTTACCTGCTGGGCCAGGTGCTGTCGAATTCATTGTCTGATCGTCATATGGTCGATAATAATCTGATAAATCTTCCTCAGTTTCCGTCGATTGCGCCTCCATTTCCATTGTCATCTGCTCCTGCTCATCCAATGAGCTCTGTTTCATTAAGCTCTACAGATTTTAATTTAAAAAAAAAAAATTAAAAACTTAATTAATACACAATTAATTCCAATGATTTCGGATGAGTTGAGAAGTTATATAGAATAGTTTCTAGTTTTTCTACTGCCTAAAATTGTTTTTATGTTTCATAAATACAAAAAAAAATATATAAATGGATGTTGTGGTTATGTCTATTACTTGAAACACATAAAGAAAGTTGTATTTATTTATTTTTTTTCAAAATAGCATCACCTTTAAGAACATTTTTACAAATCGTTACAGTGAGAATGATTGAATTTGAAAGAATGATTATTGGTTTTTGAGTAAAATGTGATGTGCATGCCCGGATTGATCTCTAATTTCTACTATAAAAAAAAATACAGAAGAATAAATAAATTTAAAAAAAATTGGAAATGATTTTCAATAAATACGAGATGAGAATGTTTTCTATTATTAATTTTTCTGTTAACTTTTTGGTAAACGCTTTGACTGGATTTATGTATCCGCAACTATTTTTAATGTCAGTGCAAATTGGCGTGTATTTGAATGGCATAAAGCGTATATTAGCGAATCTATTTAGAGCAATGGAAATGTAAATACAGATGAGTTTCGCTTCGCCTGAAAATCGACTTAAGCTACTTGAACTTATTACCACAGAGTGCTATTCTTTAAAGTTTTTTCTTCTTCGAAAAATGGTTTTCAAACATTAACAAAAAGACAATAAGTTTCAGTCCGAATCTCCGAAAAACGGAGAACCCACTTTATTACCTCCCCTAAATCCCCCGCCACTTGGGCTACTTTTAAATGGGTCTATGTTGGAACATCCAGCGACCATCCATGCAAAATTTCACGTCAATCGGCTCAGCGACTTTCTAGTGAAAGAGGAACAGACAGACAGACACCGCTTAATTTTTATATATTAGTATGATTTAAATTGATTGAGGATTATATACGTATATAATATGATAAACAATATCAATGCATGAATTTAAAAATAAAAATTAAAAAAAGATGTGTTAACAGGACTTTTAATTATCAGGCTATATGTGTAGTACTATGAAAACTGCTAACTGGCAACAACAAAAAAAAAGTTATTCTAACAAATAAAATGTGGCTGCAACAATTGCAATACAAAACTAGGTAAAAATTTGTATTATTTATACTACCAAATGATTAAAAGATTTTTTTTTTCAATATGGATCATTTCGTCGATCTAAAAACAATAAAAATATTTTCGGAACGTCTTCAAATAAAGTTGAACTTTTCTTTTGCTTATTTTTTTCTTCTTTTTTTCATTTTTTTTGCCAACGAATAAAAAAGACTCAACTAAAATCAAAGAAAATTTCAGAATTGATATTCTTTTTCTAGATTAAATTCGATATATATCTGTGGCAAAGCGGCAAAACATCTTAAGTCAATGTTCAGGCGATGCCAAAGTGATGTGTCTGGAAATGCAAATAGAGATCAATTTGGCTTCGCCTGAAAATCGACTTAAGATGTTTTTGCCATTTTGCCACAGATACACACATTTTTTTCTCTATTTGTTGAATACAATTTGTATATCTTTTAAGATAAGGATTGTAATTATATTTTAATATTGAATTTATGCTAAATGATTAAGTGAAAATCAAATTGTGAAAAAAGCATCTCTACCTCTTGCAATATATCGTTCGTACGTACTCGTCTAAAGGCATTCCTTTTTGGATTCTGATTATCTAGAATATCAGCGGCTGTTGCTGGCGGAGAACTGGCACGCATACATTTTGTTACTTCAAGGGTATCTTCTTTAGTCGGTGCTAGACCAGCACGTATTCGATAATCATCTGATGAACAAATAAAATGTTATAATTTCATTAATTTGAGAGGATTAACACAAATAATCAACAGAATCCACTGTTAGCAGTACAATTGGCGGTTTGAAGGATGGTACACGGAAAGAATTATAAAGGGTGGTTAAATTTTAAGGGCCGATGTTGAATGTGAACCACACCTAAACGTCAAGTTTTTTTCTGCATTTCATTTGACATTTCTCAATTTCAGACTAACTCAATTTGAACCATGGAAAGATACACAATCGAGCAACGCGTTAAAGTTATTCAGGCTTATTATGAAAATGGGCGTTCAAATCAAAATGCATATCGTGCACTTCGTGATTTTTTCGGTCAATTTAATCGTCCAAATGTGCGTACAATCGGAAAAATCGTGCAAAAATTTGAGCAAACCGGGTCTGTAGGAGATGTGAAAACACCAGTGCATGCTCGTACAGCTCGTACTGCAGAAAATATTGCTGCTGTTCGCGATAGTGTGGCTGAAGAGCCGTCCACCTCAACTCGTCGTCGTGCCCAACAATTGCACCTCCTACGCTCGTCGTTGATGAACATTATACATAAAGACTTGCATTTACACGCTTACAAGGTGCAATTGACTCAAGAACTAAAGCCTCTTGACAATTTCAAGCGTCGTCAATGGTCAGAATGGTGGCAAGAAATGGCAACAGTGGATGATCAATTTTCGAAGAAAATCATCTTCAGTGATGAGGCACATTTTCACCTCAGTGGATTCGTCAATAAGCAGAACAGCCGCATTTGGGCGAATGATAATCCAAGAGTGATTGTCGAAAAACCAATGCACCCACAAAGAGTGACTGTTTGGTGCGGTTTATGGGCTGGCGGCACGAAGTGCACGATATGCATTTTGATTTGAACGCCCATTTTCATAATAAGCCTGAATAACTTTAACGCGTTGCTCGATTGTGTATCTTTCCATGGTTCAAATTGAGTTAGTCTGAAATTGAGAAATGTCAAATGAAATACAGAAAAAAACTTGACGTTTAGGTGTGGTTCACATTCAACATCGGCCCTTAAAATTTAACCACCCTTTACAACATAGTGGGATTTTTTGTAATAACTATCAAAACTAAAGGGGAAATCATCAGAGAACTGAACCAAAAACCACATTGAAACTTTAGTCAACCGAAACAAAACTAACCCAATTTTCAAAAAAGTTGTCCGAATCGAACCGAAGGATTTACTTCCGGTGCCTTTTCTTTACCGATTCCATTTCACAATTAATGGAAAAACCAAAATTGAATAAATGATTTTTTGTATTTATTTTCTTGAAAATGGCAAAATTAATTCGAATTTTGTATTTTGTGACCATTTCCCAACATTTCGTAGTAATCTTTTTTTTGAAAATTTCATTTTGTAAATTTTTGAAATTTTCAAAAAAAAAAATCTCAAGAAAATTTCAAGTTTCGAGAAAATTATTTTTTAAAAAAAGTTCTACAGTTCTAGGAAAACAAAAAATCACACATCCTTTAGGATCCTTTAATCTATCAAAAACCGTTTTCCGCGAGTCGATAGGCCAAAAATTACGAGAGTGACAAAGGATTATTCAAATCTTAAATCCCTAAAAATTGAATCCTTTTATCTCGGAAACGGCTAAAAGGATTTTTATGAAATTTTGAATCTTGAAGTTTTCGGGGACGAGGAATCGATATCCGGTGTCCTTTTTGGAGAAAAAAGGATTTTTCAAGGACCTCGTCCTTGTACCGCCTAAACCGTACCGCCAGCCACAAAAAGGACACCGGATATCGATTCTCCGTCCCCGATAACCTATAAATTCTGAATTTCAGCCCGATCGGAGGACTTCAATTTTTCGTCCTTAAAAAAAGTGCAGGGGTACCCCTTGTGATTTTTTCAAATTTTTGATATGTGTCCGATTTTGCTGAAATTTGGCATAAAAGTTGTTTTCGGGCCTCTGATTAAGAATCTGTTGTCCGTTTTCCGATATAAGTGATGGTTTGGCCGGAGGAAGGGGGCGGAGATATCTCATGAAAAATTTAATTTTCACACAAATGACACCGAATTAGGCTCTCCTTTTTCTTATTAAACCGAATCCTTACAGGATTAGGTGGGACATCTGCAGAAGAAGCAGGAGACTGGTATAGTGCAGGGGGGGGGGGGGGGGGGCAGGGGGAGAGTCTGATTTTCCACGAAAAACGCAACTATTTTCAAATCTCTAACTATATTAGTATTTGGAATCATTCACAATTTTGCACACTCTAAAAGTTCTGGTTTGCATCAATTAAATCTCGCCACATATATTTTTACACGCATATTTTTGTGATCGTCACATTAAACTTACTTTTCAATTGTTTTAAAACGTCCATTCCACCGAGACTAATGAGGGATATTTTCCATAGTAATAGTAAAACTTTCTTCATTGGAAAATGTGGTGCAGATCCACTACAGAAACGCGTTATCATACCAAGTAATTTAACTGTTAGCAATTCCTCACCAAATGGTGTATCTTCAAAAAAAAAATTTAAAAAAAAATTTTGTTTGTGAAAATTCGCATAAAAAATGTACAAAGGGGAAAAATTAGAATCTTTTCTTACTTATTTCATGAATAAAACTCTCCACTACTGTTTTATAATCTTCGTTGCCATTTTCTTTTTCAAATCGTATCGTCTCCGTTATGATGTACAAAGCTGATAGGATTACACGAAGATCCATTGAGTCTGCTATCGAAACTGCCACTTTTAGCATTGCGTTATCGGCGCTTATTGAGTTTCTATGAAAATATAAAAATTAGACAAAAGAAACAGTCGATTTTTTAACAGTGGTAACAAGACAAAAAAAAAATCTAATGTGCATGACTTTCTTATACAAAATCTACGTTTCTGTACAATTTATGCTCTAGCTCAAGTGGTTTTTGAGAAATCTCGTAGACAGACTTGCAGACTGACAGACTTGCAGACTGACAGATAGATTGACAGACAGACATACTGACAGACAGATTGACAAATAGCCCAAAAATATACTATAGCTCGAAAGTTAATAAATTGCTCGTAAAATATTATAGGATATTTACTCAATTTCCAGATTCAATAATTCGACAAAAGCTGGAAATACATCGTATTCATATAAAAGTAAAATATTTTCGCGGGCACAGGCATGTTGTTCCTGATCAGATTGAACTTCCGCCCAGCATCCTTGAACCATATACAGGATACATCTGGCCGCCTGCATTCGTACACCACGATCGGATACGTCCAGTTTGTCCATTAAATTTAGTATGATGCTCTTTCGTTTACTTGGCGGCACCTTTTGCCAACTAGGTGGCAGATCGAAATGTTCCATTTCTTCCTCGAATGCCTACGAATATCGAGATCGATATCGAAATTACGTATGATAATTCTCAACAATAACAAATGCTAACTTACGTGAACATTAAGTTGGAATTCGGAATATTCTGTGTAGCTAAAAAGTTCGGCAATTTCATTTTGATAACTGTCCGTGTCACTATAAATAAAATCTAGATCCGGGCCATCAGTATTGCACCCACTTTGCTATAAAAGAAAACAAATCGTAGCTAATTTTTTTTTTTGGTTTTCGTTTTGTTTTCTACAAGAAATTGTAGCCCGAATTGTATTAATTTCAAAATCACATGGGAAGGAGATGTGGAGAGGGGTCTGCTGTATTGTGACGGAAGTGCTTAACTCCATGCAAAATATCGCGTGGAAAAGCGTGACGAAGAGGAGAGGAGGCGGGGAATGGGTTTCGAAAGAAGACGTGACGTATTTTTTAAAATTCTCTTTTAACAAAACAAAATGTGTTTCGAAATCACACAAAATCGAATGCGTTATGTTGCCGCAGGTCCATATTTTTAAAGAACGACAAGTTAGATGTTCCTTAACCTATATGTTCTGGAATGGCCATTCCAGAACTAAACGTTTGTACCAGAATTATTCATTCTGGTATTGTAATTTTTAATCACTAAAAAATTTACCTAGAAATCCACAAATTTTCGCCAGCGGTCCAGTTTCCACAGATATTATGAGGATTTCCATTAAATACTTTTAATAGTGAGATATTTCTTTCTAAAAGTTTCCCTGCGGCGCAAAAAAAGAGGGTAAAACATAAAATTTTGGGAGAAGATATTGGAATTTTATTTTGATTAGAGAAAGGGACGCCTGGGAACCCTAACCAAGGATAAGACGAATTTCATATGTCGTGAAAATCGACTTTGATCCTTAACGAATGTAGCTAAAAATCTTATATAAAACACAAATTTTAAAAAAATTAAATTTTCTTTTTAAAGGAAATGTCTCTAATTCCTATTAAATATAATTATTTTAATAGGGGTATTCATTTCACCTCGTAAAATCGTCGCAAATGGAGTTTTCCACTCAGTTTTCGGATCTTTTGGCCCAGTTTTTCGTTTGCTACGCTTGTGAGGTGAAATGAATACCCCTATTATAATTGATATAATATATTTATTTATTTTAAACAAGAATTACGTACTTCATGTGTTTCTTGCTCGTACAAGTTGTACATTGAGAGCATTTCGCCAGAATTGCCACCCATTCCAAGGTGCGTCCGACCTCACCGGCTTCAGTTAATTAGTTTCTAATGAACAGAGTAATTAATTTAAATATTATTAATATTATTATAACAAAAGGGATCAATGATTATTTAGCTAAATATTTGTGAAATGAGAGCCCTGGTGTCTGTGACAGATCACTGCGATCAAAAGGCAACCTTTTTTCTGCAATTTTTCTTTTTTTTTGTACTAATATTATAGTGATAATAATAATTATAAGACATTTATTACTATCAGTAACAAAATGATTTCTAGTTAGAATTGGACTAGGTTAGAAAATTGACAATAGTGTTGTATGGATTGAAAAATATTCACCCTGCACAGTATTTTTATTTTTTGGAAATTTTAGCATTTTAAAATGTGTTGATGTGATTGAATTTGTTGTGACGATTAATTCTAGATAATTTTAAACACTTTTTTAACTTAAAACTAATTTTTTCACACGAAAAATTCTACGGAAGTTCCTTTTATCATAAAATCTCTTGGCTCTTTAAAGCCAAAACAGAGTGGACGTCAGTAACAATAATGGTTCTCAGAAATTTACTTTGCGCTGAATGAAATGTGAAGAAGATTTCATTTTTTTGCCTTATTCTAGTACTGTAAAGTTGGTCTGCATCAGTGTGACCTCCATGACCATGTTCAGATTGGTTGAAATAGTCCGCCTAATTCTGACAGAAGCTGGCAACATTAGGGCAAGGTGAGAATGTGAGTCAAAAATGTACCGTTTTTGTCTCCGTGTTATAACTGTTTTAAAACTGATCCCGAAAATGGTCATGCCTTTAACAAAAAAATCTATTTTTTATCATTTATTTTAGTTTTTTGTTATTGTAATATATATTGTACTAGCAGACCCTTCGTTGGCAGCTAAAAGTTTTTTGTAAAAATTTTAGAATGCCAAAAAACTATAAATAACTGTAAAAGTGCTTATAGGACCTTTCGTTTCGAATTTTGAAAATACCGGATTCGTGATCAGCGACCCCAAAAACCCTATAATGCAAATTTTTCCGGGGAGAAATGGGAAAAAGGATATTTTCATTATCCTTACAGGACCTTCCGTTTAGAATTTTGAAAATCCAACACCAGATTCGTGATCAGTGACCCCAAAAACCCCATAATGGCAATTTTTCCGGGGAAAAATGGGAAAAAGGATATTTGCGTTATCCTTACAGGACCTTCCGTTTCGAATTTTGAAATTCCAACACCAGATTCGTGATCAGCGACCCCAAAAACCCCATAATGGCAATTTTTCCGGAGAAAAATGGGGAAAAAGGATACTTCCGTTATCCTTAAAGGACCTTCGGTTTCGAATTTTAAAATCTAACATAGCTAAAAACCTGCTCCTGGCAACGCAGACCATTTTGCAAAAAACCGCGTCAAAATCGGTCCAGTAGTTTTTAAGTTTTGTAATCTCAAACGGACAGACAAACCAACAAACAGACAAACCAACAAACTTCCATTTTTATATATATAGATTTATGAAATTGCTCCTTCATTACCTTGAATGTTACCCTTTGAAAAATTTGTCACTGTTTGCACCTGAATGTCCCCCTCACAAATCCTCCCCCAATTGGTCACATTGGTCTGTATCTTTAGATTTACGATCCCAATCCACTAGATATGTAAATTTAACAGTCTATAAGTTCAAAATCATTTGTAACTTTATGGATTTATGGACAAGTAATAGTGCTGCATCGACGTTTTTAGTTAAAAGAAGCAAAATCATCTTTATGGGTGAGATTATTGGGTGGGAAGCAATTTTGTAAAAATAATTAGAAAAATTACAATTTCTACTTCATATCAAAAAGATTTTTTCAATCAATATACTCTGAAGGAGTTTTTTTTACTTCATAAAATGTTTTATTTCTTATAGGGTACCTCAATGACGCACTTTAGTTCCTCCTCTACTAGGAGTATGGCTACGTGAAAGTGACATCTATATTCGTGATTTCAAAGCTAGAGCTTTTCGGAATAAAAGTTTAAACAGCAGATTTCTTTGACATTTCAGTGATTGTTTACCTTTAAGGCAGCATTCCAGTGGTACTTGGTTTTTTTTTGCCTTCAAGAAAGTGGACAAACAATATCTCTTTTTTTTATTTAACATATCAATTAATAACACAATTATTTATAAAGAAATAGATATTAAAAATTACACAGCAGAGCTCCAAATTAGGGGTGAAAAAATGTCGTAGGATGTTTGACATGTTTGCGAATTGCGGTTCGCCAGATAATCTGAAACAACAACAAACCAAAATGAGTCTTAAATATATGAGGCTACAGCCGGAACATGGTTTAGCGGCTGCAGCCTCATATGATTAAGCCGCTAAGTGAAAATATGGGAAATTTTAAAAATTCTGGTGATTTAAAAGTGAAATTTCGTTTTTTACGATATGTTTCATTGGATTTCGAGTTGGAACTTTTGCATAAATACGTATTTGAATATGGTTGTTGTTTCGGCTGTATGCACACATCTCCCGAAAATAGGTGTAAAGCGACAACTCGATTGGTTCATTGGTTCCTGAGAAAACATTTAAAATAATCTTGAAAACATGGCGCCCACTCTGCTAACACAATGACCTTCGAAGATCATTTATCTTACCACACCTGAATATATCCTTCCTTCGAAAGACCTTCAAAAATTGCAATAATAAAAATTAGGATTTTTTGGCTCGCCACACTAAAATACCACCTTAAACAAATTTTTGCGCGCTCCAGTTTCTAACCGCAGTTTTCGGAGAAACTCCGAAAACTTTCACTTTCTTTTCAATTTTTTAAATATTTATACTAATATTTAAAAGTTCGTTATTCAGAGCTTTTACACATTTTTTAATGCTCTATCATTTAAAACAAATTTGAATCCAATTAATAGTCTAGAAAAAAGCGTGCATTTTCTTCTAAAATGTAAGATTTCGGAAGAAAAGCACGACCAAAAAGCTTGGTCGCCTGTCCATACTCCTAGTAGAGGAAGAACTAAAGTGCGTCATTGAGGTACCCTAATTTCTTACAGCCGTACTAAAAAAAGGATGTTTCTTAGTGCATTGCTTACGAAATCAGTAATTAACATTTCTACTGCCCCATAGATGGAGCTAAAAAATATGATTTTTGGTTCTCCAGAAAGCAATTGTGCCCGTATGAACATCGTCAAAGCTGTCAGGCACAGAAAGAAGACCATCAAATTTCCACAGCGACGTACTAGAAGTGGTAAAACGTGAAGTTAGACAACTCCTCACGGTATATGGAAGTGGCTCTCTGTGAATTTTCACAGTGAAGTGTTTTTTTTCCCCATTTGTGCTAAAATTTTTGGTGTTGAGAAACGCGGACGCGAAAAAGGTTTGCATCGAATTGAATTTTTCAAATTCTGACAATCGAACAAGAAGACGGTGAATTCTTCATTACATCGCGATTAATTGGACAAGTTTTTGTGATGAAATGAGGAAAATTACTTGCTTCTAGTGTGATGTGAAGCCGAAATTTTCTTGGTTTGAACAAGTGATTTTTTTTGGTGTTGGGCTAATAGGGTTGTGCGAAGGGAAGTCCCATTTAGGCGCGGCAGGCAGTGTTTGATGGAAATTGGTGTCGATTCGAATCCAGAAACAGTAATTTCACACGGAAATCGACGGAAAATCAAAGGAAAAATCTACCGCCCGCCCAACCGACCCTCTCGCGTGCCATATCGCCCCCAGCTACCCTATCACTGTGACGCAAAGATAGAATTTTTCCGGATCATCAGTAGTAGGCCTATGGATGGAAACGGAAAATTTAGTGAAGATCCTTAACCCTCTAGTGGCATCGTCATGGCTTTTAGGTTTTCAAATATACTGGACTTTTTTTTTCTTTTTACATAAAAAAAGAAAACCCGAACGACTGATATCAGGAAAATTTTATGGGCTTGGTCAATTGGCTAGAAAATAAAAAAAAAGTACTCGATTTTTCTTTTCCCGCTCTCAGATCAGATTTTCTTTCGCTCTCGATTTTTCTTCTCTCGCTCGTTGCCAGGATAGTTTATGTATTTTTTTGTTCCCTTAATTTTAAGTTTTTATGCATGGGTTTGTTTTTCAGTAAAATTCCCTAATCGTTGAAGAGAAATAGAAAGAGAAACAGTATTAAAAACAGTATAAAAATTCCAAATATCGCTATTTCATTCTGTGGTATGCCAGCATAATTTAATACAGGTAGCCATTTTGAATATGGTGTGGTAGCTATCCTTGCGCACCATACCTATATTCACGCTTTCCTTTTTCATCCGTTCGTGGCGCTACAATCCTTGCTGGATATGTTTTGGCCACCACTCCTTTTCTCGATTCGATGAGCGGTCTAGCGCGCTTGTCGTCGCCGCCGCGCACTTCAATTTTCTCTACCTCATCGAATTTAGATTTTTTTTGCCTTTATTTCAAACCAATTTTACCCCGGCAGAAACAAAAAATCTTCAAAAGTTTCTTTTTCATTTGGTAACACAATTCATTTCTCGAATCCTAGTTCAAATGCCGGATAAAAACACAGAGCCGCTAGTGAAAAATTAAATTTTCATGTGTTTTCATTACACGTCACAGGTTGTGTCCCCATTGCGCGATTCTCCATACCTTTATCGAATCAAAAACCTTCATCTTTTCAAATCATGCAAATCCTGTGTGTTGCTACCTATTATGGGAAGGGGGTGTTCCTTAACAATTTTGTGATAATGAATTTCTCTCAGTGTGCAAATAAAATACTGTCGAACCTCCATTTTTGCCGGATCTGTGATTTGGGGAGCGAAACAAACAAAACCGTCTTTTTTCAGGGCAAACATACCTCACGTTCTTTACAATTCATAAATGATAGCGAAAATTGTAAAAGTGCCAAGAACGATAAAAGCGCCGCAGGCGAAATATTTTCAAATATATTTGTGGGAAATCGTTATCCTTTTTTTTTAAATCGAATCCTTACAGGATTAGGCGGAACATCAGCAGAAGGAACAGGAGACAAGGATTTACTTCCGGTGCATTTTTTTTGCCTATTTAGAATTGAATAAATTATTTCTGCTGGTAGAAATGACAAAATTAATTGAAATTTTGTGACCGTTTTCCAACATTTTGTAGTATTATGTTTTTGAAAATTTCACCAATTGTACCGCCCAAAATGCGGGACACCCCCCCCCCCCCCCCCCCAAGGACACCGTGAACTCTCCGTCCCCGATAACCTCTAAATTCTGAATTTCAGCCCGATCGGAGGACTTCGATTTTTCGTCCTTAAAAAAAAGTCTAGGGGTACCCCTTGCGATTTTTTCAATTTTTTTACACGTTTCCGATTTTGCTGAAATTTGGTGAAGGGGGCGTTTTCGGGCCTCTGATTAGAAATCCGTTTTCGGATATCAGTAATTGTATAGCCGTTGCAGGGGGGTTGGATCTAACGAAAAATGGAATTTTCATTTGCTAAAAAAACGAAACCTTACAAAATCTAGCCTTTTACAAAGTCTAGCTGAATCCTTTCGAAAGTTATGATATTCACGGACGGACAGACAGACTGACAATCGGCCCGGGAGTGCTTGGGAAATGTTTGTTAGGCAAAATTCAGAAGTCGAAATTTTTTCATAATACAATACTGTATTACTTTCTTATTTACTTTCTTATTTTGTATAAGAAAGTAAAAACTTAAATCACTTTTCTGACAGCCGAACGTCATCGTCATTCGTATAGTTTGTTGTCGCCGTAGTTATTTCCGTGTGTATGCATGCATGTGTGTCCAGTTGCCTGTGTGTCAGTTCAATAAGGACGAATTTACAAGGATTTGTTCTGCTTTTTTTTCAACAATTCGCGGTTAAAGAACTCTTGGTGCGCCTAAAAGTATGTTATCATAGCGGGAAATCCTTTTGGACTAAAACTGATGGAAAAATAATTTAGAAAAAGAGAAAAATTATTAAAATCGAAATTCAAAAACCTTTTTGTTGAAGGAGAACAAAATATATTTGTTAACGACGGCATTTTAGTATCATTTAATAAATAAAATAATCAATCAAATTCGATTCGGTGTTGTCCTAATTGAGGAAGATATCGTGAAAATTTTCGAGGCATATTATTTTTTTTTTGCAACCAGAAAAACGGAAAGTGGAAGTTTTTTTTTCTCGATTTCGGAAAAATAAGTGAGTGAAAAGAAAGTAATTTTAAATTAAGTACCAGCGGATGATTTTATTTTTTATTCAGACCCAACAACAACAAGAAATACCTGTAAGAATAAATAACACCTAAAAAAGGCACAAATTTAAAGTGGTGTGTGTTTGGTAATTGTGTAACCGGGTTAGAAAGAGAACGACTTAAGCGCGCATACGCACAATTGCCGCCGCCAAGCACAAGCGAAAGAGAAGGAAGCAAAATTAAGGATTAAAAATTTCGATATAATTTACGCACACTGCTGAGTGATTTATTTATTTATTAAATATTTTTTTTTGTATCTACAACAAATACAATTGCAATTTCTATTGTCGTCGCCGTCGTGTTGCGTTCGCTCCTGCCATCGTTAATCATCGTCATAGCCGGGCCGGGCCGCTGGTGCGCCACCTTTGATATTATCCTGTGATCATTTATCGGAAAAAAGGAGCAAAGAAAACACACAACTTAATTAAAAACAATAGAAAAAGAGAAGCAACAATAAAACGTTCAGTCGGACCGAAAGAGAGGGGCCCAATTAAAAGAGAGTAAGCGGAAAAATTTATTTTTTTCCTTCTATTAGAATTTAAAAAAAAATTACTTAGCGTAACAAGTTTTAAGCTTTTTTTGTTTTATTTGTTTTTCAAACCTAAATTAGGATGGTCGAAATGCATTTCGGGTTTCTTAATTATTATCCAATACAAATAAAAAACTAGAAAATTTCAACCATGGGATATAATTTTTTAATGAAAATCTGAAAAATGCATTGCTATTCAGCCCCCCTTCCCCTCCTGTATTGGCAAGGCTTGCTACCCCAAGTATTTTATCCCTTAACATGGCGTCACGACTTATTTGCTTTCTGAGTTACTAGGAAATAAAAAAAATTCCTCCATGCGTGTCTCAGATTTCCGCCTTCGCTTTCATAGGTATGTGTGTGGATATTGAATACTATATTCACCACATAAGGTGTATTATCCGGAAACTGAAAAAATAAACTTATGATCCTAGCTGGTAATTGCATGGGTTATTGTGATTTTAAAACATATTGCCACAACATTGGGGCCCCGGGTTTTGTTACAAAATTTGTAACAAATTTGTAACCCCGGGTTTTGTTGCCAAATGTTTAAGAAAATTAATATTATTTTTTGTTTTATTTTATACTGAATTGTTGTTTTGTTTTTAATAAACGTTGTTTTTTGTTTAAAAAACAAATTGACTTTTAAAACTTGCTTGTTTTGTTTTTCTAATAAATTTTACTTTACTCTTCTATAGAGGAAAAGTATTTTATTCAAGACGGAGGCCGACTCGAGAACGGGGGCAGATCGAAAATTTCTAATCAGTACGAAATCCGTTTCAGGCAAAATTATGCATCTGGCTGTCGGTCTGTCCGTATTCGGTATCTTAAATAACTCGAGATGGCGTTGAACTAGCGACTTGAAATTTTTTGTAAATACAAAAAAAGAATTTACAAAAATCGTTATTTTCTATCTACTTTTGGAAAAGTAATGGTAGTTATAACGGCTACCTCCTATACATTTTCTTCTAAAAGTTTCTACGTATCTTTAACAGTTCTGGAGATATTTGAAAAAAATATTTTTTTTATATATTTTTGCAATGCATTTAGCAAAGGAAAATTTTGTGTTAATCACAACTGATATGTTTTCACCACGAAGAATTCATCTGGATCTCTGATCATAAAAAAACTGGCATTTTGATAAAAAAAAGAAATTGCCCAAAACAATTCATTTTAATGGCATAACACGAACAAGGATAAAAACGATGTCTCTTTGGGGCTGGCCACTCACTTACAACTCTCCTTAAGATTTTGATCCTCAGGCCATGGACTTGGGATCTATTATGGAATATGATCGTAATTGTAACGACCAGGATTCCCCTGTTGTTAGTATAAAACACTAATAACAACACACAAGTTCCGATCGTATTCCATAAAATGCCCCCTGTAGATGAAAATTTAGGCAGGCCACACACTTATCAGTTTTAGAGTTAGGCAAGGCATGCAGGCCAGACACTGAAATGCCAAAATTTTAAGGCCAACTGAAATATCCTTAAATATCCTTTATCTTTTAAGTTCATATCGGAATAGCAGACATTTTTCATTTTTTACAATTTGTCTTGCACAAATGACAAAATTAGTTAAGATATTTGTCAACTCCCTGAAAAATCAGACCTCAAGAGTTAAGATAAACAGATGACAGACTGACAGACTGACAGACTAACAGACTAACAGACTAACAGACTAACGGACTAACAGACTAACAGACTAACAGACTGACAGACTGACAGACTGACAGACTGACAGACTGACAGACTGACAGACTGACAGACTGACAGACTGACAGACTGACAGACTGACAGACTGACAGACTGACAGACTGACAGACTGACAGACAGGCAGACTAACAGACTAACAGACTAACAGACTGACAGACTGACAGACTGACAGACTGACAGACTAACAGACTAACAGACTGACAGACTGACAGACTGACAGACTAACAGACTAACAGACTAACAGACTGATAGACTGACAGACTGACAGACTGACAGACTGACAGACTGACAGACTGACAGACTGACAGACTGACAGACTGACAGACTGACAGACAGGCAGACTGACACACTGACCGACAGACTGACACACTGACCGACAGACATACAGGAAGATGGTAAAAATTATAGTTTGAGTTCACAAGACAAGGGAAATTCACGGGAAGAAAACTAAAAACATATCTGGCATGCCTATTGCCGTGAAAATATAGAGAGTTTCTCTTAACACGATGGCATCGCATCGAATCGAAGGGTAATTTTTCTGTAAATATGAAATATATTGTTGGAAGAGAAGGCACGCGCGTGTGTGACACACGAAAGCCAGAAGGGAACCGCACTATATGATTGAATATGACTGTATTTTGGAAGAGACGATAGCTGTGGTGTGGTGAATTTTAAAACTTAAAATGGCTGACAATTAGCTAAACATAGCAACATCAAAAGTTCCAAAAAAAACGTGAATATAAAATTAATGTGAAGTGTGTGGTAGTTAAATACAAGTTTATGTTAATCACGTACAGTTAATTATAGATAATTACAATTAATTAATTCGAATAGAAGTCATAAAAGTCATTTAAAACCATTTTATTAAATGGTATTTCCAGCCACCTTTGCCTCTTGATTGTGGTTTTTTTTTTTGTTTTTTGGTGTGTGCATATTCTATTGCTCTATTCTGCTCTGCTCTGTTCTGCTCTGTAAGTTCCAAATGTAAGAAAAGACGATAAATGAAAATAAAAATGATAAGAAACAATTGTTAAATTAATCAAAAAAATAAATAAAACTAAAAAAAAATATATTAGATCCACCCGTCCGTATGTCCAACATTAACTTTGAGTCTGGCAGAAGATCTTTTTTTTCCTTTTCCAATTTTTGTAATCATGATTGGTGCTAATTTTAGAATGATGTCGATTTAATGGCCAATAACTGAAATAATAAACATTTTAACAGTCCAGCCATGAACGAATTTTTTGCTTTGTTAAGAGGCCGCTGTGCTAATTGGTGCTGCTAATAAAGCGAATCAAATCTAATTCGAAATAGCAAATTAAGATGGCATCAAATTGTATTGGAAAAGTCACCACCAAGGAAAATTCCGATATGGGCACTTTTTTGATTAAGATTTCCCAAACGAATGGGAAAATTTTCTCATACATAGGTCGCCCGTCTCCTCCATCTGCACCCGTAATTTCCTTTTAATTTTCTGGCGTCCAATGAATCTTCCGAGATTTTTCTTAAATTAACTTTCCTTCCTGTCGATATCATCCGGTTTCCTAGGTATGGCCGATGGATTTGGGGTAGAGAGGGCAACGACGTCTTTAATTCTCAATATTTTAAATCCCAATTAATAATATCATTTTTAAACTTGTACTCTTACTAACAAAAACACGTAGAATTCTTTTGTTAGTAAGAGTACAAGATTGAAAATGTTCACAGATTTTTTTTTAAATTTCTCAAAAAATGAAAATTAGTGCAGTACACCTCCCCCCTCTGGGGATCAAAGATTTTGCGTAAAAAGTCTAGAAATGCGTGAAAGATGAAAAAACCTCCAAGAAATTCAAAATTTAAGCAGACGAGTAAAAGTCTCTGATTGTGAACAGCGCCCAATAAATTCATACAAAAGTTTGTTGAAAAATAAAATTTGGATCTTCAGAAAACTGCCCTATTGGTCATTTCCGGATGGATAGCCTTAGCCTTGCCATTTACTAGAAACGCAATAGTACAAAGCTTTCAAGTCTCTCGAAAGGATTGAGCAAGAGATTTTTCGAAAGGATTGAGCTAGAGACTTGAAATTTTCTGCAATTGCGGTTGTTTAAATGGCAAGACTAAGTTCTTGAACGGGCAAAATCCGACCATTCATTCCCCTCTCTCCCATACAAACGAAAAAGCCTTTTATTTCAATTTTGCTAGTAACTGTTTTTTTTTCTCTGAAAAATCCGTTGGATTGCAGGCAATTCGCAAAAATCCTTTTTTTACGTTCTGATGAAAAGATTTCGATAACGGTAAAATATAGAGGATAACGGACAAAATTGTGGACAATGCTATTCTTATTATTTCATCTCATACTTACAACCGGCAAAAAACCGTTATTTTTTGAGATAATCGTTAAAAACTGATTTTTTCTAAATAACGGTATGTCTCGATAACGGCTTGAGATCCGCTGTTCCTAAAAATCAGAAAATTTTTATTGCCTCCAACTTTTGTTATCCATAAGACGACTGAAAAACTCATAGTTTTGAATTAAATCGTGAAAAACGATATCGGGCTTTTAAAAAGCCGCCATTTTGGTTACTTCCGGGTCCACGGATTTTCACCACTAGTTATAGAATCGTCTCATTCCAGGACCAAACATACCAGTAAAATTTCATCACTCTAGCTCTAGTAGGCCAAGACCGGAAACCGGTTGTAGTGCCGAAAGACAGAGAAAGAGAGAGAGTGCTTTAGTAGTTTTTCAGAAATCTTATACACCGACTGACAGAAACACATATCGAAATTTTTCATGAACGCAGTGCATTATTATACGTATATAATAAATTAGTTTAAATTAAAAATTGTCATTTTGCCGCCTTTGAAATTAAACATGAAAAATGTAAGAGAAGATAAATTTTTCACCTGAAAATTTGTTTTGCCCTCGAATGGAAAATTTTTCTGATCGGTAGAATATGGGTGGAAGAAGCAGGAGGGGGGAGGGGTGGTAATCTCTCGGTTAGTTCCACTGCCATGGCATACGAATGGCAACATCTATTTGTGGACTGGCAGCTAAATATATTTATTAACAATTAATACTATTTCCAACTTTGCGGCGAGTGAAATGGATAAGAAAAGAAAAACGAAAACTTTCAGAAAAAACAAGTGATGGAAGTAAGGGGGGTGGGGTTACTTAGCTTTTGTTTTGATTCAAAAGAGAGATGTTTTTTTTATTGCTCTTCTCTTTATGGCTTTTTGTTAGCCGTTGCTAATAATTTAATAAAAACCAAAATTATTTTCACACTTATTGCGGTGTTAACTTTTTTGATTGGATCTCTAATGTTTTTATATCTGTATGAATTAATTTTATCATCAAATTTTTTCTTTGTATTTTCAGACAAAAATGAATGAATTGGACAGTTTGAGACAGGAAGCTGAATCACTTAAAAATGCCATTCGCGTAAGTAAAGTTTTTTTTGAATTTTTTTTAAAGGGGGTTCTGCTACACACCCTGGAGCGCCCAAAAATTGCTAGGGGGCTGACTGGGGTACCCAAGAAAACAACTTGAGAACGGATAACGATAGAGACTTGCCGGAAACAAAGTTGCCGAGCTTTTAATGATCTGAAATTTTCTTCATACATGTGCCCACGAAAAAACCGTGTAGTTTTTGAATTCTCTAAATCTCAAAAAACAGAATTTTATTCGGCGTTCACTCCCCACACATGGAAAAACTACTGCCAAGTGATGGAGAATTCTCGCAGGTGGACATCCTCGCATTCCCAAGTGAAGTTCGTGAGCATATTTTTACACAAACAACCGCCAGATGGCTGAGGTTCCTAACTTTGCCAATAGATGGAAATCGTGGTTAAAATTTTAAGTGTAGAATGAAAGGACAACATTTAATCTGAGGCACGAATTTACCACAAAATGAAATTAGATTGCAATCACTGTGTTGGAATAAAAATAAACAACATAAACATAAAATTGTCGCCCTCAATTCGAGGAGAATGTCGGTGGCAAAGAGGTCCGGATGGCAATCCTAGCGTAAATTGACCTAACAGTTGCCTAGAGAAGCATATCTCCATGTTTTGTCATTTGTGAGGTCCTAATTTGACGCTGCAAACTTCTCAATGTCTTAAGATGTCGCCTAAACTGCCACGCCGGTCTCATAAAAATGACATCCCAAGTAGGCGCCTTTATGCTAGAACCCATCCTCCTCAATGTCTAGCCGATTAGCTTGCTAAAAGTAAATTTACCTAAACATGGAAGAATATTTCAATCATTTTGAGAAGTCACCTGTCTGAATTTGTTGTACTTATCTAAAATTTACATCCGACTAGTGGCGATTTTTGGCACCCACATTGAAGGCCCGGTCACCCCATTCGCCACGCAATTGGGCTAAAATAATTCGAATTTTATTTGATTTTTCCTATCCTAATGTTGAAATTGAAGTTTTTTTTTAAATAAATTTTTTTTCTTGAATTTTCTTTCAGGATGCACGAAAAGCGGCATGCGATACAAGCCTCGTACAGGCGACAAACAATTTGGAACCGATCGGTCGTATACAAATGCGAACACGACGCACATTACGTGGACATTTAGCTAAAATTTATGCTATGCACTGGGGTAATGATTCTAGAAATTTAGTTTCAGCATCTCAAGATGGTAAACTAATTGTATGGGATTCACATACAACAAATAAAGTAAGTTGAATAATTAATATTTAATAAAAATTTATATAAATTGGGTATTCGGTTTTATAAGAGGAGGATCTTTTGATTTTTGACAGGGGAGGGGTTTTTTTCTCTTTTCTTTTGAAGAATATTTGTCATGGTATCCATAGTTTGCCTTTCCCATCTCTGAGATGTCATGGCGTCTAGAAGAAAACGAAAAAATCCTTAATACCGGCATTAATATGACAAAATCAAAGCGAAAATATTTTACAATTCAAGGGGCTGTCTTTTAGAGATTATGCGGATGTGACGAAATTAATGTTCTGCGAGTCTTTCAGCGAGGAAAAAAGCATGGGAAAAGGCCCCAATTCCCACTCCGGGGTCGGAAATTTTTAAATTCTGTCCGGGAATTATTTTTTTCGAATTTTCGGAGGCTTTTTCTGAGTAGGAAAAATATTTCCGTCATCTTTTCTATCCGGGAAATTTTTTTTTTCGAATTTTGAGAGGCTTGTCCTTAGTAGGAAAAATATTTTCGAGACCTTTTCGAGGCGGAAAATATTTTTTTCGAATTTTTAGAGGCTTGTTCTTAGCAGGAAAAATATTTTCGAGACCTTTTCCACCCGGGAAATATTTTTCTCGAATTTTTAAAGGTTTGTTCTTAGTAAGAAAAATATTTTCGAGATCTTTTCCACCCGGGAAATATTTTTCTCGAATTTTTAGATGCTTGTTCTTAGTAGGAAAAATATTTCCGAGACCTTTTCTATCCGGGAAATATTTTTTTCGAATTTTTAGAGACTTGTTCTTAGTAGGAAAAATATTTCCGAGACCTTTTCTATTTTTTTTTTCGTATTTGTAGAGGCTTGTTTTGAGTAGGAAAATAGGTGATATCGGATGTGGTAATATAGTAAAGAGCTCTCCATGAAATGCGCCACATATTGTAGTTTTATGAGGGTGGTGGGAGAAGGTTATGCTTTACAAGAAAAAAAATGTATGATATTAAATGTCCCTTTTTTAATTTAATTTTCAGGTTCATGCAATTCCATTACGTTCATCATGGGTTATGACTTGTGCATATGCGCCGTCCGGTAGCTATGTTGCATGTGGCGGTCTCGATAATATTTGTTCGATATACAGTCTTAAAACTAGAGAAGGTAATGTACGTGTATCACGCGAATTACCTGGACATACAGGATACTTATCATGCTGCCGTTTTTTGGATGACAATCAGGTAAATTATTATTTTTTTGTATTATATATCGTAGATAGAGCGCATACGGAATAATTGTTCAATTGTAATCTATATATATATTTTTATTGTGATTTTTCAGATAGTAACAAGTTCCGGTGATATGTCCTGTGGATTATGGGATATTGAAACTGGCCAACAGGTTACATCATTCATGGGACATACAGGTGATGTAATGGCACTATCGCTATCGCCACATTGTAGAGCATTTGTATCTGGTGCCTGTGATGCATCAGCAAAATTATGGGATATCCGGGATGGTCAATGTAAACAAACATTTCCAGGTCATGAAAGTGACATTAATGCTGTTACGGTATGTAGTAAATTTCTCTAATTATCACAACATTTGTATTGTTTGTTCGTTTGTTGGTTTGTCTATTGGTTTCGTAAGTGTGTATGTATGAAAAAGAGCTGTGGAGTCGGTAGCTTAACCCTCAATTCTGACTCCAAATTCGACACTCGAAATTTTAGAATATTCGACTCCCCGACTCTTGAAAGTCTAGAAAGTTCAACGCCAATTTCGACCCCTTTGGCTAAAAAAAACCATCAAATCACCTCAAATCCCAAACCAAACATTGTTTTTGGTTGTCAAACATTGAGGTTAAAACACCATCACGAGAGAGACAACATCTAAGTGGCCATTGGAAGTAAAATAACCGGCTCGCAGTAAGAATCGACAAGTTTTCTCCAACTCCTATTCCCACTCTTGAACTCTTATGTGAAAATGGACCCATTCCGACTCCCAAAGCAATAATTTTGTCCCGACTCCACAGCCCTGATGTTTCCGCCACTAAATAAACAAATTGACAATTTTTATTTTCCAATTACAAATTTTTCTCATTTCCATAATTATTTACAGTTCTTTCCAAACGGTTATGCATTTGCAACTGGATCAGATGATGCAACATGTCGACTATTTGATATTCGTGCTGATCAAGAATTGGCTATGTATTCACATGATAACATTATTTGTGGTATAACATCAGTAGCATTCTCAAAAAGTGGTCGATTACTTTTGGCTGGCTATGATGACTTCAATTGTAACGTTTGGGATACCATGAAAGCGGAACGTGCTGGTATGTACAGATATTTATAATTTCTTTTTTTGTATCAATTTCGTATGTATGTCTGTCTGAGTCATGTGTACTATAAGCTGTTTTGTACGGATTATTAAAAAAAACAACTTTTTTTGTGTAACACCTCCGCCCCCTGCACCCACAAACTATTCGTGATATCGGAAAACGGACAATGGATTCTTAATCAGGGGCCCTAAAAACCCCCTATGCCAAGTTTCAGCAATATCGGAGACGTGTCAAAAAATTTAAAAAATCGCAAGGGGGGACCCCTTCACTTTTTTTAAGGACGAAAAATTCAAGTCCTCCGATCGGGCTGAAATTCAGAATTTGGAGGTTATCAGGGATGGAGATTCGATATTCGGTGCCCTTTTTGAGGAGGGTGGTACGGTTTGGGCGGTACAAGGACGAGGTCCTTGAAAAATCCCTTTTTCCCCAAAAAGGACACCGGATATCGATTCCTCGTCCCCAAAAAACATAAGATTCCAAATTTCATGAAAATCCTTTGAGCCGTTTCCGAGATAAAAGGATTCAATTTTTAAGAATATAACATTTGTAAAACCGTTAGTTTCTTTCGTAATTTTTGGCCTATCGACTCACGGATAACGGTTTTTGATAGACAATAGGATCCTGAAGGATCTGTGGTTTTTGATTTTCCGGAAATTGTAAATTTTTTTTCAAAAAAACAGTTTTTCTCGAGACTTGGAACTTTCTTGATTTTTTTTTCAAAATTTCAAAAGTTTTTAAAAATTAAAAAAAATATATTAGAAAAAAAAATTATTAGAAAAGGTTGGAAAATGGTCACAAAATAAGAAAATCCAATTAATTGTGCCATTTCTACCAGCATAAAGGCATAAAATCATTCATTCAATTCTGGTTTTTCCATTGATTGTGAAATGGAATCAATGAGAAAAAAGGCACCGAAAATAAATAATTTCTTTAACCTCCCCCTTTCCCCTTGGCTCGTCTCTTGCTCCTTTTGCTGATGTCCCATCTAGTCCTGTAAGGATTCGATTTACAAAGAAAGAGGAGAGGCTAACTCGGCGTTGTCTTCTATCCTCACATAGAGTGTTTGACAATTGGCCTCTGGCAATTGCAGTTCATATTTTTTTCTATTTTCCAATAACTCAAAAAGCACATGAGATGAAGAAAACTTGGGTTTTGATCTGGATATCTGATCGGATTATTAAAAAACAGCTATAATTTAAACAATTGGCGAAATTCGTTATGTGCCAATTTTTTTAATCCATCAATTTTTAGGTAGAAGAAGTCCATTGCCCTTACATAAGGTGTCAAAATTTAATATATTTTCATATAGTTCGAAACGAATTTATATGTTTATATGTGTGTAAGTGTGTGTATGAGAGGCATATAGAGAGATTTCATGATTTCTTTTTAAAACAAGTATTAAAAAAGAATTCCACTTTATTCTATATTTCTCAGGTATCTTAGCTGGCCATGATAACCGTGTATCTTGTTTAGGAGTTACTGAAAATGGCATGGCCGTAGCTACGGGATCATGGGATTCATTCTTACGTGTATGGAACTAAGGTTAATAATTAAAGTAATATTAAAAAATAAATAAATAATAAAAACAAACAACAAAAAACTTATTAAAGTATAAAGAAAACTGAATCTAAAAAAAAACAAAAAAAAAAAACAAAACAAAAACACAAAACTTTGTATAAAAGAGATAAAAGTAAAAAAAACAAATTATTTACATTTAAAGTAATTAAATATAATTAAACTTAAAAACTTTATATACAAAAAAAAAACTAAAAATAAATATTAAAAAAATATTAATAATAAAAACAAATTAAATCGAGAAATCAAGGCATAAAAAAAAAACAAGAAAAAAAAAGTTTTAATAAAACATGCAGAAAATATGAAAGCTATGAGAAAATGCATTCTCAGATCTTGTATCCTCAAACGACAACACTTTGCAGCAGACAACAAATTTCCTTAAAATATTTTCAACCAAAAACTAACAAAAAACGAAAAAAAACAAAATTTTGTGTTAAGGATTCAACATATTTTATGAGTTTATTTTATTGTTGCTTGTTACAAAAAGCTGAATAGAAATGACTTTTTTTTTTAAAAAAAAAGCACAATGGAAACAAAATAAATTCTTTAAATAACAAAAAGAAAACGCACATCAATCAGCAGAAATAAAAAAGCACAAATTTAATTTGTTTTCTAATTTAATTTGTTAACTACTTATATTACAAATATTATTATTATTATTATGATTATTATTATTGATATAACAATTTTTAATACAAAATATTTCACTTTTACACTTACTTTTTTTATATAAATATTTGCATCTCTTGGTTGATTCAATTTAAAACCAATTTGATGACAGTAAGCTTTTAAAACATCGCACAAGCGATAATTTGGTCAAAAAACTAAAAAAAAAAAACGACAACAAAAAAGATAGTAAATGCGTCTAAATGGTCGCGTTTTATGCGCCGCGTCACCTAACCGGTTTTTGCAGCACGAAAATGAAAACCGAACTGTTTTTTTTCGGTCCACAATGGTCTTACTTTTAGTTTGGACCGGTACTTACCAAAACAAAACCAATTTATAACCTCAAAACAAGTATCGGGGTTTTATTTATTTATTTTGGATGATTTTTTAAAATTTTTAATAAATATGTCTGATCTAACACCGCGTCTTGATTAACAATTTTTCATCCGAAGAAATATCTCACCGCAATGAGATTTTTTTGACAGCTGGGCCGAAAATCTCTTGAAATTTAGTACTCAAAATGCCGATGAAAAGAAAACACATAGTCGCCGCTCTCGCAATTAATGCAATACGTGAAATTGAAAAGGCTGAAACAGAAGAACAGACGAAAAGAAAAACCTCTTAACGTTATATATTCTCTTCCAAAGCTTTTTGTATCGTATTTTGTAAAAATTAGTTATTTTCGCAATTACTTGTCGGGAGAATTTGGATTCCGCCATCTTGAATTGTGAAATTCCAAGAAATTTTGCTATTGCAAGATTTCAAGAAATTTATCTCTGGGATTTTTTCTCGCCGTCAACTCGAGCTCTGATTGGTCAATCAAAAATCTCTGCGATGAAAAATCCCAAATCAAGACGCGGTGTAAATCGAGGTTGAAGTGAATGTCGCACAAATGCAGACCAGACTGGTATTTTATACCAAACCACTACGCGCATAAACACGACCAATGGTGATATTTTGTGAGTTTCGACAGCAAAACATAACCTGCATTGGGCAATTCATAGAAAATTGTACCCAATACCCTTCACATTGTGACTATTTTCGCTACAACTTTGATACGGTTATGTTTGTTGCTTTTAGAATTCACTTTTATTTTATTTTTACATTAAAAGCTTGTGACATAGTTGCATTTATTAAAATTAAGTAACGGATCTTTACAAAAAAAATCTTAAAGATATTTTTTTTTAAATATTTAGTTAAATCCTAATTAAAACTTGATCATTTTTTGTAATTCTCACTTATCGTTTTATGCTTCTGGATGGTTTCCTGTTATTATTTTTAAATCGGGGTTTTCTCGTTTCGGATTTTGATTTTATTTCCTGAGTGGTTTCGGTATCAAAACCTGCTACGGTTTTTGAACAAAACTATTTGATTTTAGCTGCAATTGAGACTATGTTGATTTAATAAAATTGCTAAACATTGGTTCATGACTGCTTTTGTTTCGCTGAGCTTTACAAATTGAGCTGACTTTTATACTAATGCCATGAGTCAACAATTGAAAATCGAAACAAAGTTTCACAAATCAGTCGTGAAGTTTTAGAAAGCCAAGACCCAAAATGAACCGTATTTGCTCTCCTAGACAAAGACATTTGGCTTGTCGTGCAAATCAATCGTATTTATTGTTGCCACAGCTAAATGGTTTGGAAAATGTGCCCCAGCAATTTTCCAAAGAATTAAATGAAAAAATGTTTGATAACCATTTTTATTTTATTTTATTAAAGTGATTTTCTGATGCATTTACTATCA
Source organism: Chrysopilus asiliformis (assembly GCA_964034945.1). Taxonomy (NCBI): domain Eukaryota; kingdom Metazoa; phylum Arthropoda; class Insecta; order Diptera; family Rhagionidae; genus Chrysopilus; species Chrysopilus asiliformis. The sequence continues at coordinate 3,689,143 of OZ035964.1, forward strand.
ATTCATAAATCGCCGCAGGCATATTTTTAGCACGAAACGGAACACACAAAATCAAATAACGATTCGCATTAGTTTCATACACACAAAGAAAATACATAACACATAAATATTTTAAATATAGACGAAAAAAACGTGAAGAAGGGGCCATCCCAAAAATAAAATAAAATAAAAAAAAAACAATCACAATTAAATTTACATAAGTGGAAATATCTCGCCAAAATTTTTAAGAGTTATATTAATAAAATAATAATTAAAAGATGGATAACCATAAAAACTATATAAAAATGATGTAAAACTAGATTAAGTTAAAGAGAATAATGAAAATCAAGTGTAGATTTTTTTTTTGGTTATAGTATGGGTATTTACTTCATCTCGTAAAATCGTCGCAAACTGGGCCAAAAACTCGGTTTCCGAAGGTGTTACAAGTTTAGGTGAATACTCCTAATATTATACATATTAAAATATGAATTTATATCTACATTTCATTTGATTTTTGCGCGCGCTGTTTTAAGTCCCCCTTTTTTAAGCACACATTCATAAAAATAATTATAAAATTGAAGAATAGTCAAAAAAAGGTTAATATTATTATTATTATTATTATTATGCTCTTGAAATTCAAGTCATAGATTTATTTATATCTATTGTATTATTTTTTAAATTTAATATTTAATTTTATAAAAAAAATGTTTTTTTAACCACGTATATTTTATCGAAATTGACTTTCTTTTTTCATAATTTAATATTTGGTTTAGTGGTTTTTCTTAAGAGCCAAATAAACAGGTATGCGTTATGTATTTGTAAAAAAAAAACACCAAAGTGTATCGGAAAGAGAAAGAAAGCTAAACATTTTATAGGTTTTAATACAAAATATGAAACACTATCCCCTGATCCTGCAAACAGATAAGTGTTACCAGAAGTACTATCAGAAATACCGAAAGTATTGCCAGTTTTCCACTGAATTAAGAAAGGGTTTCCGTTAATTAACCTCAATTCTCCGTCTTTACGTATACGTAGGATATTCATACGTCCTGGAAAGGCCAGGACAGTCCCGGGTTTTGGTTTGTCGTGGCGGCGTCTCGGAAACTAAACTTTTGCCCCGGAATTATGGAATCCGGTGTTGTAATTCCGTACTTACTAAACAAATTGACCTCGAAATCCGAAAAGTTTTCGAGTGCGACGCAGTTTCATCAGAAATTACTGCATTTTCATAAAAAAACAAATCGCCTGCGGCGCATTTCTTTAAATAAGTGGAGTGTTTGGTTTTAAAAGTATTACTTTTGAAATTTTTACGATTAATTTCGAAGCATTAAAAATTTCCTCACACTGCCACCCGTTATCCACCCACGTCCCCTCCCCCTCCCCAACCCCCCTCTTGTATTTTGCATCTGTTATAATATTATCGTATCTCACGCTGTCATCTATTGTTATCCGCTATTAAACGACATCGCTGGATTTAGAGCTTATCAAGGGAGTTTTTTGACGGGGAATTTTGAAGGTTTTGCGTACACATATATCGACTTAATACCGCTATCGACTCATGAAATTAGTTGACAACACTTTAAAAAATGTTTGCAATCCCAATTCATCATCCTAGTTCCCTGTAAAATTGCATGGAAGCAAAATTACAGATAAAAACGATTACCAATGACACTGGCTTACGAAATTGTTACGCATAGTATTTGTCTAAGTCCTAAATTAGGGCGTGTGCGAAACGATCTAATTGTATGGTAATTCTAGTACGTTTTCATTAATTTAACACACCGAACTGCACAATTTCCAATAAAAAGTGGAATCAAAACGCGAATTATCATGCAATTAGACCGTTTCGCACACGCCCTTAAATCCAACAGAGAAATCACGGTTTAAATAATCAAGTAAAAAGAAAGAAAAAAAGGTCTTTACTTAATAATTTCGTAAGCCATTGTATTTTTTTTAAACATAATTCTACACTTGCATATCATTTTTAAAGGATCTTTTATACTCTTTTTCTTGTTATCCTTTTTGAAATACCAAATATTTTGAATTGTTTTTATTATATTTTATATAAAAAAGAATTATTGAATTACACAGAAAACCTATAAAATGTTAAATGGGGCCGACTAACGTAATGTTAAAGTTAAGAAAATCATGGTATTTTCTCAATATTGTTTTGTATTTTATTATTTCTTTATTTTAAACAATAAGAAAATAAAAATAAGAAGACGCGATAGAAAAAAAATCACAACTTTTGGTTATTATCAAGCATGGGAAAACCAAAATAACGACGAATAAAAATTATATTTAAAATAATTGATTTACTCTATTTTATTTCATTTTATTTGATGTTTTGTTACATTATAATAGCTTATATTATTTAATTCGATATTCTTTTTAATAATTGGACATTTTATATTCGGTTTTTGTGGACTTTCCAAGAACAATAAACTAAAAATCTCATGGAACTAAAAACGCCCTTTTTGAAAACCATATTCTAAACTCAAGCAAAAACAAGTAAGCATTAACATTAAACAAAAAAAAATATGTAACGAAAAAACAAAAAAAAATTTTTTTCATTTGAGTGATTGTAATACAGTACATAGTACCCTTTTAAAAGCATGTAGCATAGAAAATTGCAATTATTAGCGGACAGAGCCGTATTTAGGCAAGTGCAGATGCGAAGATCGTAGAGCCAAAGTGCTCCGAAATAATTCAAAAATACCACTTGGTTTTTTTTGTATGAGCAACGGAGGAAGCGGAGAAGAGAGGGGCAACAACATCTCACCCCACTTAGCAGTGCCAGGCCCGTATCCAGACACGTGGCGGTAAAAAAAAAAATCAAAGATTGTTCGGTTCGAAATATTTTACAAAAAACAAATCTTTTCTATGCAGAGGTAAGAATTCCCTTTGTTTTCATTTTAATGAAACCTGCATTGGTGCTAATAACGCTTAGATACGGTTCTGTAAGCGGTCATTGCTATTATCCGAGTTAAAAAAAAATCTTGAAAAAACCGACACAAAAACTCTCTGGAAACAAAGCTCTTAAACGGGGAGATTTTTTTCTTTGGGAAAAAACCAAAATAAGGGGGAAGGGGATGGCTTTAAATAGTGTTTTTCTTAAGTTTCTGTAAATTTCCGCTTAACCAAATTCGGGTCATTGATGTGTTTTCGCATCATTAACAATTTTGACTTTTATTGTTAACACATAAGAATCAAAGTCGTTTCGCTGTTATGGAAACGAAACGCTCGCCTAAAACGGCAATACCTCAAGCTACTGTATTCCTCGCATTTTTTTTGTTGTTTTTCTTTCAAATTTCATTAGAAAAACTTAATGAATTGGAGATCATAGAAAAACAAGAAAATAAAAAAGTCGCAATTCAATGTTCTAATATTAGCACCATATTTTACCAATGAGCAATAAAAAAAACATTAAAAAAAATCCTTTAATTGTTCTAAAGCTTGTATCAGATTAATTTTTCAATCAAAGTAAAAAAAATATATATATTGATGTGAAACGAAACTCTTATTAAATGGCTAATGTAGCCCCAAAATACAAAAAAAAACTTTAGATAGCTAAGACAAATTTATTAATATTAGTTCGCTAATAATTAATAAAATTTGAAATGAATTTTTAGAAAAGAAGCCGTTTCTAAAAGACAAAGTGTTCACCACGTGCTCTATTCAAAAAACCAACAAAATTTATGTTTTATCTCCAATTCGAAAAATAAAAAAATGTTCGCAGAATCCCTTCATGCCGAATTTAATAACATTTGCCCTACAATCGAAACTCGAATGTGTTTTTTACAGTACTCAGCGAATATGTGCCGTATGTGATTAGCTTATGCACTATACTAACAAGTGACATTTGTACATTAGGTACATTTTTGCTAATCACTCAGGGTGTACGCGAAACGGTCTAATTTGATGCCAATTATAGTACGTTTTCATACTAGATTGCCTTGCAAACTGGAAACTTTTCAATAAAAACTGTAATAAGAACGGGAATTAGCATGCTATTAGACAGTTTCGCAAGCGCCCTTAAAAACACGTTTCTGGCTCAATTAAAGGTGAGTTCCTTACGTTTCAAGGTTAAAAAAAAAGATCTTTCTTAACAAAGCTATGCTTAAAAAAATATTTTTTAAGGAAAAATAGGTGAAAACATAAAAATATGACAACAAATAAAACACAAAAAATTAATGAAATTTTATTAAATTAATCATATCCAAGGACTGCTAGGATTATTATACATTAAAAAGGAAAAACACGAAACAATTTAATAAATAAAATATACTTTGGTATAGAAAAAATTAAATAAATTGAAAAATAAATTAATATTTATCAAAATATTGTGCATAAGTCGTCCAATTTGTGTTCGATTTAAACAAAAAAATTAAGTAAATGAATATATAAAAAAAAAACAAGTGAAGGAACAAAAAAATTTCTTAATATTTATTTAAAAAGAAATAATAATAAAATTAATGACAACAAAATAATATTTTAAAATAATAAAAGGAAAGAAGAAAAAGTTGACAGAATTCAATTTTTTTTTCAAAATTAGTTTAAAAACAATAAAAAGAAAACCCAAGTGAACGCATCAACAAATCATCCATTAGAAAAATCCGTTCAAAAACAGTCAGCGCTTATACGAAATTAATTACAGGCCCGGGCACTGAATCCCGCAGGGGTGGGTGTAAGGAATTTTCATGTGTATTTTAAATTCATGCTCATAAAATCCGCCCTCAGAGCCGTATCTAGGCTACTTTGGGGATGTATTCCGCGACCATGTGATTTGGTCGACACATGCATGAGGATGGGTACTATATTTGAAGCAGGGGGCGGGGAAACTCTTACAAAACCACGATTTTTTATAGGGCAGGAATAATAACCTCTAAAAAGTGTCACAAGCAGATTATAACCTCTAATTACAATTTTTCAGTGATGTTTTAAGCATCCTCCTGGCTCTTTTGATTTTAATTTCTGCGTAAATTAACTGAAAAGTGCTGGGATAGAATCGCGTACGGTGACAAGTAATAGTGACTGTCACCCGTCAATTTTTCGGGATTTTTCGGGGCGAAAGTTTTGCAAATTTCAATCAAAATGGAATTACAAAGCAATGGTACTAGTGTAGTTGCCGTTTTTTATTATGTGATGGGTGACAGTCACCATCAACTATCACCTGACGCGATTGTACCCCTGTTCTATTTGAATTTTAGTAAAATTATTATTAAAATTAATCCATAGCCATAGGAAAGACAGTGTAGAAATTCAGTCTTTATGTTTTCCGCATAAGGCAATCCGCATAGCGGTTATTTGGCGTCCTAGCTACCAGCGCCGTTTACTTGGGAAAATGGGATAGAATAACCGGGCCTTTCCACTCACGTTTTTATATCCCAAGAACTAAAAACCGTATAAAAATTCATACAACAGTTTAGCATATGGCAGGAGAGGGGGTTATCATCATACAGGAGGGAGTAGTTTGATTGAGCGAAAATTTTCCTTCACAGACAGCCTACCTAACAGTTAATACCGTGTTAAAAATTCATCCAGTTATTGAAGAGAGATCTGGAGAGATGGTTTGCGTTATGCGGGACCGAGAGGTTTGAGTGGGCCTATCCGACACTGAAAACCGTAGTCAGATCTCTTCTGTAGCGAGGGGTAAAAGGGCAGCCGATACCGGGATCACACCTAGCTATGAACCATTCTCGCAAACTAACATATTTTGTGAATATGAAGTCAATCGGGCGAGTGGTTTGGCTGTAATGCGTCTTCACACATTCACACCAAATGATTTTTTATATAGACATTTAGGACTTTTTCCAGTCGCTTGCGAAATTCGGCCCTGGAGCATCAGCGGTGCATGTCATATTGCCATCAACTCTTTGAATTTAGTTGAAATTCGGCTGTGACGTCCAAATGCGACGCCGCTGATATATAATCAAGGCCAGGTAAAACAATTCTTGAATTTGAGAAAAAAATTGATGCTGATGCTCCTATTATGTTCAGTTCTTCAAACAACCCTTCCTTAAACCAGGAATAAAAGATTTCACGATTTGAAAGAGTTCACTTGAGTAAAAACTGGGTAGGAATTCCGAACCAAAAGCGAGAAATCTTCAATTGGTTTTGTATGTATCGCAGAAATAATTTATCCAAATGCATCTCCAAATTTTCAAAAAAAAAAAAAAAAACGTTTAATCGAACAAATTTTACACGAAATAAAAAAATAAATAGATTTAAAAAAAATTCAATGTAAAAAAGAAGAACTTAACTTAAATTGAATAGAATAAATCTAGATATTAATTATGTGAACAAACGGGTAGTGAATCATGCGTAACATAAAAGAAAAAGTGTGAAAAAATAAATAAAATTAAATATTCGCAAATCATTACATTCAAGACACCAACGCATCCGCATATTATACTATAATGAAATATACATATATATATATAATTAAATAATACATAGTAAAACTCGCTTGTTAAAAAAATAATTTGAAATAAAAAATATTAATCTTATTTAAGCTGAAATCAATGAAAGCTGAACCTACAGTGGGTAAAAAGTTTGGCTTTGAAAAATTAAATTAGAGCTAGGGAACGCTGCTCATAAAATGTCTCACGGATATAGACAGGGCGGGGCGGGGCGCAGCGTTAAGAAATCCGGTACAAAAAAATCGCCAAAAATCATAACGAAGGTGGAAAGGCGAAGGGGTGCGGTAGTGGCTGGAATATTTACCTGGGAGGGAGGGGAGAGGGGCGGGGGGGAGTTCCAGGTAAAATATTTTTGTCACAAATTTTATGAACATCCCCTGGCCAGGTCGGCCTCAAAATTTTCGAATTCACTTGCCAAGGCCAACTTCGCAAATTGCGCAAAATTCGGGCGTGTGTGGAACGGTCTAATTGCATGCTAATTCTAGTACGTGTTCAATATTAGATTGCTTTGCAAACTGGAAATTTTCCAATAAAAATCTGGTATGCAGTTAGACCATTTTGCGCACGCCCTTAAATTTTAAACACGACTATTTTTGGATTTTCGAAAATTTGAAATTTCATGTTCAAAAAGACCGTATCCAGGGAGTTGTAATAGCCCCCCCGAGATGAAAAGCACTCAGAATGACCGCTTGTTTTTGTTAATTTTTGTTACTAAGGACGTGTGGGAGTCACAGTGCCGAACAAAAAAAAAATCAAATCCATTAACGAAAACCTCGTACCTTTTCAGGTTTAACAAGTGCCTAAGATTGGCTCGCGGTAATTTGACAAAGCGACAAGAAGAAAACTACAGATGGTGCGGGAGAGGAAGGAGGGGTGAGAGGGAGGTGGTGGGAAGGGGCCAGTGGGAGCAGGAAGACAAAATTCTAGTTCGAAATGATAAAAAATTTACTTCACGTATTTTATACGTAAAAGTTTTATGGATTCAGTAGCAAAGATAAAATTATCGTGCTGGATAATTTCATAATCCACTGTAAATGTGGAATCAAACGAATCCAAGGGATCACCATCAAAGTCTTTGGGAAAAATGTGCTGACAAAGGGCAGAAAATTGTCCAATAATTTTTTATTTATAATATAGGTTATGTTCTGCATCCAATTTGACACACTTTTTCAGTTCTACTCTAAGACATATTCTAGATAAGCGGGTTTCACTGTTTTTCTACAGCAAAAAAAAATTGAAAAAAAATAAACAATAAATAATAGTTGAGAATAAATATTATAAAACTTAAATTTAAAAAACTAAATATATATAAACACACATAACAAAAAAAAAATGCGCAATAATTTAAAAAATAACTTTATAGCGATGAAAAAAAAAACAAATGAAAAAAATAAATAATAATGGATGATAAATTAACCCTTCCAGTTATGGTATCTATATTTGGGAACATGGTTTTTTACTACAAAAAAAATGTGTTCAATGGATTTAATTATAGTTGGTGCAAAAAAATGTATTAAAAAGAAACTAAAATAATTAATGTTCATGTGTGCATCAGAGTCACTAATCCCATGATTGAAAGGATTGACTTTGCTATTAAAAAATGTGAAAAAAAAGGAAAACTTGATATAAATTTTTTTTTCTTTCCGATGCCGACCTTAAGTAATGTAAAAAAATGTTTGAATGTATTTAGTAAATAACAAAAGTAAGTAAAAATAAATACAGTATAGTCCCCGGTATTAGGACATCCGAGTTTATCACGAGAAATTGTCGTAATTATCGATAACAACACCACAGAATGGGCATCTATTTCATACGCAGGGCAAGTTTTGCCATATCGGTATCAAGGCAGATTCAGCACAGGACTGTAAAATTACTTAGAAACGCCACTTTTTGTAAATGGAGCAAGAATTAGGAGGCGATGAGCTTAGGGGCGGGGATGGGGTGGAAATAGTGTTACGGTAGTGGAAAAAGCCATTTTTAATAAGTCCGGTACTGAGACGGACGGGGGGAGGGGACAAAAGAGAGATCCTGCAAAGAGCAAACGATCGGATTTTCTAGCTAAGGCTATGAGTGTATCTGAAGACCGTAAAAAATGGGGCGGGGCTAAAATTTGTCACAAAAACAAATTTTTTGGAAGAACGGTTCTAACTCCGGTCGGTTTTACGCGCAGGGGCGTCGAGGAGGGGGTGGGGCTTGGCTAGCAGAAGGGGGAAGGGGGGAGGGGGAGTGGGAAGCAGTAGGTGGTGACCGGAAGCCCAAAAATGTGAATCTGCATTCGTCTCAGTAATGCCCAGGTAGAGCCCTGTGAACGAGCATTTGTCTTAAGCCGAATTCAGACTAACGATTACGATTGAGCTTCCTCGACCAATGAGATCAAAGCTTTCATGTCGCTATCGTTGAAAGCTTTGATCTCATTGGTCGAGAAGCTTCGATCGTAATGGCAATCGCTAGCCTAAATTGGGGTTTAACCGGGTTATAAAGAATAGGAAAACTTGCTTTCAAATAATGTGTAAATAAACCGATATTGCCAGGAAGCAATTTTTTTTATATAGCCTGGGCTACTGCATTAAAATAAACACCCAATAAATGGCAACACTAAATTTTTAAACTTTCGAACGAATTTTAAAAATGTTCGCATGAAAATAGGATCCTCCCCTGCAACATTAAAAAAATCGATGATCATTCCATAAAAAAATTTGACAAAATTAAAAAAAAAATAAAAAAAATGCTAGTCGATATGAAATAAATAAAATTAGAAAAAGTTCAGTTCGTTTTAGATCGGTTCAAGGTTAACACAAATTTGCTAGCAGAACAATCACGTCTCACGATGTAAAAATTTTTATTCAAAAAATTTGACCATTAATAAAATATAAATAATATCTTAGGTGATATTAAATATTGATTTTTTAAAAAGTCTTATCCTTTAATAATTCCAAAAATCGCTGTGCTTAAAATGGTCAAATTTTATTTAAAATAAAAAGGGAAAATGGAAGAAGAAAAAGACACGTGTTTGTTCCGCCATTTGCAAATAACCTCTGATCTGAAATGATGGATTTTCAAAATGGACCAAGGAAATAATTTTTTTTACACATTTTTTTTGTAAACGAATTGATTGTCAAATTTTATAAGGGCTCAGGAATCGATCATCGTGTTTAAACATTTTGTTAAAACATATAATATTAGATATAATACTAGAGTGGGGATATCGTGAAAATGATGTCCGTTGAAAATTGTTGGTTGGAATTTTCCAAATTTTTTGGTCATTATCACAGATGTTTTAATCGGTTAATTTAAGTAACTATTTTATGGATGAAGGGCTACAAAAATTTAAATAAAAGAAATTGTTTTTAAAAAAACTGAAAACAAAGTTGAATCTTTCAACAAAATTTTCGAAAAAAGACGGTTCGACAATTTTCGAAAATTTTCGAACCGTCAACTCTGGTTTTATATAGTCACTCTAATTTATATCTGTGGCAAACCCGCTTAAGTCGATTTTCATGCGAAGCCAAAGTGATCTCTATTTGCCTTTTCAGACAGGTCACTTTGGCGTCGGCTCAAAATCGACTTAAGATGTTTCGATTTTTTTGCCACAGGGGGCGGGGGAGGGGATTGGGGGCTTAAATTTTTTTTTAAGTATTTTACAGTCTATAAAGCTGTGCAATTTAAAAATCCTTAAGACCAAAATATTCATCGTAGACCATATTGTTTTTTATTTGTTCAGAAAAGCAAAATGTTTACTTGCTTTTGGTTATTTTCAACATAAATCGATTAAACGAAACCCAAAATCTAGTTATAATAGACATGAAAACAATTTAACAAAAATATAACAAAAATATATTCTCTGAAACTGAACATAACAGAATATGAGAAAATGTTCTATTAATCAATCTATAGTAGCAGAAAAAAAAGGAAATAAAGTAAAATAGTATTTAAATAATAACAAATTTCATAACAATTAATTATACTTAGTAATAAAAGTAATGAAATTTTAAGTAATTGTAATCAAATGATAATTTATTGAATTGCGTAAATTAATTATAAATCTCCTAGTATGGTTAATTTACAGCAACTCGATAGAAATTAATAAAAAAAAAACGCTTATTAAATGAACTTTTTTATAACAAATTTTACTAAAAAAATCTTGAAAAAAATACACAAAAAAAATTATATGAAGAAATCAAAGGAAACGATTTTAATAAATTATTTGAAAAAAAAATATATATATATATATATATACAAAAAACCACGTCTGACAAACATGAAAACAATATTTTCCCAGAAAAATTAATAAATCACACCAAAACAATTAATCAAAACTAAAAAAAAACGAAAATATAACTTAACCTCGTACTAACTATTAATGATGAATTTATCATTGATTATTTTAAGAAACAAGCATTTTTCTTTCGTATTTATTCACTTTTTCACCTCAAATAAATTCTAACAAATAAAAAGTGAGCGAACAAAAAATTTTACTACTTTTGTTTTTCCAACAAACAAACAAAAAAAAAACAATATAGTATTTGTTTAAAATTATTAAAAAACTACATATAAATAATATAAATACTAAAAATATAAATATAATTGTAAATTTTGTATCTCTTCTTATATTAAATAACATAAAAAATACTAAATTTAAAAAAAAACCAAAAAAAAAAAATAATAATTAAATAAAAACCTATTGAAAATCTTATAAAGAAATTTTCAAGGAAGAAAAACTATGAATTTACGTAGTAGCGTAATTTAAATTAAAAAAAAAAATCAATTTGAAAATAAATTGGATGATAAATTGGCAATTAAAATGCCTAATCAAATTCAATTCAATAAAAATGCATAAATAAAATTAAACTCTGATTGGACTAAAAATTGATAAAGGAAAACCAATTTTTTAAAACCAAAAACCAAACAATATTGTATAAAACAAAACACTTTAAAACAAATAAAATTTTTATATAAATTTCAAAGCACACTCTCAAAAGTAATAAAAATATAATTTAAAAAAAAAAACAAATTACTTTTATAGAAAAAAAAATAACTGAAGTTTAATTAAAATTAATTTAAAATGAAATAAAAAAATATATATAAAAAATGTGCTCTGAAGATTGTGTGGAAATATCTCTAAAAATAAGAAAAGATATTGTGAAGTTTTTTTAATACCACTTGTAGTTTCTTCATTTTCATCGTGAAACATGAAGAATTTCGAGAAATAAATTAAAGAAATACCTTAAAATTAAACTACTTGTAAATATTCACCACACGGAGAGAAAAAATTGGACAGATTCCTACAAAAAAATGAGGAATATACGAGACAGTGAATTCTTGGGTAATGATTCCCAAACAAAAGGGAAATTCATGCCAAAAAATTGGAAATTTTCCCAAAATTTTAGGAATAATTCCCAATTTTGTGGGAATCGGTGCAGAAGAGTCTACTGTCTCGTATATTCTTATTTGGATTTATCTCCGTGTAGAAGAGTCAACAGCCCATGTGATGCATGGATCAAATATGGCTACTTTCGCGGCGCTGTACGAAGAAAAACTGTCAATTTTTGCAGCCGCTGCAGTTTTTCTGACAGTTTTTCTTCATGCAGAGCAGCGAAAGTAGCCATATGTGATCCAGGCCTAAAAACTATTGCGCAGTACTGCAGAATGTTTGCAGCGTCACATCCTCTCAGACCGAAGCTTGGATTTTGCTTGCAATCATCCAAACCGTGCGTTTCCGAGGAAAATTGCTGCGCAGTACTACGTAGTAGTTTCTATATGGGTCGTAAACGCAACTAATATGCTAATTGCTAGTTGAGAGAGTAGAAAGCTTCTAATTTAGAGAGTGGCCATAGAGTGGACCCCTGCAGGAAAAAAGAGCTTTTCTGGTAGTTTTTCAAAGTATTCGGAAAGTTGAATTTTCTTTTGTCCGACGCATAAGTACATTTTTTTGAAACTACTTTGCAAAGGATTTTCAAAGTAGTTTTTTGAAAAACTTTCAACTGGGCATTTGGAATGCTTATAAGTAGTTTACATAGCGTATGGGGAAATATGCATTTTTCTAAAGTTTGTGTTGATTTTGGAGTCATTTAACACTATCATCTTTGATAGCCGGTGAAAAATGGTACAAGTTTCATAAGGGGCCCCTGCTATTATTTTCAATAGCTAAGTCTACATTCTACATGCATACATTCATACATAAAGGACATGTATACATGTATTGACATTTCCTTTAAACATTTGCAAAAATTTGTTCGGCAGTCAACGTGTAAAGGAATCTGAATCTCATCCTGTGCTCGAATCTATCAGACTTCCTTTTTTTTGGCAAAAAAAAAGCTTTCATAAAAATTCCTTGCCTCGAAAATCTCTCAGAATATTTAAAAAAAACGACAACTTCAATTTCAACATCAAATTCTCTTACAAATGAAAAAAAGTGATAGTTTTAAGATATTTCTTGCATAACAGATTAAAAAAATCGCATATTATTTGATAATTTTCTACTTAAAAGTTTAAATTACATCATGGTGAGTTTCAGATTACACATGAAATTATGAAACATAAAAAAGGTCCTGGGGAAAATTCAATCTTTATCAAGAGATAAAAGAAACACAAGAAAAAAAAAACGGTGAGAAAAATGCACACACAAACATATGAAAAAATGGAGAATTCTCAAAGGAAAATATTAACAAAGAAATAGCAAAAAAGAGTAGTTATAAAACTTTTTATCATTAAAACTAAATGCGAAAAAATAAAGAATAAAACATATAAATTGAAACATAAGAAAAAGAATTAAAAAAAACATCACCAATAATAAATAAATAAACAGTAAAATAAAATAAAAACAACTAAAGAGGAAAAAAAAGTTCGTAACATAAGGTTTATGTAATAAAATAATTAAAATAAAAAAGGAAACAAACCAAAAAAAAAATATATAAAAGTAAAAAATTATGTAATTGTGTAACTGATATATATATATATATATATATGTACATATATATATATATATATAAAAACAAAGAAAATGGGTACTCTGGCATTTTTATTTTCTATTACCATCCACCAGTTTCCCGTTTCCAAGAATGTTATATCCTTAAAAAGATTTTCCTAATGTTATTAGATTAGAACAGTCTGTAAAACCACTGAATTTTGTATTTTGTGACCATTTCCCAACATTTTATAGTAAAATTTTGTCTAAAAATTTAATTTTGTAATTTTTTGAAATTTTTCAAAAAAATTTCGAGAACATCTCAAGTTTCGAGAAAAAATGTTTTTGAAAAAAAGTTCTACATTTGCAGGAAAAACCAAAAGCACACATCCTTAAGGATCCTTTTATCTATCAAAAACCGTTTTCCGTGAGTCGACAGGCCAAAAATTACGGGAGAAACTAACGGTTTTCCTAATGTTAAATCCTTAAAAGTTGAATCCTTTTTTCTCGGAAACGGCTCAAAGGATTTTAATGAAATTCGGAATCTTGGAGTTTTCGGGGACGAGGAATCGAAATCCGGTATCCTTTTTGGCGGAAAAAGGATTTTTCAAGGACCTCGTCCTTGTACCGCCGAAACCGTGCCGCCCCCCTCAAAAAGGACACCGGATATCGATTCTCCGTCCCCGAAAACCTCTAGATTCTGAGTTTCAGTCCGATCGGAGGACTTGAATTTTTCGTCCTTAAAAAAAGTGAAGGGGTCCCCCTTACGATTTTTTCAATTTTTTGACACGTCTTCGATTTAGCTGAAAATTTGCGTAGGGGGGTTTTTCGGGCCTCTGATTAAGAATCCGTTGTCCGTTTTCCGATGTCGCTAATAGTCTGGACAGTGCAGAGGGGAGGAATTGTCACGAAAAATCGCTTTTTTTTTAAAAAAAACATGATTTCGTACATGATAGAGAAATAAGGGAGTTGTTGCATATTATGACCTCTTTGATTAAGAAAACAAATAAGCGCACATCCTCAGCAGCACGAATTTTTCGAACCCGATTGAAGTGTTGCTAAGCGGGTTCGACTGTATATGGAAATTTTTTCAATTTATCGCGCAATTACGATTTTTCAAATTTTTGGTACTCTGTAGTGAATTTTGTGCTTTTATTAACCGGTTACAGTTATTCTGGTACTTGTTTGTGGCAATCAATTAAATTTTAAAATACTCGGCGCTTGTTTTTCGTTTCGGTAGCAGATTTCCCATTTCTTGGATGACAAGCTCTCTAGGAGAGCCTAAAATCTGTTAAAACAACTGAAAACGAGCTCGAAAAATTTTGAAAAGTTCATTCAACTCACAAAGAATTGCCAATATATTAATTTTTGGGTTTGCATGATTCGGAATGGATGCCGAAAACCAAATAAGTGATGGTAAGGATATATTATTTTCCATTTTAAACATTCGGCGAGATTTCAAAAAATTGGCAAGAGAAGAAAAATTAGCAAGATCGAAAAACTTCTAAATGAAAATTCACTAGAATTAGCACGCAATTAGACAGTTTCGCACACCCCTTAAATATAGGATATGCTGATAAATAATCTGTAGTAAGTTATATTTGAAAGAAGGAATATATTTCACATAATTATATGCTCAATGATAACGTTATACCAAGATCAACTAAAGTAAAAGATCTTGGCGTCATTTTTGATGTTTCTCTTACATTTAATGACCATATTGATATCATTTCATCTAGAGCTAACTACTTGGGGTTTGTTAAAAGATGGTCTAAAGAATTTTGTGATCCTTTTATCACGATAACTTTATATTGGACGCATTCACGGTACTCAACAGTTGAGAGATTACTCATCATAACTACTGATCGGACGCCATTTTTGGTATCGAAAAATTTCTGCGATACTTTTCTGCTCAACCGATGAGTGTAGAATTTTGACGTTTAATGTATCGAGACATTCACGAGAACTCATCGAGATTTACTCAACCGTTGAGTACCGTGAATGCGCCCATTGTTCATTCGTTCGTCCTCTTTTTGAGTATGCTTCAGTAGTGTGGGACCCTTACTACGATATTCACTCTGTGCGTATTGAAAGTGTCTAACGAAAATTTCTTCGATTTACTCTAAAGCATTTACCGTGGGAAAATTCTCTTATTCTCCCCCCTTATGAGGATCGCTTAAAACTCATTAATTTGCATTCTCTAAAGGTTCGCCGTACGAATTGTAAATAAATATATTGTTTAGCCATATTGTTTTAGGTTAGAATCCATGGCATATTAACGTGGGAGCGTAACAGAATGAGTGAGAAAATCTTTAATGCTTTAAAACAAATCGAAAAGTGTTTAACAAGATAAAAATACGGCCTACAGCAGGGCCTGACGTCCGGAAGGCCGATACCATGTGCCTGAAATCGTGACTGTCGTATATTCCGGGTCTGCACTCCAGATTATAGGCTCTCTAGTGAAAAGCGACTGAAGGGTTTTTTTTGCCATCAAAATTACCCTTTGATACGTTTGGGTCTTTTATGACATATGAAATTTGCGAAAAACCTGACAGGACTGGAGTTTTTTTTAGTGAAGTGATTTTTACGTACAAATTTTTATCGGAATTTGACTAAAAACTTTGTAAATAGTATTAAATGAATATGAACGCATTGAATTCAATTAATTGAAGTAAAATAAATTCGTGTTGAGTTTTGATTTAATTGAATTTTGAACATTTGAACGGTGTGGAAATTTGTTTAGAGCTATCTATCAATTGTAAGCGAAGCAGTTCTAGAAAATCCAGAAAATTAACGAAGGCGCTCCGGACGACGTCGTGTTCGTGTAGCGGAGCTGTGAAGGGTCGACGGTAAGGATAGACAAATACGATGTACCGAAATCAATTCAATTATGAAAGTATGACGAGAGGGAAATTTGGGATGAGATCCAATGCCGCGTGCTTTTGGCCACCTTGTCACTAGATAGTGATTGACACTGGAATGCCAGAAGGGATTTCGGGGCACTGTTGAATGCAGCCAGCAGCAGATGTTAGTGACGTCTGTGCTAATATGTGATTGACAAATGCTAAATTAATATTCAAGGTCCATTTCTTCACTCCAGGACTTTATTAAAAGATACATGGGGGACGACTGCCCGCTATGGACTCAAGCCCTGTTTTTTCCTTTTTCTTTTGGGTTTTTGCCATTTAATTAATCTACAATAAATTCATATTTATTGCATTTCAGGACTTGCCCGTCCGATGTTCATTAGATTGCTGTGCTTGGACCTTCAGGGTGTGTGGGCGAACGCAAAATACCAGCCCCTAAACACCAGAGTGCGACCGATGATCACACTTTGAATGCTCTCCCCATTATCTTGTGGGATGATCTAATGAAATCCATTTTGTTAATTTGCAAATAAATTCATGGTCACAATAAGCAAATTTCGGCATAGATTATTGGTACTATTCCAAGATTGGAACGTATCTTTAACTTTAGATTTGCATGTTCCTTCCACACGATCTACACCATTTTCACATTACGTTCCAAATTTGTGCTCTAGTTCTGTGAATATAAGCACTTCCCACCACTTTAGTGCTAAAAAAGGCTCCATACTAGCATATATCTAGTCGTGTCCTAAGTTGTGTCCCCCATACAATGTTATGTATTTCATAAACAAAATAAAGCAAACATACAAAAACTAATAGGTTTTATTCTTTTTATGCTTTCGATCCTTGATTAGGTTAAGCAGGAGATGAGTCAAGGGGGGAGGTTCTAGAAATGATTTATTTCCGTTGCCTTCAATGGAAAACCCAATGGAAAACCCAGAATTGAAAAAAATACTTTTATGTATCAATGCTGGTAGAAATGGCAAACTTAATTGGAATTTTGTATTTTATGACCATTTCCCAATATTTTGTAGTACTTTTTTAAAAAAAAAAATCATTTTGTAAATTTTTGAAATTTAAAATAAAATCTCAAAAAAATTCTCAAGTCTTGAGAAAATATTCTTCAAAAAAAAAAGTTCTACAGTTTCAGGAAAAACAAAAAATACACATCCTTAAGGATCCTTTAGTCTTTCAAAAACCGTTTTCCGTGAGTCGATAGGCCAAAAATTACGAGAGAAACAAACGGTTTTCCTAATGTTAAATCCCTAAAAATTGAATCCTTTTATCTCGAAAACGGCTAAAAGGATTTTCATGAAATTTGGAACTTTACAGTTTTCGCGGACGACGAATCGATATCCGGTGTCCTTTTTGAGGAAAAAAGGATTTTTCAAGGACCTCGTCCTTGTACCGCCCGAACGGTACCACCCCCCTCAAAAAGGACACCGGATATCGATTCTCCGTCCCCGATAACTTCTAGATTCTGAATTTCAGCCCGATCGGAGGACTTGAATTTTTCGTCCTTAAAAAAAGTACAGGGGTCCCCCTTGCGATTTTTTCAATTTTTTATACGTCTACGATTTTGCTGAAAATTTGTATAGGGGGGTTTTTTGGGCCTCTAATTAAGAATCCGGTATCCGTTTTTCGATATAACTAATGGTTTGGTCGTTGGAGGGGGACGGAGGTGTCTCACGAAAAATGGAATTTTCATAAAAACGACATCGAATTGGCCTCTTTTTTTTACGTTTTAAATCGAATCCTTACAGGATTAGGCGAAGCATCGGCAGAAGAAGCAGGGAACAGGCTAAGGGGAGGGGGGAGATCCGAGATATCTCACTAAAACTGGAATTTTCACTTGTTTTTTTTGTGCTAGAAATGCAACTGTTTCCAGCGTCTAGCTCAATTCTTTCGGTGTTTACGGATAGACAGACGGGCGAACACAAAGACATTTTTGTAAAATGACTCTGGAGTGCGTGCGAAATATTTTTTAGGCTAAATTAAGAGGTCGGAATTTTTCATGAATATAAAACTATGTATAAGAAACTAAAAATAAACGAAATTGAAAATGAAATGAACTAAAAATCACTACAAAAGTAACAATGAAATAAAATGATGAAAATTATTTGAAAACCCTCTTTATAATCTTTAAATTCGTGTTGTTTTTTTACGTCGGTTTTTAACTAACTTTTTATTTTAAGATTTTAACGATTTTTTTCTTTTTATCAATGCCAAACATTTAAAATTGATAAAACTAGATTCTACTTCATTTGTGATTTTGGTTATCCTAGACCCAAACCCTTTCAAAAAGTACTAACAAAAGAAAAATGGCCGCTCCTTTTGCTGAATTCGCTGAATCTCCAATTTCTCGCTCTCTCTCTCTCAAATACTTGCACAGATCTGATAATTCTCCATGTTTTAGACGACATTCCTAGACGAGTGACCTTGGGGGAAGCCCTACGAAATAGCGGATCTCGATCTGTGAATCTCCTAGAGGGTATTTCCGAAATTGTGACGTAGAACGAATTTAATTTTTATGGGCCATCTTGCCGACGATTTTATTTCAAAATATAATCTGCTAATGACGAATTTATAAAATCAATGAAATTATGAAATGATCGCTGATTGGAATTTTGTGACAATTTCCCTTTTGTAAATTTTGTGACAATTTCCCTTTTGTAAATTTTGTGAATTTTGTGACAGAAGTAAATTTTTTTTACAGTACAGTTTTAGGAAAACCAAAAATCATACATCCTTTAGGATTCATTTATTTGTCAAAAACGGTCATTCGTGCGTCGATAGGCCAAAAATTACGAGAGGAATAAACGGTTTTCCAAAAGTTATGTCCTTAAAAATTGAATCCTTTTATCTCCAAAAAGTAAATTTTTTTTCGGACAATTGTTTCAATGCGTTACAGACTAGTGTTAAAATCGACAAACTAATAATTACGAATTAATGAAATAATGATAATAAAAAAAATATCGTAAAGTCTGGTATTAATTTTTGACTTTTGCATTGTTTTTTTCTTCCAGTTGGTAATGCTAGAAAATTCAGAGAAATCGGATAATGAAAATACTTCAGACACAAAAAAAATCAAGGAGAACCGACCTGTGGTGGCTACAATTGAAGCTCTCGATATCCGGCCTCAGTTGAGCCCGGTGGTATTGATAGCTGCTGCCACCTCCTCATCGGGCCCAACCGGATCCAGGGGCACCACATCCACAGAAGTAACGGGAATATCAGAACTTAATATCGTATCAGTACAGCAATTGTCCCAAGAAGATGACGGTGGTAACGGTGAGGAGCCGGCAACATCCGCTGGACGTGGAGAAACAGCAGCTGTCAGTACTAGTAGCGGTCCAGTCGTTGCAAGTAATTCTAACGGTGCGTCATGTGGGTACTTTGGATATGCTATCGAGGATGCGAAACTTCCGCTCTGCCTCATCGCTAAAAGGCATTTAGAGCCCATTGAGGGTATCATTTGTGAAACTCAATCTTGGCGGATTAGAGAACGTGTAGGTTTTTAATTAATTTTATCTAAACTTACAAAAAAATTATTAAAACTTTTTTTTTCAGATGAAAACGGTTAGTGTTGCATTAGTTTTGTGTCTTAATATAGGAGTAGATCCACCAGATATTGTTAAAATACAGCCATGCGCAAGACTCGAATGTTGGATCGGTAAATATTACAATTATATCTGTGGCAAAAAAGGCAAAACCTCGTTAAGAAATTTTCAGGCGAAGCCAAAGTGATTTGTTTTTGAAATGCAAATACAAATCAGCTTGGCTTCGCCTGAAAATCGACTCCAGCGATTTTTGCCTTTTTGTCACTCACACACACGTATATATATATAACAGTAGACGCGCGGAATAGTGAACAAAACAACCGCTGCTTGAACACTATCGAGAGTTCACTCTAACGAGTGGGCGAAAAGCAACGAAAACATAATGTTGTAATAGGGAAAAATACATTTACGTTTATTTATGGTAAACTACATTTTCCACAAATTAAATTCAATAATTTTCATTTCAAATGAATTTTTTTTAACTAGTAATGCTGAAAAGAATTGCTACTGCGTAAACCACAAAAGTGAAAATTGTTTACAGAAAGTATTTTCCTTAATAATTTTCCTGTAACCTGATTGAACCGTTCGTCTACTACTTTTTTTTTTTAAATACAATTTAACAGTTTTTTGTTTCGAAAAAATTTCAGATCCATCATCAGTTTCACCACAAAAGGCAATGGAATTAATTGGTGCTAATTTACAGAAACAATACGAAAGATGGCAACCACGTGCCAGATATAAAAAATTTCACGATCCGACAGTTGAGGATGTGAAAAAGCTGTGCACATCATTGAGACGTAATGCCAAAGAAGAACGTGTTCTATTCCATTATAATGGGCATGGGGTGCCACGACCAACATCGAATGGTGAAATTTGGGTATTTAATAAAACGTATACCCAATATATTCCATTATCGATATATGATTTACAAACATGGATGGGCGCACCATCCATTTATGTTTATGATTGTTCCAATGCTGGTATCATTGTTAATTCATTTAATCAATTTGCTGAGCAGCATGAACGTGAAATGGAGGTAATTCTCACAATCAAATTTTCTTTTTGACGGATTGTAAAAGTTTTGTGACACATAATATTATTTATACAGTGAAATCTGTATAAGCCGGACTCTGGAATAAGGCCGGAAACCTCTGTCTAAGCAGTACCAATGTTTTTTTTTCATTTAAGATTGCCGAATCTTAAATGAACAAATGTCTTGTTAAAAATCCAATCAGATCACCTTTTTCGTCCACCCCACCTTCTCACATATAAATGGATAAGATTTAGTATATCGTTTGTAACGCATCGTACCAATCGTCGGACACAAAAAGTAACTACACCAGGGCGTTGTGTTTGGGATGACAAATGATTTTGATTTTCGTCTGTCCGTCCTTCTGTTTGTCTGCCTGTCCGTCTGTCTGTTCGTCTGTCCGTCCGTGAACACCATAACTTTCGAAAAGATTAAGCTAGACACTTGAAATTTTGTATAGTCACAATTCTGGCTAGGCTAAGTTCTTCTTGAATGGGCAGAGGTTTCGAGGTCACGAAATTGATGTTGCGAATATTTAGAATTTTTTTTTTAGAATTTTGCGACAATTACGTGGTCACAAAACCGGGGTTTTTTTTGTTTTGGAAATTCTGGCAATCCCATTCATCTTTATTGAATACGAAACAAAAAAAATCTAAATGTTTTTCGTTTTTGTAGCAAAATTTTTCATCTGGAAATCGTCAAAGTCCTTCTAACGTACAAATGATCACCTATAAAAATTGCATACAATTGGCTGCATGTTCAGCTAATCAAATATTGCCAATGAATGCGAAATTACCGGCAGATTTATTTACATCATGTCTAACAACACCAATTAAAATTGCTCTAAAATGGTATACTATGCAACGTACCGCTATGTTAGCGCCACAAATTAATCAAGATTTAATTGAAAAGTAGGTTTTTTTTAAATTAAAAACATTTGAAATTTTTAACTTTAATGCAAAATTTAAGAATTCCTGGCCAATTGAACGATCGTCGAACAATGCTGGGTGAACTAAATTGGATATTTACAGCCATAACGGATACAATAGCATGGAATACGTTACCGCGGGACTTATTTCAGAAGCTATTTCGTCAGGATCTGTTGGTGGCTAGTTTATTTCGTAATTTTTTATTAGCTGAACGTATATTACGATCATATGATTGTACACCAGTATCGAGTCCATCACTGCCACAGGGATCACGTCATGCGATGTGGTCGGCATGGGATTTAGCTGTTGATTTGGCGTTGTTACAACTTCCCGATATCCTTGAAAAAGGCGTACCATACAAGCAATTACCATTTTTTGAGGAGCAATTAACAGCATTTCAAGTATGGCTAGATCGTGGCACTGAGAATCGTTCGCCACCGGAACAGTTACCAATTGTCCTACAAGTATTACTGTCACAAGTGCATCGATTACGTGCCTTAGAGCTACTTGGACGTTTTCTTGATTTAGGACCATGGGCTGTTAATTTGGCACTCGGTGTTGGTATATTCCCATACGTTCTAAAACTTTTACAGAGTTCAGCTAAAGAATTACGACCAGTTCTTGTATTTATATGGGCGAAAATATTGGCTGTTGATAGTGTGAGTAATACTATTTATATTCATGGCTATTCTGAGATACTGCGTTAAGAGGTCAAACGTAACACGGTAGATTCGATCCGCAACGCTACTGATATTCCTAACAATCGCGCAAACAAATGGGTTGTCCGGAACCTGTCGATTGCTTTAATGTAATTTAGAACATTTATCAAATTTGCCTTTTGTCAAACACCAAACCTCAAAACATCACTCGATTGTTTCGCAGAATAACAAAAATGAAATGTTACGTATTCAAGAATACGGATTGTCGCGTATCGCATAAATAAACGTTAACGTCGTATCTCAGATTAGGCATGATTTACTGTTATAATTTGTACGGGCTGAAATCAAATTTTACAACAAGCTAATTGAATCCTTTCCTTAATAACCAAGTACGATTGGATCATTATAGCTTGCGGCGGAATATTGATTTTGACTCTTAAACGGCCTTTACACGCGACAGTAGAGCTGACACAGTCGCTGACACAGACTCGTGTAAATGCTTACTGGCACTGACAAGTCTGTACTGACGGGACATTTTTGTAGTCAGTACAGACATGCCATTAATTTGACATTTCAGACTTTTAAGATGGCGCAAAATGAAGAATTACCTAAATTATTATGAATCCATTTGTTTTAATTCATTTTTTAACTTTTAGAACTCTCAGATTGGCGAAAGAAGACTAACTAGGAGCGAGATAATTAAAATAATAAAGCATACGAGCAAAATTCATGCCTCTAGAATACGAGGCACTGTAGCTCTGTTACAAACGAAGTCATTTTGAAAATGAACTAACTGCCAGTTCGCTAAATGTCTTCTAATTCATTGTCAGTAATTTGACTTTTGGAGTCTATGCTACTGACAGACTTTACAGTCGCGTGTAAAGGCCCGGTTACAATTTACTGTAAAAAAATGGGTAAAAAAAATATTTTAATTGTTTTTGTTCATTGCAGACGTGTCAAGTAGATTTGGTAAAAGATCATAAATACTTTTTATCAGTACTGCAAGATTCCACAGTTTCGGTAAGTGTTTTGTTTTTGTTTTTTTAAATAGTTGAAAAAGAAAACGGCGCAGTAAATTAAATAAAGAACTACAGAATACCAAGCAAACATTTACTTAATTTTTCGCGCTGTTTACGTTCACAGCGTAAATATCACGATATGAGCGAAAAAATCACAACATAACGAGCGAAATAATCGCAAAAATGCCAATAAAGCGAAACGCGCTGCAGGCAAATTTTTGTGAAAATATCAATAAAGCGAAACGCGCCGCATCCTAAGTTATGTAAAAATGCCAATAAAAGGAAACGCGCCGCAGGCAAAGTTTTATAGAAATACCAATAAAACGAAACACGCCGCATCCTAAGTTATGTAAAAATGCCAATAACGGGAAACGCGCCCCAGACAAAATCATTTGACATACACACACACACGGCGTTTGACGGGGAAAAATATAGCGAAAAAGTATATTTTGAAGTGATAATTGGCGTTAAAAATCTTATAATCGAATTTTCTACTCTATTGCCAATTTTTCTTTACTTTCCTCTCTTTAGAGGTATTGTAGTATTGTATTCATAATGGAGATCGACTCAAGAATGGAGGTTCCTTTAACGATTTTTTATGTATTGTATCTAACGGTTCTCAAGTTATCTGAAGAATTACAGTTTTTTAAAAATTTCGCGAAAACTATGCGGTTTGTGAAAAATCGACAAGAATCGATGTATGGCCACCCTATGTAAACGAGTTGTCAATATAATATGTCTAGCTAGATTTTATATTTTTGATCATTTCAGAGACCCCTCTTCTCTCCCCCCACCTTTTCTCTCTCCCCCCTCTTCTCTCTCCCCCCTCTTCTCTCCCCCCTCTTCTCTCTCCCCCCCCCTCTTCTCTCCCCCCCTCTTCTCTCCCCCCCCCCCCCCTCTTCTCTCTCCCCCCTCTTCTCTCTCCCCCCTCTTCACTCTTCCTACCCCTTCTTCCCCCCTCTTCTCACCCCCTTCTCACCACCTCTTCTCGCCCCCTTCTCACCCCCTTCTTCCTTTTTCCCACTTTTCCATGGATGTTTTTTGATGGACAGTTCCGAATTCCTTTTCGCATAAAAATTTCTTTTTTTTCTCAATTTTTGTTTAGATATATATGTTTTTATTACAGAAAAAGCATCGTACATTATCGGCATTTGTTTTAGCTAGTATCGTTCATAACTTTTTAATTGGCCAAACGAGTGCATTACAAGGTTCTCTAGTCTCAATCTGTTTAGTTCAAATTTACGATGAATCCTGGTTACTACGGCAATGGCTGACGATATGTCTCGGCCAGCTATGGCAAAATTTCGCGAAAGCACGATGGTCCGGTGTTAGGGATTTAGCGCATGAGAAATTATATACATTGCTACAGGATCCTGTACCAGAAGTACGTGCTGCCGCTGTATTTGCATTGGGCACATACATTAGTTCGGTGACCGAACGATCGGAACATGCTAATAATATCGATCGTTTTATTGCGATGACACTATTAACGACCGTCGGTGATGATATGTCGCCAATGGTACGATTAGAATTGGTATCGGCACTGCAATGGATGATAATATTATTTGAAAATCAATTTGTAACCGTTTATCTACAAGATTCGATAGCGTGTACTGGCCATAGTGCGATGTCGTCAAGTGGACATCATACAACACATAGTCTAGAGCGTAATATAAATATGAAACGGGTATTTAGTTCAAGTTCAATACCGGCAATGGGTGCTGGTGGTAGCTTTACAACAGCAACATCAACGATTGGGTTCGGTTCGATTTATATGAAATTATGGCAAGGTATTATGAATTTGGGACGTGATCCGTATCCAAAAGTCGCCGAGGCAGCTCAAACGATCATCGAATATGTACGAAATCAGGCGGTTGGTATGATAGCAGCTAAGGAAGCGGCATCCGAGAAGTATGGATCGAGTTTAAGTTTACCACCGAGCCCGAATACTAGGACAAATTATTTGGGCGAATCGCCACCAACCGCCGTCGGTGCAGCAGCAATAACACACCATCATCATCATCATAATCCATTGACATATGCTATAAATAGTGCTGCTGTTATAACAGCAGCGGTAACGGTTGGTCATAGCGGTGGTCATAGCGGTGGTGGAGGCAAAACATCACCGTCGAATCAGAGGACCGGTGCGAATACAAGCAATAATACCAGATCAACAACTCCTACACAGCATTATCAACAGCAGCAACATGTCGGATGCAATTGCGGTACTGTTGGTCTAGGTGTAGGTGCAGCGGCGAGTGGAGCTATTACTGGCGCCACAGCATCAGCACGGAGTCGATTCACCAGCAGCAATATGCCTACTCAACCGAGTAAAATGCGAACGATTTCATCGCATGATGATAACGAATCCCGCAGCTATACCGCCGCAACTGGCCAAGATATTAACCCGCATTCACATCAGCAGCAGCAGCAGCAACAGCAGCATCATCACCATTACCATCACCATCATCATGGCCAGCAGCAACAACAACAGCAGCAGCAGCAGCCAGTGGCAATACAACAAACCCATCAACAGCAACAACAACAGCCGACAAAACCTCTAGTTACGACAAATTTCATACCCTGGGCAATTAGCTATTTTGCACGCTCAACAAGTTCATCGCAGCCAATAGCCCGTTTCGATCCGCACTCGCCAGAATTTCGTAGCCGTCAATGGCGTTTCGTGCGTAACGAATATATCCGCCGGATATCCCGTGAACAGCAGCAACGGGCGATCTTCCATCGGATCGACACACAGAGCTGGATTGGGAAGACACAGTCGACACCATCGATTGTTAAATTATTGCCATATGAACAACAGATAGCTGTTGCATATAAGGAGAAAGTATCCGTACATGATTGGGCGCGTGGAACGTACTATTCATTTGTACAGCAACAACCGACAAGCCATAATTTCAATACGGTATTGATGGGTAGCGGTTCTTTGGGCGGTAATAATAAAAAGACAGTTAACTCACCGATAGCCCAAACGTCACGTGTTACCGCAATGGAATTTATAAATGCCCATGATAATGTCATGATACTTGTTGGATATGAGGATGGTATGATACGGATATGGCAAGAGCCAAATCGTCCAAATGGTGATATACGGCTAGTGACTGCATGGCAGGGACTGCCATCGAGTACCAGAATAAGTAAAGGTAAGTTTTTTTTTAGCATGTTGATATATTTATAGTAGTGAAGACCGGAAGGTAAGCAGGAGGTGATGGTGGTAGTACATAGAATTGACTTTAGTGGGACAGAATTTTCCAATAACGAAACTTTGTCATATAGTGAAAACCTCATCAAAATCATTTCATCAGTTCAAAAAATATCAGGTGGGGGGAGACAGACAAACTGATCAAAACTCGCCAGGCAAACAAACTGATCAAAATGCGTATTTCGTGTCCATTTCTTGTCGAGATGTTGCTTTTTTATAACCCTTTTCATAATAATCTCTTTATAACCCTTTTTATAATAATCTTTTTTTAACATTTTTTTATAATCACAATATTTAGTTTTCACTTCTCTCTTCTGTAGAGGGAAAGTATTGTATTCCTGACGGAGACCGATTCGAGAACGGGAGCACACAGAAATTTTCAAAATTATTAGGATGTCCGTGCATGTGTCTGTCGATCTATCAGTCTACCGGTCTATCAGTCTGCCGGTCTATCAGTCTGTCGGTTTGTCCGTCAATGTGTCTGTCAGCCTATCAATTTGTTTCGGTTTTTTGAAATTTTTCGGTTTTTTGAATTTTTTTGGTTTTTTGAAAGTTTTTGCGAAAATTATGCGCTTCGTTTAACCTGACTGACTGACTCATCAATGCCCAGCCTACACCCCTGAAGTTAGAGCCTTGAAACTTTCACAGTATGTCCCAACCATAACGTAGGCGCTCACTAAGGCGGGGTTTTCCGAAATTTGACCGCTAAGGGAGTAAAGGGGGTTTGGGTGTTTTTAAACCCTGATTTTCGCCATGAATCCTGCTCAATAGGAGGCTGAAAAGTTTCACTCGGGGGTTTTCGGAGTCGCTGATCCCGAATCCGGTGTTAGATTTTCAAAATTCGAAACGGAAGGTGCTGTTAGGATAACTCAAATATTCTTTTCCCCATTTTCCCCGGGGCAAAATGGCATTAGGGGATTTTCGGGGTCGATGATCACGAATCTGGTGTTAGACTAATTCGCAACGGCGAGTCCTGCAAGGATAAGATTTTTCTCAAAAGTTTTTAAGTTCCTTCCGGTTTTCTTCGTATTCTAAAACTTATACAAAAAACTTAACCCGGCAACGACGGGTATACAATCTAGTTATGAAAAAATGCATACAAACAAAGTCAAAGGAAATACAATTTTCTACACTTTTTGCTTTAACGGATTTACCGTAACTTTAACACTTCTCAAGATATTTGAAAAAAAATATTGTTTTCCACATATTTTTTTTCCAAAACTAAATATTACAGAGGGAAGTTTTGTCACAACTGATCTTTTTTTTCTGAATTTTGATCCTATTGCCCAACGTCTCGATGAATTTCCCATCAGGGGATTTATCAAACAAATATGTCACGCTAATAATACCCTTTTGAGACCCCTCCCCGTTGTCGCCCTTCCCCAGCACCACGCTTTTTTCGGGACGCTTTTTTCAGGATTGTTTGTATGAAGTTTACCGCGGTCAAACTATCGTATATACCCCTCTCCCCGCCCCCTCTCTCTTCGCGCATACCCCCCACAACTTCCGTATAAATGTGACGTTATTTTATGGGCATCCCCTTGCCCACCTTTTCTTCGTTCCACTAGCTTTCAGTATTTTTTGACTTGTTCAACCGACCGAATTTTTTTTTTCGATGCGCCCACCGGGATCCTTCCTTTCGCCAGACCTTCTCGAAATGAGTACAGAATTTAATGGATAGTCTTATTTATTCTTGATCTGAATTTTTCTCCAGACATATGTGGTTTAGTGACAACATGGCATCAGAAGAGTCAGCAACTTTGCGTTGGTGGCTGTACGCGCTTCCTACGAATCTGGGATGCTGAAAAAGAATTGAAAATCTGTGATATACCGACCGGGTCAGATTCATCGGTTCGTGTCTTATCATCATCACCAAATGAATTAATAGCGGCTGGATGTGATGATGGGAGTGTCCGATTATTTGATAAACGTTGCCCACCATCTGATGCTAGGATAATGACATATCGTGAACATTCTGGTGCCATTATAACAGCATGTCTACGAGATAATTGTGAAAGTCTGGTTTCTGGATGGTAACTGAGAAATAGATTGTTTTTTCTTGCAATATTTTGGATTATTAACTATTGGTTTTTTTTTTGTTGAAGTTCCTTGGGTAAAATACGATTATTTGATGTTCGAGGACAAAGCTCGGTACAAAATTGGTATGTGGGTAACGATGTAACATCAATTGCTGTACACACCGGTGCTGATATCGTTGCATGGTAAATTAAAAAAAAAATCTGTGATTATTGGCAATAAGGGATAAAGTCGCTTTACACAATAGCCTAAAATATATGTATTACGAATACACTATAACTAAATTGATTTGTCGTACTAAGCGATTTCGTCTCTATGGCCATGTGACCACAAATAAATAAAAAGTCATTCAAATTAATTAATTTTCTGTAAACATTTTCCAGCGGATCACAATATATTTCAATTTTTGGACTGGATGGACGTCATCAAACATCATTACGTAGCCATGAAGGTTTCATGGGAACGAAAATAAGCCATACATCGTGCCTATCATTTCATCCACATAAAGTTATATTAGCTGGTGGATTTGTTGATAATACTGTCGCCGTTTATGTATCGTCTGGCAATAATCGAATTACGTAAATTCAAAAAAAGAAGAAAAACTAAAAAAACCATTTTCGACGTTCATAATTCATTGAAAAAAAAAAATAAAACAAAAATGAAATTAAAAAAAAATTAAAAAGAAAAAAAAAACCAGAATTCTTTACACAGAAAAAAATAGTGACTTTCAATCTTTTATTAATCTATGAATTATTCACCCTTCTGAAATACGGCGTTAGGCAGCTAAACGTAACGCATTCGATTCGATTCGCAACGCGATCGGTGTTCTGAAAAAGGGCGGAAAGGCTGCGTTCTTTGATTAAAACAACGACAAGCATCGCATGATAAAGAACTGTCAAAAATTAGGGTGATTGATTTTTTTACTCTAATTTCCTAATAATTATTAGAATTATGTGCGTGGCCAACTAGTTTAGATTTGATTCTCTTAAAAATTGTGATGTTTACCAAAGACTTTGCTTGTTAGCATGCCAGGAAATCGCCAGTTACAATTGCCAGGGGCCAAATACTCTATGAAGACAGACAAAAATTTCGTCAAATACTCTATGAAGACAGACAAAAAATTTATTTGAAAAACCCATTTGTTTGGCAGAGGGCGGTGGGAGAAGGTGGGAGGAGGGAGGCGGTTAGTTATGTAAAATCATATTCCCAGTATCTCATGGCCGAATAAAAATAACTAACGGTAAAAAAAATGAAAATGTGGATATTATTATTTATTTCTTACATAGGACAATGAAAAACCTGCTCGTTTTTGAGAAAATCGTAAGAAAACTGAAATTTTCGAGAAAAGATCAATTTTCTGGCAAACTAACGGTAATTTATGGTGGTTTTGGACTATCAAAAACACTAGAACTGAATAGGCTTGGTCCAACAACCAAAAAAAGTCTCCTTTCCGGTTTCTTCGGTATTTATGGTCCGATCGGGCTGATATTTGGTATATGGGGGTTTTTTGGGGTCGTTTGTTTCACTGTATCTCTAACGCTTTGACCTAGGCTCCTTGGGGCGTCTCAATAAAAATTGAACTGGCTCAAACCGCCCAACATATTGCCATGCTACCGTGTTTGAAGGTTGAATATTTTCTAAGTTTAAGCTTACCTTTTCCTTATATCCTTTTTACCCGTCGTCGTGGTTATACTTTACCTTCTTTACCTACTAAATATCTCAAAAAAGAAAAACTGTAGTAAAAACCATATGTGAAACTATTTCTGTGGCTTCTTTCTATTTTTTTAAAATATTTGTTCACTAGTGAGAATTCTCATCCTTGTTTTTTTGTAACATTCGATGTATAATATGCGCTGCTTGCGAAAATTATATACCAGCAGTGTCTTACCAGTGAAACTAGTTTACACTAGCTTTTTAGCTAATAGTTT
The DNA here is from genome assembly GCA_964034945.1 of Chrysopilus asiliformis. Lineage (NCBI taxonomy): Eukaryota > Metazoa > Arthropoda > Insecta > Diptera > Rhagionidae > Chrysopilus > Chrysopilus asiliformis. The sequence continues at coordinate 3,719,697 of OZ035964.1, forward strand.
TGCTGGGAAATCAAAGAAATAAAACTTAATATGTAGTTCTTGTGATAATTTAACTGTTGATCCGCTCAAACGATCTCGCTATTGGTTTTGGCATACGGCTGAATATTGTGGGAGGAATGTTTCAGTGTACAAGAATTCAATCTCCTCTCTAATTTAAAACCTCTCCGTGTATCGTTTATTCGACTGAACCGATTTCGATTCTGTTTTTACCATCTTGAAAAAAAAATTTTGACTTTATAACATGTTATAAAAATACAAACTGCTGCCAGAAAAGCTTGAATTCAAACGGATATTAAAAGTTTTTTTACACTCTTTAAAAAAATTAACTTTAATTTTTGCCCTCTGTACTTTTTTTTAAAAATAGTCGCAACAGGAATTGTAACTAAAAATAGCAAACAACGAGAAATGCGCCTTATTTTTCGAGCAAATACATCTTTTGTGGAAAATCGTTGAAGAAATGTGCCACAGGCAAAAAAAAAAATGTATTTTGGAGTAATCTCCAGCCGAAATAGAGTACGTTTTGCATATTTAGTGATCGTTGCATTGATAAAAACTCAATGAAAGAAATATGAAAGGGTTTTGATGCACATACAAAGGCAAAACTCCATTTTTATTTTGCAAGGCGTCCAATTTTTTTTCACTCAGGCATATTTGGTCACCCTACCCTGGTAAAACTATTGATTTGTCGAAAATACAGTTGAGCCGATTTTTAAAAGTTATCAAATATTTTGGATTTTGGGATGGCACACAAAAAACAACAACAACAACAATTATTAATATTATTATTACTCTCATTTTAGTATATTTAACTGAAATTAAATAAGAAAACTTCAATTCAGAATAACATTTATTGCTTATAAGCTCATATTTTCTTGTTTTAATATTTTTTTTCATTTTGTTTTCTGTTTTTTTTTTTATATATTTATGTTGCTTATTTTTTTATATTATGGTTATTATAAATACGTTGTTTATTATTAACAAAAATATAAACATAGCGGTTTTTGTTGTTGTTATTTTTCACTGTCTTTTATTATATATTTTTTTACTTTAGTTCTAGAAATCCAATTTATTGATTTTTTTTATATATCTTGATTAGTAACTAATGGGACGTGATTTTTTTAGTTTTATTTTATTTCCTTTTTTTTATCATTTCCATTTCTCCCTAATTAAAACTAAATAAATAAACTTTCGAGTATAATTTCAGCATCTATTGTTTTTCAGAACTAAAGTATTATGAATTACTAAAATACATTGTTTTCGATTTTAAATAAATTTTTATTTTATTTATTTACTTTTTTTTTTAAATTTCATATATATTTTATATATATACATATATATATTTTATATATATACAATATAAATATATATATATATATATATTTATATTTGGTCGGTTTTTAAGTACAGAAGTGATTTTATTAAGTAGTTTTTTTTATGTTTTATCATTATAAGAATTATATTTAAGTATTTATTTATTTTAATATTCAACACTTTTTTCTCTAAAGGAAGCTTTTTGATCAACTCTTCCTTTTTTTATATAGAGCTGCCTTGACAAAATTGTTACGTTTTTTCTGTGTTTATTTGAATTATCTTTTGTTCGATCATATTTATTTATCTTTCGGTAAAGTTTTATTTATTTTATATAGTTTGTTTTTCTCATTTTTAATACTTTTAGATTTTGTTTCTGTTCATTTTAACCTTACCAATACGAAATGTGGTCAAAAAATATAATGAGTGGCAACTGCTTAAATGAGGCGGCAAATTTAAAGCCAATGGGCCCGATTAATAGCCATAAAGATAAATTCAAATTTTGCTATGGAGGATGATAAAATTACAACCCGATTCTGATAGTCGTTTCAAGTGTTTGTTGTTAGTGCTTTTCTACCAGCATAAACCGACTTATCGAAAACGACACGACTATGAGATTCGGTGGTGCTAAACACGCAACTTAAACACCAAGGGCGTGTTTGGGGATTCATCAGCTGATCATTTTGACATTCAAGTTACCCGTTATGCTATATCCCCCACGTATTCTTATATTCCATTGCCAACATTTAGAAAATAAGTGAAAAAAATCGTAAAAACAATCAGAATTTACAATGTTTTTAAGATTGACACTCTCCATTTACCATAAATATGCTATAAAATACGTTACGTCTATTTCTTACGCAAGGCAGTTTTTCAGGGCAGGCACACGATAGATTTTACAGAATCTGAAACGGACTTCTTTTCTTTTCTTTATTTTTTAAATGGAAAATCTCAGTTGAAAAATAACTAGAAAAAAAAAACTTATGTTCTCTTTGTTTGCCGTTAATTTTTTAATTGGGATATTTCTTTTAAAAAATTTGGCTCTCCGGTTTTTCTTGAACTGCCTCTAAACTCTACTTAGCAAAGATCTATTAATAGGGCCCAATTTGAATTGATATCAACTATTGAATAAATAGTGATTCCACTATTTTAATTGTTTTTTTTCCGATTCTAGAATGCATAATACAGATTTTTTCATTAAAAAAAACCGAAGAAAAGACATTCAATTTTTTAAATTAGGTTGAATTCGAATTAATGCACTTTTACAAAACTTGTGTGGCGTAACGCTTTTAATAAATATTTGCTACAAATTTGATTACAAAATTACTTTCATTTTTGTTGCAAGTTTAATTCGATTGTTTGTTTATTAGTTTTCTTTGAAATGATATGGAATGATATTTCATTTATGTACAAAAAACAATTTTTTTAACTAAAAAATCAAATAAACTTTCTATATTTTAATAATTCAAATATGATTTAAATAAATTATACTAGATAGTTTTGTTTGGTTCTATATAATCATTATTTACATTGATAGATTTTCTCGGTAATATTAATATTTATGTTTGTGTGTGTGTGTTTGTGTCTGTGTGTGCCGGTTTTTATTGTTACTTTTTAATTTTACATTATTACAATATTTTCGAATTTTTTCATATTTTTTCCCATAATTTACAGTGAACTATTTATATATTTTTTGAATGTGGCAATTTTCATATATGCTGTCAATATACATGCTGTGTTATCTATTGATTGATATACCATTTTGAAATTTATACGTTTTTAATTTAAAAGAAAAATAATAACTAGATCTTACACCCGTCATTTCTGGGCTCGAGTTTTCTTTTATACACATTTCAGAAATATTACGAAAACTCAAATATCACCTCCTTGGAAAATTTCGAGGAAAAAATTCGAATTTCAAAATTTTAACGTGATTAGCCACGGGCGCGAGTCTTTTGTCCGATGGTCTTTTATCCCGAAAAAATAACTTTCGTCCGGAAAAAAACCCATAATACTTAATCATTAATTTTTTTCTAGTCTATTAGTAGAGGCTTGGTCATTAATTTTTCAACTGAGATTTTCGTTTTAAAAAATGAGGAATAAAAAGTTTAAACTGAAGCCAGCATTTTGGGATAAAAATTGACCCTTTTTATCCCAAGAAAAACTACAATTGTCAGGGGCTAATCGTCTCTATATGAGGACAGAAACAACTTTTATTTTTAAAAAATCCATTTGTGCGGGTGAAGAAGGAAAGAGTTGATGTAAAATCATTTTCTAAACACATTTGGAATTTTCACAAAAATAATTCCGAATTAGGCTCCCCTTTTTCCTTTTAAAGCGAATCCTTACAGGATTAGGCGGCACATCAGCAAAAGGAGCAGGAGAAGAGCCAAGGGGAGAGGGGAGGTGGAAGATATGATTTATTTTCGGTGCCTTTTTTACCGATTCCATTTCACAATCAATGAAAAAACCAGAATCGAATAAAAGATTTTATGTATTTATTCTGGTAGAAATGGTAAAATTAATTGCAATTTTGTATTTTGTGACCATTTTCCAACATTTTGTAGTAAATTTTATTCTAAAATTTCGATTTTGTAAATTTTTGAAATGAAAGAAATCGTATTTCAAATTTTTCTTCGTTAAATTTCAATAAATTCGGAAATAACATCGGCAACCCTAAAATTCGATAAGACAAAGAAAGGACGATGACAAGACATCAACGAAATTGATTCGTGTCGCTGTGCTCATACGGCTGAATTTGGTATGTCCCACAGCAGTTGCGATCTCTATTGATGAGGAAATTGCAAAATTGAGGAAGGGCCGGCCATTTTGATAGTTCTCATAGATCGGAAACGACGTGGAAATAAAATCTTAGTTTTTCGGTGTTCAAAATCGGGATTTGGGTTATAAAAAAAGTGGAAAAATAGATTACAGGAAATTTTCGATATAATTTACAAAAAATAAAGTCGAATGTTAACCTTTTTTATGTAAAAATCGCGATAAAAGAAACGTAACCGAATTGTTACAAAAAGAAGAATTGTTACAAAAGAAGATATTTCAAGTGAAGTGATAAAAGATTTTTTTTGTGGTAAAAAAAGACATCGTTGCGTAAATAAAGTGTGAGCCGCTAAAGAAATCGGTAATGGAGTTACCGTCAGACTCCATACGGTTATGAATTGCGGACAATTTACGTTTTCTTCAAAGTATTTAGCGGCTAAAAGACATTTCTTTACTAGGATTGTCGTTTTCTTGAACTTCTGATATTTTCAGTGAGTACAAAAAATAAAACATTTTAAAATTTTTGCACAAAAAAACATAAATGCTTTTGATTTTCAAAATTCCTCTTTCCGTTTTAAAATGATCCTCTTTTATAAAGTGAATTCTTAACTTCTGCAAAAGGAGCACGAGACGAGCCAGGGATAGGGGGCGGGAGGGGGAAGGGTTAAAGAAATTATTTACTTCTGGTGCCTTTTTTTACCGATTCCATTTCACAATCAATGGAAAATCCACAGGATCGGACAAATGATTTTACGTATTCATGCTGGTAGAAATGGCAAAATTAATTTGCAATTTCGTATTTTGTGACCATTTTCCAACATTTTGTAGCAATTTTTTTGGAAAATTTTTTTTGTTTTTTTTTATGCCGGTAGAAATGGCAATTTTTTTTGAATTTTTTTCAAAAAAAATCTCAAGAAAATTCCAAGTTTCGAGAAAATAATTTTTTTGAAAAAAAGTTCTACATTTGCAGGAAAACCAAAAATCATACATCCTTTAGGATGCTTTAATCTACCAGAAACCGTTTTCCGTGAGTCGATAGGCCAAAAATTACGCTAGAAACAAACGGTTTTCCTAATGTTAAATCCCTAAAAATTGAATCCTTTTATCTAGGAAACGGCTAAAAGGATCTTCATGAAATTTGGAATCTTATAGTTTTCGGGGACGAGGAATCGATATCCGGTGTCCTTTTTGAGGAAAAAAGGATTTTTCAAGGACCTCATCCTTGTGCCGCCCAAACCGTTGAAAACACCGCAAAAAGGACACCGAATATCGACTCTCCGTCCCCGATAACATTTAAATACCGAATTTCAGACCAATCCAAGGCGATTTTTTCAATTTTTTATACGTCTCCGATTTTGTTGAAAATTTGTATAGGGGGGTTTTTTGGGCCTCTGATTAAAAATCCGTTGTTCGTTTTCCGATATCACTAATGGTTTGGGTGGTGCGGGGGTGGAGGTGTCTCACGAAAAATTGAATTTTCACTTGCTACTTACTAAAAACGCAAATGTACGGAAATTTCAAGTCTCTAGGTTAGTTATTTCAAAAGTTGTGTTGTTCACGGACAGACAGATGGACAGACAGACGGACAGATAGACAGACGGACAGGCGGACAAACAGACAGACGGACATGTGAAAATCAAAATGGTGTAGTTAATTTTTGTGTCTGACCATTGGTTCGAAGCGTTACAAACGATATACTAAATCTAATATACTCCTATATGATATATCATATAGAGTGTAAAAATGCATATAGGCAGAAATTATTTAAAAAAAACTTGCGCCGCAGGTAAATTTTTTATTTAAAAAATAAGAAAAACTACAATTGCCTGTGGGCAATCATTAAATATAAGGCCAGACCGGGTTTTGATGTAAAAAATTTGATTTGTGATGGAAGGGGGAAGCGGTGTAGGGAAGTAGCTTTGCGATTGTGTAGTAGGAAAGAATTATGTAAAATCATGATTATATTCTGGTTTTAAAGATTTCTCGATACGTCTCATCGATTTTGAGAACATTTCCAAGAAATGTCTCATTTGTATTTGAAAGGGGGGAGGGTGGTATTGGCCCGATTTCGCCCATTTAAAAAAAATACATATATGAAACTGAAATCATTTTTGGGACATCCGTTTTTGTTGTGATCTTGTTTTACGCAAATTGTATTTCATTTATTTATACTGAGTCGCTTAGATACAGTTTTTTTTTTAAATATTTTTCTCTAAATTTCTTCTACCGCATATGTGTGCTCATATAAAACAAATATACTGTTCTGTTTCCGATTAGTTGAGAGATAACAGTTATTTCTTTTTCGTTTTTTTTTTCTTCTAGCTAATTAGTTTTATTTTATATATAGTTCATTTGTTCAATTAGAAATCATATAGTTTGGTTTTATTTATGTAATATATTTATATATAATATGGATTAGGTTTTGTGGTTGTTCTTTTTTTATTATTTTTCTTCAATAATTTTGTTAATTCTACAGATGTGTGAGTATGATGTGTTTGCGTGTATGACTGATTTAATTCATTAACTTTATTGGTTTTTGTCAAATTTCAAATTTTTTCTAGTGATTTTTTGTATTAAATCCGATATGGTAATTTTTAAACAATCAGGGGGAGGATATTTTCATTTTATTTATGCAATTTTTGCATCAATTTTAAAGCGTAGATCCGGCCTCTCTCATCTGCGGTCACAAGTAATAAAATTTGAAATATATTTTCGGGACTAACAAAAACTGCAAGGAGAGAAAAAATTGAGTCATTAACGAATTTTCTGGTGAAGCCACCCGGATGGATTCCACACGGACAGGAACCCCAGCAAATCTCCCCCCTTTTTTCACACCCCTGGCTGCAGGCAATGCCATTCAGGATTTTGAAATTCCCGCACAAGATTCGTGAGCAAAATTCATGGCAAAAAAAACACCCTGTTCACCCCTTAGGAGTGAAATTCCGAGGAAAAAAACCTGCCTTAGTGAGCGTCTTCGTCACAGAAGGAACATACTGTGAAAATTCCAAGTTTCAAACGCCAGGGGTACCTTTTTGGTCGGGGCGCTGCTTTTGCGTGCTGAAAAAGTCCACTGGGGGCAGGAATAAAAGAAAGATTTAGAGAGATGGGATGGAGAGAGAGAAGGAGAGAGAGAAGGAGAGAGAGAAGGAGAGAAAAGAAGAGAGAGAAGGAGAGAAATAAGGTGAGAGAGAAGGAGAGAGAACGAGAAAGAAGGAGAGAGGAGATAGAGAAGGACAGAGAGAAGGAGAAAGAAGAAGAGAGAATGAGATAGAGAAGGAGAGAGAAGTAGAGAAGGACATAGAGTGTAAGAAACAGAGGAGAGGCAGAGAGAGAGAGAGATTTGTTCTAAGTGTATAGGAATTGTACATAATTTTCTTTTTTAAAACAATTTTAAATAAATGTAATATGAATAACAAACAATTTTTATCGATTATATGTTGTAGGAAGTGTACATAACGTAAAATAGTATTTGTTGTAATATTTTTTTTGGTTTTTTTTATGTGTTAGTAAATAAAATAAGCAATGATTTTATTTTTCTTTTGTCATTTTCTGATAATAAAGATAATAATAATATAACAGCGTTTTTTCTCATTCTTACTCAATGCAGTTAATAACATTTTTATAATAATGTTGCTAACATTATAATTAATTAGTTTTTTTTTTGTTTGTATTTCCTTGTTGTTGGTTTGTTTCAATTAAATTGTATTTGTTTCTTGAAAATATATCTTTTTTTTTGTCATAAACAATTGATTTTTATTTTTATTTGTATAACATTATTAATTATTAATTTATTTTAAATTTAGTAACTAATACTAAATGATTGTTTATCTTTGTGTGGTATTTTATTTATATTTATTATTTAAAGTCATTTATGCTATATTAAAGTTATTTGATTATTTTTATAATTATTTTTACTTTTAAATAAACTGTAATAAGTCTTGATTTTGGTTGTAGTGTTGTTTTGTTTTTCTTCTTCTTTTCCTTTCTTTTGTAATATTTTCTTTTATATTTACTTGTATTGTTTTTAAATATAATTTAATGTTTACAGTATTTACAATTTTTTTTTTAATTAAATATTATTTTTAATTTCTTGTATTTAGACTTTTAATGGTTGGTTGACTCGATTCTCAGTAAATCCAAATAGTATAATCGATATTTTCTTCTTGTTTTTGTAGTTGTTTACTTAGTGGCATTTTCTATTCAAGTTCAACGCGTTTTCTTTTCTCTCAATATATAGAAATTTTTGTTTAGGTAACGAATTTTAGTTGAATAATGTGATGTAAAATAGGGGAATTTACATAAATATGCAATTTAGTATGAACATTTTTGTTCAATACAAGATAATAGAAGAATAGATTTTTTTAATTTGATTTCATACGTGATAGATTACTTAGAAATGTGTTTTATTGTTATTAATATTACGTTTAAATATATTTCCCTATTTATCTAAATATTTATATTATAATTTTTTTCCCGCTGATTTAATTTTTTTTTGTTCTATTTATTATACATCGCATTCTATTAGATTTAATTATTTATTAGTATTATTTTATAATCAATTTAATTAATTTATTATCGTCTCTTCATAATATGATCATAATTATTATTTTTTTTAAATTTTATTTTGTTTTTGTTTTTTTTTTGGTTTTTTTTCTCATAATATTATATCATTTATAATTATTGTTATTTTAATATGTAAACAGCAAACATTTGTAGTAAAAATATTTATAATTTTTTGTTTTTTAAATTTATTGTGTTTAGTAGAGTGAAAATTTGATGTTATCTATGTGCCTATCATTGGTTCCTGTCGTATTTCCGATTTTAATTTAACAAATTCCTTTGCTACTTCATCATTGTTACGTTGTGATAATATCCTTAGAATCGTCCATCCGGTTTCGTCCATTTGAATACGTTTCGATAGCGATAACCAACAGGCGCAAGATCCCTAAAACGAGACAAAAAAATTAATCATCATATTGATATTATAAAAAAAGTAATTGGTGTCTGTCTGTCTGTGCCGATTTTACGTGAAAACGGTTGAACCGATTGACCTGAAATTTGGCATGGATGTTCGCTGTAGGCCTAGCTTTTCAGGTAAAAGTAGACTGAATGGTGGGAGGAGTAAGGGTTGGAGATAAAGTGAGTCCGAAGCTTTGTTTTTCCCCGGACATGAAAGCTTTGATCTCATTGGTCGAGGAAGCGCAATCGTAATTGCAATCGCAATCGTTAGTCTAAAGTGGGTTTTATACAAGTCTGATTGTATAACGCAAACCCCCTCTATGTGCAATCGTGCAAGTTTTCATACTTCAAGTCCACAACACGGTCAAGCGGCCAGATAAAGTCACTCTTATATGTCAAGATTGCACTCGAATTTTCTGCGTTTACTATTTAAAATTTTTTTTCTGTCAGTTTTTTCTTTTTATCGCTTACCTGTTCAACGATGTCCTTCAATTGTAGCACAGCAACACCAACAAGGCGATCATCTCGAGCAAAACAGTAATCTTTTACGCAAATGTGCAGCTCAAAGAAATCCAATTGTTCTTCGTTACCAATTGTGCTGATTGGATGAAAAAAATACCATATATTATTAGCGAAAAAAAAAACAATTGTATCTTTTATTTGCAAATTTTTAGCTAGAGTATTTTGGGCGAGAAATTTCTGATAAAACCCTACCCCCACCCATCGACCCATTTATCCTGATTTTTCGTAGATTTTTGTATAGAATTTTATCGCCCCGTTCTCTATAAAGACGTGGCAGAGAAATGGCAAACGAATAGAAGATATTTTGTCTCGGATTTTTCAATTTAATGTGCTATAACTTTTGATATGGCGCTAGAAAAAAAATACGATCACTAAATATTCAAAAAAATACTTTACTTTGGCTGAAGGTTGCTGAAAATCACATTTTCTTCGCCTGCGGCGCATTTTTTCAACGATTGCCCACAAAGGACGCAAGTATTTTAAAGGAAAAATTTTTTTCTCGAATTTTTACAGGGTTGTTTTGAATAGGAAAAATATTTCCGAAACCTTTACTATCTGGAAAATATTTTTCTCGAATTTTTAGAGGCTTTTTCTTAGTTGGAAAAATATTTCCGAGACTATTTCTATCCGGCAAATATTTTTTCGAATTTTTACAGACTTGGTCTGAGTAGGAAAAATATTTCCGAGACCTTTTCTATCCGGCAAATATTTTTTTCGAATTTTTACAGACTTGTTTTGAGTAGGAAAAATATTTCCGAGACCTTTTCCATCCGGTAAATATTTTTTTCGAATTTTTAGAGGTTTGTTCTGCGTAGGAAAAATATTTCCGAGACCTTTTCTATCCTGGAAATATTTTTCTCGAATTTAACAGGCTTGCTCTGAATAGGAAAAATATTTCCGGGACCTCTTCTACCCTAATTGGAATTGTATTGCCTAGCATTCTGTTTACAATAATTTCCCTGCGGCGCACATTTCTTAAATGTTATTCCTTGGTTCTCCTTAAATTCAAGTATTATATTCTTCACGATAGAACACGTTGAGTTTTCAGAGGACTTTGATCTTTGTGGCCGGCGGCAACCAAAGGCACCTGTATTTGGCGCTCTCTCCCCCCTTCCTGTCTTATAAAATTTATAAAAATGTAGGCCGCTAGCCCGCCTCTCCTCCGTGACTACGGCCCCGGGGCTTATTAAGGAATACGATCGTAATCGTAACGATCGAGAAAACACTAACAACAAAGCACAATTTCTGATCGTTACGTTTACGATCGTATTCTATAATAGGCCTCCTGTTCTTTGTTCTATACTTGACGGGTTTTAATGATTTTTTTAAATACTTACAAATGAAATGTTTCATTATATTTCGGTGACCAATTGTTTGATTTCGATTTAGTGGCATGTTTTCGCTTTTTATCCTGCAAATGTGGTCCAATTAAATTGATTTCCACGAATGGACGAAACATTCCCGACTGAATTGTCCATTTGAGATCATTTGCAGCAACAACTAAATGGAGTAAATAATTATTATTATTTTTTTCCAAAAATTCCGCATTTTTAATACACGAATATATGAAGAAAAACTCACCTTTAACCGTGACTTTGTGTTCACCAGTGCCTGGATGGGTGAAGAGGTCTATTTGAACGGACACTTCTCCGACACTTTCTTCTGGATTCGCTGAATCTAAATAAATATTTTTGTTTTGTTTTCGAATTTTTGTTTTAAAAATAACCGCCAAATATTTTATGTACGAGTACTACATAGAATTTATTAACAATTTGATATAAAAAATTAAATGAAAACGAAAAAAAAAAACTGAACAAAGAAAATCTAATATTGGATTAAGTTGTGCTAAAGTAATTATTCAACAAATTATACAAATAATTTTCTCGCCACCAGCAATAACCGCTTAAGTCGACTTCAGTAAAATTTCTTATATGAAATGTATTCAAACGTGCAGAAGGGATATTTTCGCTTTACTTGAAAATCGACTTAAGCGATTATTGCTTGTGGCCACAGAATTCAACACGTTGGAAGCAGAAAAGCTAAAGAAAATAAGTTTTATTCTATTTACATAAAAGAATTACTAATGGTTTTTTTTTCCTTTTTTGTGAATACAGTGAAAACCGTATAAGCCGCAAATTATGCATAAGCCAAAATCATGCATAAGCCGGAAACTTCTATTGTGGGAAATTTTATTCTCTTTAATTCATTTTATACAGTGAATCATCGAAAAGCCGTTAGTTTTCGAGATAACCACATAAAACTGAATTTTCCGAAATAACGGTAGATCTCGATAACGGTCTAAGATTCTAGTAAAGAGACAAAAGTGCAGGAAATTTTATTGTCTTCAACTTTTATCATACATAATGACTGCATCAGATATGGCTACTTCCGCTGTATAGCGGGAAGAAAAACTGTCAATTTTTTCAGCCGCTGCTGTTTCTCTGACGGTTTTTCTTCGTGCTGGGCAGCAAAAGTAGCCATATGTGATCTTAGCATAAAGCCCAAATCAGACTAACGGTTACGATTACGATTGAGCGTCCTCGACCAATGAAACCAAAGCTTTCATGTTCCTATCGTTGAAAGCTTTGATCTCATTGGTCGTGAAGCTTCAATCGCAATCGTTAGTCTGGATTGGGCTTAAAACTACTGGAAAACGCGTAGTTTCGGCGTATAAACAGCAAAAAATCAAACTGCAATTTTGAAAAGCTGCCATTTTGGTTACTTCCGGTTAACGGATTTCCACCAAAAATTTGAGAGGATCGTTTTATTCCGGGACGAAACATCCCTGTAAAGTTTCATGGCTTTAGCTTTTATAATTTTTGGAAAATTTCGCACACAGGCTGACAGACAGAAAGTAGTTATTGTAGTATGTTTCCAATCGACTCAGCAGTGCTTTGGAAATGTGTTTTAGGCCAAAAAAGACGTTAAAATTGTCCATTATCGACAATACTTTTATATTACTACTTAGTCTACGTACAGAAAAGTAAAAACAAAAAACGGAAGCAAGACTAAAATCAGCAAGAGACAATTTAAAGTTAAAAGTTTGCTAAGAACAAGACATTCTAAAAAAACTTTTGTCCTAATTTTACTAGCTCGTAGTATCTATTAGTTAAAACTGGGACTGTTGATGAGAACCGGTTAACCGATTCTGAAAATTTTTCAAGAACCAGTTCGTAGAAAAACACGTACCCGGTCCGAATCTGTAAACCAGTTGCAAGTCACAGAACAAAAAAAAATTTTTTGAAAAAAGCTTTTATTTAAAAACATAACAAAAGCTATAATTGCCAATCTGGCAATCATTGGAGACCCGTATGGTGATATTCGTATCAAAATTCGAACAGCTGTACCAAAATTTCACTTGGAAGTCAAACTTTCCAATAAGATTTTTTAAAATTTATTCCAATCGGATTTTAATATATGGGAGTTTTATGTAGAATCATATCCTAAATAACTTTTGTTCTTGGACTTTTTTGATAAGATGCTCCGTTTTTGAGATATTCGCAAAAAACGTTTTCGTTCGTATGGGGGGTACCCCCCTGATCGTCCATTTTTGCCCATTAACGAACTTAGCCTCGCATTTTACGAAAAACGGATCTGCGCAAAATTTCAAGTCTCTAGCTCAATTCGTGCGCCCGCAATCCGCGCCACAGACAGACAGACGGACAGACAGACGGACAGACAGACAGACGGACGGACGGCAAAATTCAACTTTTTTTATCATTCCAAACACACTGGTGTAATTCATTTTTATGTGTGATGACGGGATCTTGGCGTTACAAACGGTAAGGCAAAGTTAATATACCCTTTGGTTTCACCATACGGGTATAAAAACGCACTAAAAAGGAAAAATAATTTTTTTAGGCGCTGTGTATCAGAAATAAAAGTGAGATAAATATTTATTTTACTTTTTACGCTTTATCTCGCTTTTATTTTTGACACACAGGCCCAAAAAATTATATTTTCTTTTTCAGTGCATTTATTTAAAATACAAGCTTTTTTAAATTTTTTTTTATTTTATCTTTTTTAGTCATGACTAAAAATCAGTATGACTAAAAATTCTGTCTTTTCGCCACGCTTATATGAGGCGTTAAAAGCTAGAGTGGACCAAGCCACATAATCGAGTTTTTGAAGCTTTTCCACTTTTGTACTATTATTTACTGTAAATTTTTGGAAAAAAATATTTGTGTGGAGTTTATTACTCAATGTTGAAATGTTCTTTTGTGCATCCAAACATTTTTATCTAGAAACTCACTCGCAATAGTGATTCAAACACAAAAAAATTCACGATTTCGACATGTGGGCTGGTCCACTCTAGCTTTTAACGCCTCATATATAGTTTAGTGTTCGAATATATATCTTTGCCTTTTAGATATCTTTACAGACTTCTTAATGTCAGAATCGAATTTAGCGATGCTAAAAACCCCCAAGATGAGGTTTTTTCCCGGAAAATTTGAGAAAAATGTAAATGACGTTATCCTGACAGGACCTAACGGAAGGTCCTGAATCCGATTTTGATGTTTGTAAGGATAACGGAATCCTTACAGACTTCTTGACGTCAGAATCGGATTCAGCCACCCCAAAACCCGAAGATGAGATTTTTTTCCCGGAAAATTGTGAGAAAAGGATAATCATGTTATCCTTACTGGACCTTCTGTTGTTCTTATAGACTTCCTAATGCCAGAATCGGATTCACTTACCCCAAAAACCCTCAGATGGGATCTTTCCGGAAAATTTCAAAAAAAAGACCTTCCGTTACCCTCACAGATGAGTAGAAGTGGGTTAAAAGTAGATTGCAAGATTTAACCCTGACAGACAGACAAACAGACAAGCTAAATAAAAAAAAAAACAAGATACGAAGGCAAACTAAATAAAAGCTTTTAAAAAAAATAAAGAGAACCCTAGTATCTACCGAATATCCGGTTTTCAAATTCGGAACCGGATATCCGGTTCCTCCGAACAACACGGGTAACAGGTTCTCAGAAAATCGCGGTTTTCAACAGCCCTAGTTAAAACCCTATAACATTTTAACAGTAAAAATAGTATATAAGAAAAATAGATTAAAAAAAATCGCAATAAAAAAATACAAGCCTATCATATACTTAAAACTAATGGCTTTTTTTTCTTGCTGATAATTTGGCTATTGCTACTGTAAAAACATCACAAAGAACGGCATCAACCAAATTTTTTAAATGCAGTGGCGTAGCATGGTGTCACCACCGTATCAGTTTCGCGTCCCAAAGGTGTCTCCATGAAAAGAAGAAGAAGACAAGCAATTTTTCAAATTTAACCGAATCCATTTGTAGTTCTTTAATACTCATAATATTAAGGAACTACAATTGAATTGAATTAAATCGGACACCATTGATTATTTTCCCCTTGGTTCCCAAGAGCCCTCTTCTCTCAATACGGGGGGATAGTCCATGCGACGCCACTTGCTTTAAGAAGAACTCAAATATCTCAACTAATTTAAATTTTAAAAAAAAACTATTTTTCCTTAAAATAAAATGACGAAAAGTGGTAATTTTATGTATTTTTTTTTTAAATTTAGTGTTTTATGGTTTTGTAATTCTTTTAATTAATGAAAACCTTGACGGGATTCACGACGCAATTTCGCTTTAAGTGGCTCCTCCAAATTGGGATCGATAGCTAATCCTTCAACTTCGTCAACAGTGAGACTTCGTCGCTTCACTGTACAAGGGGGAGGGGGAGGGGTCGTTTTTTATTATAAATTGTAATAATTTTCATTTAGTATTAAATTGTATAAACAAAAATCTATAATATAACTGAGAATATGAACAAAAACATAAAAAAAAAACTCAATAAGGTAAAACAAATATTACGAAAAATGTTTTCGAGTGAATTGTGTATTAAACTGATAATGAAAAAAACGGTTATCAGATTTTTTTTTATTAATTTTTATTCTTCATCTATGAATTTTATGCTGCCTTTAATCATTTTCACAGAAATTCGTGGCAAAAAGGCAAAACATCTTAAGTTGATTTTCAGGCGAAACCAAAATGATTTGTCTGGCAATACAGATACAGATGATTTTGGCTTCGCCTGGACATCTACATAAGGTGTTTTGCCTTTTTGCTACGGAAATATATGGGAGATAAAGCTTTTCCTCCAACCAAACAAATGTACGGTAATGGCTTGACAATCCAGCTTTCAAAAATTCGATATTTGGTACGAAATTCCATATTTGGTTGCTTCCATATTTGGAGCGAAAAAAAAACGAGCTTAAGGCGATCCGAACCCAAACTAAATAGAATAGTGATAAAAAAAATATGTTCCACTTATCGGATCGCCTCACAGGTTATAATGAACTCAGAGAAAAAATTGGTCAACAAAATAATTTTGTTAAATTGACAAAGGGAAATTTATTCCCCGGTAAATGAACAATTTGGTCATATTGATGAAATGATTGCAAAATTAACAAAATTTTTGTTAAAATCACAAAAAATTGTCAATTGAAGTAAATATTTTTGGAGGGAAATCTTTATTTGACGAAAAAAATGGTTGTTTTAAACAAAAATAAACTTACAAATGATGTTTTGTTAAATCAATAAAACAATTGTGTAGTTACCAAAACCTAATTTGTCAAAATGACAAAAAATTGTTATATTTACAAATTCAAACAATTCTTTTATCAATTTAATAATTCCTCTATCAGTTTAAATTCAACAAAACAAATTTTGTCGAACGAGGTTTTGTTATTATTTTTTTGAGTGTATATTTGGCGGAAAAATTGTGGGTGTAGCTCAAGTAAAACATAATATACAGTCCAATTCTGAGAGTCGTGTCGTTTTTGACAAGAGTCGTTTTACGTATTTTTGTTGGTAGAAAAACACTAACAACACATAAAACGACTCTTGTTGAAAGCGACACGACTATCAGAAACGGGGTTGATTATTAACCCCAAAGGACAATTTTTCGTAATCTATTTTCCAAAAATCCATAAAAAAATAATTTCCAAAAAATCCATGTCGAATTAAATGAAGAATAAACACTTAAAATACTTGGGAAAATTTCAGACGCTATCATAAAAAAATCCTAGTTGAAAATTTGGGTGTCCGAGTACTCTGGTTACCAGGTTACGTGTTAAAATTTTGTTAGTCACACAAGGGTTAAAACAAGTTGTTTTTTTTTTATTGCTAGTCGGATTTTCTGGTGAATATTCGTTAAATTTCAGTTACATTTTGTTCATCTATTTCATATGCAGGGAAATTGCCGGGCATTTCATATACTGCCCTGTTATACCAATCACTGCTAGATTTTTTTTTAAAATTATAAAGCGGACTTACTAAAATGAACCTCAATTTTCAGAACGAAAATCTCATTTGAAAAATCTTTGGTAATAAATTAAAGTAGATTAAGTCGATTTTTAGACGAAGCCACAGTGATCTGTATAGAAATGCACATACAGATCGGTTCGGCTTCGCCTGAAAATCGACTTCAGCTACTTTAACTTACTACCACAGAAATACCTAGTCGCTTATGAAATGCAGGGCAAATAAATAAATACTCTTTTATGATATTTTAAGAGCTATAAATTTTAAAAACAGCAGGGCAACGAGTTTCTTTTTTTTTTCATCAAAACCCACTGTTTTGTGATTGACCTGCAAGCATCATGGCAAGACTTGCCCTGCGTATGAAATAGACGTACACCTTTTTATCATTAAAGTTTTTAGCATAGAAAAAGAAAGTGAAGTTAGAGTGAGTTTTAAAATTGTTTACTTATAGTAGATATTGACAAAATGTACGGAAATAATTTTTTTTGTCTTATACTGAACGAAAACACAGATGCATCACGACATTTAAAACTTTTTTTTTTAAAAAAAAAAGAAAAATTATAATTTTCAAAATTAATAAAATTAAATCAACAAACAGAGTGTAAATTTTTGCCACGCGTTAAATCAGACATAGATGGCATTCCAAGGACGTGCTTTACATTTATATAAATTAGTTCTTATTATAATTAATAATTGACAAAGAGCAATAATTTAATGATAGACAAATGAAATTAAGGATTGTGCCAAATTACACCATTGATATTTAATTATTTTTATATAGAGTTTCATATCATATCGTGAGAGAAATTGTCTTAACATATACACGTATACAGATTTTTATTGTTGTTTTCTTAAATTTTTAATGAAATGCATTAAGTTTAAATCATGCATTCAGGATTTAATTTTGTTTTCCTTTTCTTTTTTTTTTTGTTTATGACACATGATGCGATTGACTTTTGGGCATGATAATATGACAAAATAAAAACGTTTCAATGTACACGGAAAAAATAATAATAATAATAATACAAAAAAACAAAAACCCACACACTCGCAGACGAAACACAAATTGAATGATGGACATCAAAATTATTGATACCAAAGCTACTTTCAGTTGGGGTAAATTCGCTGTGTTCTCCCACTCACCGAAAACAAAACTCACCGAAACGAAAATTCATTGAAGTTTCAAACTCACCGGATCGAAAACTCACCGGATGGAAAACTCACCGAAATCTCCAACTCGCCGGGACGAAAATTCCCCGAAATTTCAAACTCATCTAAAAGAAAATTCATCGAAATTTCAAACTCACCGAAATTCCCAACTCACAGAATTGGAGAACTCGCCGAAATTTCAAACTCACCGAACAGAAAATTCATCGAAATTTCAAGCTGACCGAAATCCCCCGAAATCCCCAAGCTACCGAAATGGAAAGTAGAAATGAGTTAATGTCTGTCTGTCTGTTCCTCTTTCGCATGGAAACAACTGAGCCGATTGATCTGAAATTTGGCATGGATGTTCGCTGTAGGCCTGGTTCCAATATCGGCCTATTGGAAAGTAGCTCGAGAAGCGGAGAGAGTGAAGTGAATCCGAATGCTGAAATTTATTGTCTTTTTGTCAATTTTTGAAAACCTTTTTCCGAAGAAAAGCACAGACCGCCCTAGGTTATATAATTTAAAACCAACTGAATTTTATTTTCTTTGGTTTGCGCTTTTAGCCGGGCGAAGCCGGGTCCAAATCCTGGTTTTAAATAATGACTACGTACTTCTTACAAGAAAGTATTCAGGAATCGATCATTTTTTTTATCCCTGAAAATTGTGATTAGAAATATTTCGTTTAGCTTGTGGTATCAATAATTTATCGCCTAAAACAGCGAGTTTTTCTTCAAACACATTCAATTTTTTTCGCATTTCAATATTTTGATAAAAATAAAAGAAATTATAACTGGAGAAAGTCAATAACATTTAAAAATTAGAATTGGAGGGGGCAATGGGGAGACTTACCTTCGTGAACTTGGCTAGTTATGAAGGTCTTAATAAGCGTGTCTGTCGTTTGCGTGTACAAACTTAGGGCATAGCGTAAGCTCTGGAGTTCTGGTGATTTCTCAAGGAAAGTCTTTTTGAGACCATTACCGCCAGCATGGAAGTACTGTTTTATTGTGTCTAATGCGACATCCAGCACTGCGCATTGCTTCGGTGATAGGTTCTTCTCAACTTCCTTGGATATGTCCATAACACCACTCAGAGCATTTTTAACATCCTGTTTGCCCGCCATATGATTCTTAAACAATCTTGACATGTCCTCAATTTTCGCATTTGCCGCCAAATTCTTTGCATTGTCCGTTAAATTCTTGAACATCATCTGAAATTTAATACAAATATCTTTTGTGACATCAAATATCTTTCATTGGTTGCGTGTTACTTTCGCGAATTCCAAACTTTGATAGCGATAAACGCTAAAGCCACCAAAATTAACAATAGGGTCTGCTTTTCTTTTTAAACGAATTTGTCTTTCAAAATTTTGGTTTATGTTGTTGCCATTCTAGCGATCCGTTAGATAATTAGAGGCCGAACAGCAGTAAAAGAATCGAATTAAGATATTAGCAACTATTTGCGACTTAGGTTACAGTGTGACCCTGATCACAAAGTGGCGGTTGCCAATCCGTTTATATGACGGTGGCCAGTCGCAAAAAATCGGTGGCAAATCGGTTAATTGTAACCAGTCGCAAAAACTCCGTTGCAAATCGGTTTCTTCGTGACCAGTTGCAGAAGCTCCGTTGCAAATCGATTACTTTATGACCAGTCACAGAAGCTCCGTTGCAAACCGGTTACTTTATGACCAGTCACAAAAACCCGGTGGCAAATTGGTTACTTTGTGACCAGTCGTAAAAAAAAGCGGTTGCAAACCGGTTACACTGTGACCGGCCACAAAAAACCCGTTACAAATTGTATATTTTGCGACCAATCGGAAAGTTTTTGTTGCTTTTCGTTATTTCGTGCGAAGGTAGGGGCCCTCCTAATTCGCTTTACCCCGCCCCTGGTCGCAATGGGTTTTTCTCCCAGTATATTTACTTACCGTTCGATCAGTCATTGGTGGCAATACGATAGTTTTCTCCAGTATTCGCATTACGATTTTCCATAATTCCTTCAAAAGACGCTTCAGTACCGTCTTTTCGCAGGATTGGGCGTACAACGTTAGTGAGCCGTCAAGTAGATCCATTAACGGTCGCAGAACCTCATCGGCTTCAACAGCAACAGCATTTCGTTGTGCAGCTTGATTCGCATTCGATAAATTGCTACCGCCCTTAATTGCTAACAGCAAATCGCCCAATTCTCGAACGCTCGCCGTGATTCGTGGCTCAAGGCTAGAATTTCGTTTGGAAAGTTGTTTTTTTTTAACATAATAAAAAATTAAAAGTAAATAATAATGATACGATAAATTTAACAAAATAAACATATAAATTATAGGGGAAAGAAATTAAATTTAAATAAAATTAACGCAGCAAAGATTTAATGAAAATAATAAAAAGGAGAGAGAAAAGAAATTATCCGTTAGTTTTATAGAATATCTTAGATAAGTATATATTTTTTAAACTATTGGAGAGTTTAATATAGTTTAAAGAGAAAAGTTTTTGGTATTAGTATTAGTAAAAATAATAATCAGTCAACTAAATCACTAGAGCTCACAAGAAGAAAAACTAGATAAAAGTAATAAGGCATGGAATTGACAAGAAATCAAATTACAGTGTCTTGAAAAATTATTAGAGACCGGGTTTTTTTGTGACCCTTATAGCTTTGCGATTCTTTAGTCGATTTGGATGAAGTAATTAAGGGGAGTAGGAAGAGGAAGAGGAAGAAAAGGAGAAGGAGAAAAAGGAGAAGGAGGAAAAGGAAAAGAAGGAGAAAGAGGAGGTGGAGGAGGAGAAGAGGAAGCACAAGAAGAAGGAGCAGAAAAAGAGGAAGGAAAGAAAAGGAAGAAAGAGAAGTACAAGAAGAAAAATGAGAAGAAGAAAAATATGAAGGAACATAAGAGAAGGAGCAGAAGAAGAAACAGAAGAAATCTCTCTAATAAATTGACAAGCCACTGTTTATTTAGCTAATTAACACACCGATTCTGATAGTCGTGACATTTTCGACAAGAATCGTTTTACGTGTTGTTGTTAATATTTTTTTTTTACCAACAAAAACACATAAAACGGCTCTTGTCGTAAACGACACGACTTTCAGGATCGGGTTGATAGCATCGAATTAATTTCATATCCCATTAAGCGCATCAGTTTTAAATTCCATTCATTCATCTGTTTCGAGGTTTGTTAATATAATATTTGGACACATTTCGACAGCACTTAACCATAAAATAAATATTTTAAAAAATGTCCTCAACAAAATTTCGTAATATCAAAACTTTGTAGCCAAAAGCAACTAAATTCACTACTAAAATGCTGAAAGGCTTTTAATACAATGAATATATTTGCTAAATTAGTTTTAATGCATTCTACATAAGGACTATCAAGAAAGCTCTTGCGTTACTACTTTAGATTTTTTTTTAGGTTAACTTTAGATTTTTTTTTAACTAACTTTAAGGTATTTTCATTAATTAGTTTGTTTGTCAACCGAATGATGTAAAAATTATTGAGAACTCCCTATTCGGAATAGCATGATTAATAAATTCTAAATTTTCGACAAACTATCAAAGGCTCATATACACACACACACACACACACACACAACCACTGGTAACTGATGCTGCTGTAGTTGTAAAGCAAATGGAAATAATCAAAATAATAATAATAATAATAACAATAAAGAAATTACCAAATTTCATAAAAGCGATATTTTTACTAACTAGATTGCTATATTCCAACCTCATGTGCGAACTACTTACAAGTACTCCCAAGTAACTACTTAAAAGTACTCGGGAGTAATTGTAAGTGGTTTACACATGAAGCTGGAACGCAGCTTATGACTTTCGATTCGGAATTAGCGGTTGACAAACTATTCTAAAACACTAATTTTTTTTTTAAACAAATTTAGGAAAAATACAGGGTTTTCAAAATGAGTCGATATCATTTTTATGGCATGCCATCTTTTTTTGATTTCTTATTTTTTGTATGCCTTTTTTTCTGACGGGCATGGTACCAAATTTTCACTATTACTAAACGAAACTTCAACAGAATGTATTATTTTAAATAATTGCAAAAAGCAATCGGTCCATCGCATCCTAAATTCGTATTATATTTTCGTTTTATATTTTTCTTCGTCGTTTTTATCATTTAAAAAAAAAAAAACAAAAAAAATTCTAAATTATGAAGAGAATAATATTAAATATAGACGAAATAGTTGAAACATTGAGAGAATATTTCAGGAAATTTAGGTTCAGACATAGAACTTATCCAAAATAAATGAGAAATTCATTGAAATGATAAAAATTTCAATTTCAATTGATTGAAAAATATTAAAATTTGATAGACATATAAAATATTTATCAAACCTGATAGCAAATTGTGATGCGAGGTCATCCAGGGCCGTATTCAGATTCTGCTGTAATTCCTTCAAAATGTTTGCAGCGTCCTCCTCCAATTTGTCACCGCCCATTGATTCAAACATTTTCTCTAACTGTACCCGAAGTTGCTGGATATTGTTCATAAGAATACATGCCTGCGAAATTAAATTTTTTTAAAAAATATTGTTTAAACATTTGGCATATTTAGAAGTGGCCTTTTAAAATTCGAAAAAAAAAAAATTCCTACCTTGAAAAAGTGTTAGAAATATTTTTCTTACTTTAAAGTGGCCTCTAAAAATTCGAAAAAATATCTCTCGCTTAGAAAAGTGTCTCGGAAATATTTTTACTACTTTGAAGTGGCCTCTAAAAATTTGAAAAAATATCTCCCGCCTAGTAAAGGTCTTAGAAATATTTTTCTTACTTTAAAGTGGCCTCTAAAAATTCGAAAAAATATCTCCCGCCTAGTGAAGGTCTTAGAAATATTTTTCTTATTTTAAAGTGGCCTCTAAAAATTCGAAAAAATATCTCTCGCTTAGAAAAGGGTCTCGGAAATATTTTTCCTACTTAGAAGTGGACTTTAAAAATTTGGAAAAAATATCTCCCGCCTAGTAAAGGTATAGGAAATATTTTTCTTGCTTGAAAGTGGCCTTTAAAAATTCGAAAAAAATATTTCCAGCCTCAAAAAGGTCTCGGAAATATTTTTCTTGCTTGAAAGTGGCCTCTAAAAATTAGAAAAAAATATCTCTCGCTTAGAAAAGTGTCTCGGAAATATTTTTACTACTTTGAAGTGGCCTCTAAAAATTCGAAAATATAGTTCCCACCTAGAAAAGGTTTTCGAATTGCTATTTTAATATAAAAGTACTTACGATACGTTCATCTTTCATATGTTCAGGAAATTCCTTTTTAACTATATCGGCATAAGCTATTAGCACTTTCACAATGGTCTTAGCGAAACGTCTCATGTATCGTTTCCATATTTCTGGATCGGGACACTCGAGTTTGCTAACGACATCGAAACATTGTGTTAGTTGCGTGAATACATCAACAACGGAATTCGAAAATAAGGCATGTTCGCTGCTCTTTTGGAACTGTAAATAAAGGAAAGATTTTCATATTATTATTTTTATTGTAGATAAATGAGAATCTATTAGATGTAAATCGGGTCAAAGGATTGTGGCAAAATGATAAATTGAGTGAAACTACAAAGCTTCTCAATTCGGAAAGCTTTCGTGCGTGAAAAGCTTTTGAATAAACGCTTTTGTGGGCCAAAGCATCAATAAACTTCAAGATGTCCCAATGATAAAAAAAATTGTTACGAAAGTTTTTCCGGCACTTCCGAAAGCTTATTTTCGCAACCAGAAATTTTACTGAAATTGGAAAAATTCACTTTTTTTTGTACTGCTTGGTTTATCTTAGTGTCTATCTACGTTCACTGGCAACTAAAAACTTGTGTTTTCAGAGCCTTTGAATCTGAAAGATGGCTTGAAAGCTTCTGTGCCTAAAGAAATTGGATAACTAACGATTAATATTAACCGTTAGCTATTAGCTGGTTGCCGCACACGAAATTTAATAGTCGAAAAAGAAACACTGGAAAGTACATTGATTGTCAACGCTCGATGGTACAGAATGCGTGTTTTCAGAAATTTCGTTGACGCGGCGTTCACCAACCTGCGGTTTTTTTTTGCGTATGAAAAATTTTCATGGAAAATCATTAAATACATGAACATGTAAAATAAATTTCGAAATACTTACCCCATCTTTCTTATCGCGATTAAAAGCACCATGGAGATATTCTAGGGATACGTCGTCGTTTTCGTTCAGCCATTGCATAACGAATGGCTCGAACCAGGCGGGATATTCAGGTACAGCGCCCTTATACGGTGGGACTTCCTTAACATAATTAGTATATAGCCACTTAACCCTAAAATGCAAATTCATATACGCCGATGATTTGCATAAACGATGCTGTTCATGCTCCTCAAGTGCATATTTCATATCGACAGCAAACAGACCCCACATCGTAGCTGCTGATAGCTGTTATATAAAAATTATTGTTTTGTTTTTTTTATTAATTTTTTTTTATATAAATTTATTTAAAATAATTGTGAAGAATGAGAATTTATAAAACAAAAATAATTGATGCATCGATAACGCTAACGTAAAAAATTATGTTTTGGCAATTTGACTTATTTCTTGTGACCTAACAAAAAACACAAGTTCTCCTTGTTCTTTCAGGACCTTCCCTTCTAATTTTGAAATTTTAACATCAGGTTTGAAATCAGAGACCTCGAAACCCTTTGATGACAATTTTCCCAAGAAAAAATAGGAAAACTGATATTTGCGTTATCTCTACAGGACCTTCAAGAATTTTCCGGAAGCTGAGCTCTAGCGCAATCGTATTTTTGTTCCCAAAAACTATAAGTAGAGATAAAATTTACATGAAAATAAACAAATATTGTATTAACACGTTAACTGCCGAACCAATTTCGCAAATGTTTAAAGAAAAAGCCAATATGTATGAATGTATGCATGTGGAATGTAGACCTGGCTATTAACAATAATAGCAGGGGCCCCTCATAAAACTTGTGCCATTTTTCACTGGCTATCAAAAATGATAGCCATGGCAGTCAGTGTGTTAATGGCTTAATTTGTCCATAAAATACGTCACCGTTACCGTTGCACCTTATATATGTGTAAAAAAATAAAAATAAATGAAAACAAATACATATGAATATTATTTAATTTTTATATATCATTACTTGACCGATATTCAGCTCCTGGGGGAATTGATTTAAAACGGTACCGTAACTATTTTTATCTTCTTCGATAACGGATACAATAAGTGCTATTAGCTTATGCCAGAAATCGACGCTGTCCAATTTTGGTCCATGATCGTCAGGGTCACGTTTAGCCTCGTTTGGATCCACCTGTTTTGTTTACACACGTCACGTTGACATTCCAACAGAGCCGTAGTCGGTATAATTCAATTTGTAGATTTTTTTTACATTTAAAAATAATGGAAATAAAAACAAGAAAAAAGATTTGATTAAAAATATTTATCATAATTAAATGGTTTAGTTTTTAAAAGCATTAATTCCATTCAAAGTACAGTCGAACCCTCGCATTTACACGATCTCGTTCAACGCGAGTTCACTTTACCGGGGCTAAAAAAAATGGTTGAAGTTGGAAACGGAATTGCGACCAAACGTTAGTAAAAAATCACGTATTCTTTAAATTTTAGTAAAATTAATCTAAAAATTTGTTAAATTCATAGCCATAGGCAAGATGGTATAGAAATTTTGTCGTTATGTATTCCGCATAAGGTGTCGCGGAACCAATTAATCACGTAAAGCGGGGGTCCACTGTAGATACTAAATTTCAAAATTTCAAAAAGTGTATTTCGTCCAATTCTCAATTCTGTGAACAGTAATTTATTAGTTAGCTAATTAAAAAAATGTCCCAATTTGAAAAAAAAAAACAGATGTTTTCATCAGATTTGTATTCTACTATGTTGTGATGACGTCACAAGACCTAAATAATTTTAATTAATTTTAATCTGACCTGGAATTCCCGATTGTAGAGTTCGTAACAATTTTCGAATAGGAATTGATAGGTGGATCTAAGACAAGCTTTCACGCAATCCTTAACGACGGTACTGGCTCGCGGCGGACTCGATAGCTCCTGCACCTGTAAATTAAATTTTATTCAAATACTGTAAATTAAATTTTATTCAAATACTGTAAATCTATCAATCTGTCAGTCTAAAATCTGTCAATCTGTCAGCCATTTATGAGTTACAAATATTTAAAATCAATTTGCTTTCTTATACACAATAAAATCCGAATTTCAAAGCGTTAGAGAACCGCTTAGCAGTTGTCCGATTGAGCTGAAATTTTGTATAAATCGTTTTATTATTGTTGATTGAAACAAGATAGGCGGGTGGGAGCTAAACTTTTAGAAAGTTAAAAAATAAGGGCCACCCTAAGTCCAGCGAAGATTTACTCCATATCTTATACTCTTCCACGTTCTATAAATCAATTGAAGCGAGATTTTGCAAATACATTCAAAGGAAAATGTGCCGCAGGCGAAATATATATAATTTAATCCCGGAGTCGAGTATGTTTCATATTTACCAAGTTCTAAGGGGTGCGCCGGGACAACATCCTCAAATCTGAGGCATATTCGAATGGTTTTGATAACTTTTTGTTGAGTCAACGATCTTATTTAGAGATTTGACACCTCCGGTCCTTTTTGTTAAATTATACATAACTCAATTCAAATTCATTTGGTAGAAAACGAAATACCGGGTGCGGGTATAAAGATAGAAGGATATTAGTTGATGTTGTTGTAGAAAGTAGGTTTTCCAAAGGTTTGTAGTACAAGCGAGAAGGATACAGAATGAAAATCAACCTCATATTACCAAAAGGAAGATACCAAAATGGTGTGGAGGAGGGGGCGAAGGTTTGAGGGTAGGAGGAGCAAAGTCTGTTATAGAAATACTAAAAAATGGTCGAAATATGTGTTAAAGCAAAATTTTATGGTTTCCGCATCAATACAATACTTTCCATCATACGTTCTGCGTATAAGAAAGCAAAATTTCAGGACTTACCTTCATGCGGAAGAATGTAATGCTGGTCAACAGATCGACAGTCGATTTGAGATCCATAAGTTTTTCTTGACTGGAAGCTGGAAAATTATTCCTGTACATCGAAAGATCAATCCTAAGGGAATTGTGCAACTGATCCAGAAGCTTTACGAATTTCTCTTTCTACAGATTGTGTTTAAAGAAATGGCGAAAAAAAACCAAAAATTCAAAAGAAATATCGATTAAAATATGAATCATTATTTTTATATAAATTTTTGCTAAAAATCTAAACTATTTTTGATAGCACTTTCTTATTTACATGGAGATAATACCGTTTTTGTACCCTATATAATACACAAGTATCATATAGGATTATATTAAATTTAGTATACCGTTTGAAACTCATCGAACCAATCGTCGGACACAAAAATTAACTACAACAAAGTGTTTGAGACGACAAAAGATTTTAATTTCCGTCTGTCTGTCGGTCCGTCCGACTGTCTATCTGTCCGTCTGTCTGTCGGTCCGTTAACACCATAACGTTTGAAAGGATTGAGCGGGCAAAATCGAACCATTTTGTATTTTAATGTTGTGATCATTTTCTATAAATTTCAATGAAATTTTTTTAAAAATATTTGTGTCTAAATTTATTTTTTTCTTCTTATTTAGCAGGAGTTGCATAGCCGAATCGGCTGGAGTGATATATTCAAAAAAAAATCTGATGCTCATTGTCCATCTCATCGGGGAAATCAACTAAGGTAAGTGAAAATTCAGTATTTTTTTCGATTTTTCTAAAATACTTGCCATTTACTCGAATAAAAAGCCGCGACAAAAGTTATTCAAAAAATTAAAAAAATAAGACCTATTTCATCCGGGAAATCTTTTTTTCCAATTTTTAGAGGTTTGTTCTGCATAGGAAAAATATTTCCGAGACCTTTTCCATCCGGCAAATATTTTTTCGAATTTTTACAGACTTGGTCTGAGTAGAAAAAATATTTCCGAGACCTTTTCTAACCGGGAAATATTTTTTCCGAATTTTTAGAGGCATGTTCTGAGTGAGAAAAATATTTTCGAGCCCTTTTCCATTCGGTAAATATTTTTTTCGAATTTTTAGAGGCTTATTCTGAGTAGGAAAAATATTTCCGAGACCTTTTCCATCCGGTAAATATTTTTTTCGAATTTTTAGAGACTTGTTCCGAGTAGGAAAAATATTTCCGAGACCTTTTCCATCCGGTAAATATTTTTTTCGAATTTTTAGAAACTTGTTTTTATTGGAAAAAATATTGCCGAGACCTTTTCCATCCGGCAAATATTTTTTTCGAATTTTCAGATGCTTGTTCTGCGTAGGAAAAATATTTCCGAGACCTTTTCCATCCGGCAAATATTTTTTTCGAATTTTTACAGGCTTGTTCTTATTGGGAAAAATATTTCCGAGACCTTTTCGATCCGGTAAATATTTTTTTCGAATTTTTAGAAACTTGTTTTTGTTGGAAAAAATATTTCCGAGACCTTTTCCATCCGGTAAATATTTTTTTTCGAATTTTTAGAGGCATGTTCTGATTTTCTTCGAATTTTTAGAGACTTGTTCTGAGTAGGAAAAATATTTCCGAGACCTTTTCCATCCGGCAAATATTTTTTTCCAATTTTTAGAGGCTTATTCTGAGTAGGAAAAATATTTCCAATACCTTTTCCATCCGGTAAATATTTTTTTCGAATTTTTAGAGACTTGTTCCGAGTAAGAAAAATATTTCCGAGACCTTTTCCATCCGGTAAATATTTTTTTCGAATTTTTAGAAACTTGTTTTTATTGAAAAAAATATTTCCGAGACCTTTTCCATATGGAAAATATTTTTTTCGAATTTTTAGGGGCTTGTTACGAGTGGGAAAAATATTGCCGAGACCTTTTCCATCCGGCAAATATTTTTTTCGAATTTTTACAGGCTTGTTCTTATTGGGAAAAATATTTCCGAGACCATTTTCTATCCGGCAAATATTTTTTTCGAATTTTTAGAGGCTTGTTCTGAGTAGGAAAAATATTTCCGAGACCTTTTCCATCCGGAAAATATTTTTTTCGAATTTTTAGAGGCTTGTTCTTAGTAGGAAAAATATTTCCGAGACCTTTTCCATCCGGCAAATATTTTTTTCCAATTTTTACAGGCTTGTTCTTATTGGGAAAAATATTTCCGAGACCTTTTCCATCCGGCAAATATTTTTTTCGAATTTTTAGAGGCTTGTTCTGAGTAGGAAAAATATTTCCGAGACCTTTTCCATCCGGCAAATATTTTTTTCCAATTTTTAGAGGCTTATTCTGAGTAGGAAAAATATTTCCGAGACCTTTTTCATCCGGTAAATATTTTTTTCGAATTTTTAGAGACTTGTTCCGAGTAGGAAAAATATTTCCGAGACCTTTTCCATCCGGTAAATATTTTTTTCGAATTTTTAGAAACTTGTTTTTATTGAAAAAAATATTTCCGAGACCTTTTCCATCTGGAAAATATTTTTTTCGAATTTTTAGGGGCTTGTTACGAGTGGGAAAAATATTGCCGAGACCTTTTCCATCCGGCAAATATTTTTTTCGAATTTTTACAGGCTTGTTCTTATTGGGAAAAATATTTCCGAGACCTTTTCCATCCGGCAAATATTTTTTTCGAATTTTTAGAGGCTTGTTCTGAGTAGGAAAAATATTTCCGAGACCATTTCCAACCGGCAAAATTTTTTTTCGGATTTTTAGAGGCTTGTTATGAGTAGAAAAAATATTTCCGAGACCTTTTCTAACCGGGAAATATTTTTTTCGAATTTTTAGAGGCATGTTCTGAGTGAGAAAAGTATTTTCGAGCCCTTTTCCATTCGGTAAATATTTTTTTCGAATGTTTAGAGGCTTATTCTGAGTAGGAAAAATATTTCCGAGACCTTTTCCATCCGGCAAATATTTTTTTCGAATTTTTAGAGACTTGTTCCGAGTAGGAAAAATATTTCCGAGACCTTTTCCATCCGGTAAATATTTTTTTCGAATTTTTAGAAACTTGTTTTTATTGGAAAAAATATTTCCGAGACCTTTTCCATCTGGAAAATATTTTTTTCGAATTTTTAGGGGCTTGTTACGAGTGGGAAAAATATTGCCGAGACCTTTTCCATCCGGCAAATATTTTGTTCGAATTTTCAGATGCTTGTTCTGCGTAGGAAAAATATTTCCGAGACCTTTTCCATCCGGCAAATATTTTATTCGAATTTTTACAGGTTTGTTCTTATTGGGAAAAATATTTCCGAGACCTTTTCCATCCGGTAAATATTTTTTTCGAATTTTTAGAAACTTGTTTTTATTGGAAAAAATATTTCCGAGACCTTTTCCATCCGGTAAATATTTTTTTTCGAATTTTTAGAGGCATGTTCTGATTTTCTTCGAATTTTCAGATGCTTGTTCTGAGTAGGAAAAATATTTCCGAGGCCTTTTCCATCCGGCAAATATTTTTTTCGAATTTTTAGAGGCTTGTTCTGAGTAGGAAAAATATTTCCGAGACCTTTTCCATCCGGCAAATATTTTTTTCGAATTTTTAGAAACTTGTTTTTATTGGAAAAAATATTTCCGAGACCTTTTCCATCCGGTAAATATTTTTTTTCGAATTTTTAGAGGCATGTTCTGATTTTCTTCGAATTTTCAGATGCTTGTTCTGAGTAGGAAAAATATTTCCGAGGCCTTTTCCATCCGGCAAATATTTTTTTCGAATTTTTAGAGGCTTGTTCTGAGTAGGAAAAATATTTCCGAGGCCTTTTCCATCCGGCAAATATTTTTTTCGAATTTTTAGAGGCTTGTTCTGAGTAGGAAAAATATTTCCGAGACCTTTTCCATCCGGCAAATATTTTTTTCGAATTTTTGGAGGCATGTTCTGTACAAAAAGGCACCGGAAGAAAATCATTTCTTCAATCCCCCCCTTCCCATGGCTCGTCTTCTGCTTCATTTGCTCATGTCCCACCTAATGCAGCAAGGATTCGTTTCAAAGTGAAAGAGGGGAGCCTAATTCGGTGTCACTTTTGTGAAAATTTAATTTTTCAAGGGACACCTCCGCCCCCTGCTCTGCCTAAAACATTAGTGGTATCGGAAAACGGATAACGGATTCTTAATTGGGAGCCATAAAAACCCCCCTGTGCCAAGTTTAAGCGAAATCGGAGACGTGTCAAAAATTTGAAAAAATCGCAAAGGGGACCCCTTCACTTTTTTTAAGGACGAAAAATTGAAGTCCTCCGATCGGGCTGAAATTCACAACTTAGAGGTTATCGGGGACGGAGAATCGACATCCGGTGTCCTGTTTGAGGGGAGCGATACGGTTTGGGTGGTACAAGGACGAGGTCCTTGAAAAATCCTTTTTTCCCCAAAAAGGACACCGGATATCGATTCCTCGTCCCCGAAAACTATAAGATTCCAAATTTTATAAAAATCCTTTCAACCGTTTCCGAGATAAAAGGATTCAATTTTTAAGGATTTAACATTTGGAAAACCGTTTGTCTCTCTCGTAATTTTTGGCCTATCGACTCACGGTTAACGGTTTTTGATAGATTAAAGGATCCTAAAGAATGTGTGATTTTTTGTTTTCCTGAAACTGTAGAACTTTTTTTTTCAAAAACAATTTTTCTCGAGACTTGAAATTTTCTTGAGATTTTTTTTTAAAAAATTCAAAAATTTTACAAGATAAAATTAAAAAAAAAAAATACTGCAAAATGTTGAGAAATGGTCACAAAATACAAAATCCCAAATAATTCTGTCATTTCTACGAGAATAAATACATGAAATAATTTGTTCAATTCTATCAATGGAAAAATATTTTTCCGAGATCTTTTCAATCCGGTAAATATTCCATTGATTGTTATATGGAATCGGTAAAAAAAAAGTACACCGGAAGTAAATCATCCCCCACCCCTTCGATATTATTGTTGTGATTTTACATAACCGTTCTATACATCAAAATCTAATCGGGCCACTCGTTTCCCCCTCGCCCGCACCAATGGATGTTTTTTTTAATAAAAATTTGGTCTGTCCTCATATAGAGTATTTGACTTGTAGTTTTTCTTATGTTTTTTTGCTTGCTTACCGATACTCAAAGGTCGTCGGATATAATTGCATGTGATTTTTTCATAATCTTACGAAAAGTCGATCATAATATTATGTATAATAAAAAAGTGCATCAAAATAGACCTAATCAAATCTATTGAATATTGTCGGAATTAAAGGGCGGCTTTTCAAATTTAATTCAAGGTAATAAGTTTTTTTTTACCTAAATTATGAAAATCTAAAAATCGCTACACTAATTAGCCACAAACGTTGTTAAGAGATAAAATTGCTTTTATCTTATGTTGTAAAATTCCAAGAAACCCAATTACAATAGTCGTTTAACGTGTTGTTGCTAGTGCTTTTCTACCAACAAAAACACGTAAAACGACTTTTGTCGAAACCGACACGACTATCAGAATCTGGGTGGTATTCTGACATAGAGCATACCTAGAAGCATCACTTAGAACGAGGCTCTGGTTCCTCTTTCACAAATACGATTTGAAAGTGGTTTTCATATGTATTATCTTGTCAACAATTGTCAAGAGAAAAAAAACTCCAAATATTCTCAAAAGTGAGCCTTTTGGAGATATAACTCCGGAAATTATTGAGCTAGAGACTTGTAACTTTTCACAAATTTGTTTCTGCTCAAGTGATGCTTCTAGTTATATCCTATGCTGCTAATCTAAAATTTATTTTCATATTTGGGTACTTGTAATAAATTTTTCGTCTCTTATTAGGCTCATGGCTTTCTATTAAAATTTGTAAGTGGTTATTCTACCCGTATGTAAATATTTTAAAAAAAAATCAAAAAGGATTAATTGATTAATTATTTGTTGGGTATACTTTTAGGGGTTTTCAGTAATTCAAATTCAGCAGCTAGCTTTAACACGTTGACTGCCGCACCAATTTTGTAATATTTAAAGGCCAATACATGTAGACCTGTAGAATGTATGTATGTGTGAATGTATGTATGTGTGAATGTATGTAATGTATGTATGAATGTGTGTATGTATGTTTGTAGAATGTATCCGTGGTTGTTGAAAATAATGGCCTTGGCCCCTCATGAAACTTGTGCCATTTTTCACTGGCTATCAAAAATGATAGCCATGGCAGTCAATGTGTTCAAAAATATTAATAATAGAATAGAATTTGTATTGGTGCAATCTATTATACAGGGTTATCCATTTCGTGTTTCGGAAAGTACAGCCCCATCATTTGACAGCTGTCAAACATTTAATATAGATATGTCACCCAATGTGACATTTGTTTAGTTTAATGTTTGTCATTTTACATTATGGATCGTTTAACCACTGAGGTGTGTTTTATTTGACATTACTTTCGGAAACCTACAAATCGGATAACCCAGTACAAATACGATGTTTCAAGGTTGAACAGATTTATTTAAAAAAAAAAAACAACAAAGCTAAAAATCAAAACAATTTTTTTTTAAATAAATTATGTGTTACGATGACAATTAGTTATCTTTACTATGATAGCGTTTTTATAAGGCGGATATATCAAGGCCGGGAATAAATCTGTTATAAAAGATAATTAAATGGAGGTTTCTTCGCCTTTGATGTTTTAACAAGAGGTGTTCATTTACATAGTAAATCTCTTTTGCCTTTTTACTAGAATTATCATCACTATCATCACATTCAATTTCATCAGACTGTAAGAAAAAATTAAAAATCTTTTTTTCATGCTAATCTAAAAAATTAAAAAAAACTTGAACAAAATAAAATATAGATGTATGAAATAAACAAATATTAGGTGCGAATTGTGGTTTTACGGTCTCCACTGTTTGATAACAGAAATTCCAAACAAATCAGATTTTCGACTACAACTTAATTCGAATTGAAATTTTATCATATATAGATTTATTTATTGTTTTTCCTAGATGAATTTAAAATTTAAAATTGAGACAGTAGTTAAAACCAGTAGCTGCCGGTATTGGTACGTTATTTATTAACCAGTTGAGGCTAGGAACTAGGGAAAAGCTAGTAAAATATAACTTCTTTTTGAGCTAGCGTCAAACTAGTCGCCAGCTGCTGTCTACCAGCGACTAGTCTAATGTCAACCGGACATTAGAACACAATAGGTGCATTCAGTGACCTGAGCCGCTCTGAAGCAGATCAATAGTTGTCAAAAACAGAACAAACAACCGCTCATCTGATGTGCACTATTGTTTTCTGAACGCTTTCGTTTTCTTCGTTTATCTGAGCGCATAAAACTATCAAAATATTTGTAAATAGTTATAATTGAAGTGTCAAACACCCCGATTCTGACAGTCGTGACGTTTTCGGCAAGAGTCGTTTTACGTGTTGTTGTTAGTGCTTTTATACTGTTCTCGGAAACGACACGATTATCAGGATCGGGGTGATAATATCTTCATTTGACATCTGGACAGAACTGCTCAACTACCGAGCGAAGTTATTTTACGCTCAGAAAATATGTGAGCGACTTATTTATGGTTCAACCACAGTGAAGGCGGCAAGCGGCAGCGGCGGGCGGCATTTTTTTTTTGCACTAACGTAGCGCAACGGGAGCTGCTACAATACAGCGGCAACGGCAGCGCACTTTTTCCGTCGCCGCCGAGTTTGAATCCAAGTCAAACTTGCCGCCGCCGCCCAAAATTTTTTATGAAAACCACCACATTCGGCGCCACATTCTATGCCGATTTTTCTTCGTTGTTTTGTGACAACCAACACATTCGGCGCCACATTCTATGGAGATTTTTGACGTTTTGATTTCACAAGATACCGACAACGGAGGAGAAATTAATCGAGTTCGTAAAAGGAAATCCAGTTCTCTACGATTTGGCATATCCTCAATATAAGGATATAAAATCAAGGAAAATAAATGGAGCGAAGTAGCGGACGAATTAAATAAGTTTTGATGTTTCAATTTTGACAGAGGCATGCCGCTATCATGGTGCCGCTGCCGCTATCATTGTAGCTGACTCGGCGGTATGTGTGGCGGCGCCACGCCGCCCGCCGTCGCCGCTGCCGCTTGCCGCCTTCATTGTGGTTGACCTACTAGTTGAGCCGCTTCGCAGCGATTGCGTTTAAAACTGTGAAAATTTCGTTATTGACGATTGTCACCGTTAATTCGGCTACGGTATGTATAAAATTCATGTGAGAAAAGATCCTTTTTGAGGTTACATTTTTTATCTCTTTTAATTGGCTATCATTTTGTGACCCGATGACAATGTATTTTAGTTACTGGTTTCATCTACTCTCTCTCTCTCTCTCTCTTCCAACTATACATGAAATCTTAGGAATTATAAAATATGTTTTATTATTTATAATACTTACACCAAAATTACTAGCTGCAAATCGGTCACTCGCGGAAACAGCACTAGATGCTGTTGTATGAGCATAATATGCGTTTATATTTGCCAATAATGTACTCATAACGGCTGGTACACCTGGACAGAGGTATTTTGTTGATAGACAATGAAAATGCGTCATTGCCTGATAAATATTTTCAATGCCGTAACGCATCGCGAATTCGTAGACAATCTCCTCCGGTATCTCATCGAAATAGATTTTCCATGCATCGTCACCCTTTTGCTCTGGCAATTTAACCTATTTTAATTCAAGATTAATCCTTTCTTTAATATTTTTTCACATTTTTTTTTTCTCAAACTGTTAGTAATTTACTATTTTTTTTATTTCAAAATATTTGTGTTTTAAAATGCCATCTCGATAATATTGCAGACGCGATGAATTCAAAGATTGGTAAATACACTAGAACAGGAATGTCCAACCTGCGACGCACAGTGTCGATTTTCGCTGCAAAAGTGGTCAAAATTATGAAGCTCGAGTTCTGGCGGAGATAAATTCTTCAAATTTGAAGGAAACAGAATAAATATTAAGGTATGTACTTAAATAATAAATTTTTTTATCTAGTTATTTTAGACATTTTTCTAACAGGAAAACAAAAAATATAAAATTTGAGGTTACAATGTGACCCTGATCGCAAAGTGGCGGTTGTCAATCCGTTTATATGACGGTGGCCTTGTGACTGGTCGCAAAAACAAAACGTTGAGAATTGGGTACTTTGTAATTGGTCATAAAAAACAAAACGGTTACAAATTGTTTACTTTGTGACCAGCCGGAAATTTGGGTTGTTTTCGTTGTGTCCATTGTACAAAAATTTTTATTCGTATAAGAAAATACTTCGTATAAGAAAATAAATAATCGAGATGACATTTACAATAGTTGCAGGTTATTTACAGCCCAATTAACAGCAAAACCCGCTTAATAGCAATTTCCGATAACTGACCATGCGATACCTGCTATTTTTTAACAGGATAATAGAGTCGATTCTTTTAGAACAAGTCTGTAAATATGTAGACTGACACCCAATTTCCAAACAGTTTTTTTATATTCGGATTTGCTATTAACTGAGAATTACTGTATTTTTTATATGCATAATTCACATTACCATTCCTGTATTTTCTTCGCATAGATAGTGGAATAAATTCTCATGTAGGCACGTGTACTGGACATGATAGGGCGCCACCTTCTCTTCACCCTTGATCTCAACGGATATGTGCAGTCGTATCGCACCTGACACTGCCGATTTGTCCGTACGCTTCTCCAAATTGTACCACACGTCCATTTCACCAGATAACGTACGCACCTCAATTATTGTCTGGCCCAAGAAATCATCGGATTCTCGAGTGAGTTTCTGTCTTAATTTCGATTTAAGATCGTTATCCTCGTCCCATACACGAACCTTTATCCGATCGGATGAATTGTGGCATTCACTAGTGTGTAGAAAAACATTTAAAAGAAATATTATATAAATTTCTTATTAAATTTTGCAAGAAATTGAATTTTACAACAAAAAAAAACAAAGAAAAAAAAAGTCCCGTGTAAGTTGGCACTAAGAGTGTACACCAAAGCTCGCTCAGCTTTAAATACTCTGATATCGATTTGAAAGCTTTTTTTTCAGAGATGCAAACCAAAAGCTTTGTAAGTGTGGTTGGGTTCTGGTTTAACAGTAAATTGAATTTCTGGTTTCTAAAATTTCGAAATTTTGCGCTTTTGATTAGAAAATGTCAACATAGTTGGAATCTTATTCAAGGTTTTGTTTTACTGAATTTCTAACGGTTTAGTGGTTTTTTTTAACAAGACTTGTAGAGGCCTTGTGGAATGCTTTTTGATACTAGATTAACATAAAATGAAGTGCTGGAGTCTAAATTTGTTCGAAAAGAGAAAAAATAAGAATTTTTTGATGTTAAAAATTCAAATTTGAACCGAGCGGAACCACTAAAAAAATTGTGGTATTTGGTTTGGTTATAGTATTTGTGATAAAAACGTTTTGGTTCGTGTCGGCCATGTTTTTTAAAACAGATTTGGTTTTAATCTTTTTTAAGAGTAGTTCAGTTTATGGTTCGATTCGGCCATTGTGTTTTCAGAATGGTTCTGTTTAGTTTTGGTTCACTCAAATTTCAATGGTTCAGTGGTTTTTGGTTTTGTTAAAAAAAAACCCGGTTTGCATCTCTGCCTTTTATAGCTTCGAAAACTTTCTCAAAGCCTTTAAAGCTCTATTATTGAGGAAATGGTCGCAAAGCGGTCGTTGTGACTTAAATTTCGTGACTTTGCGTCCGTGACGACCATTTAGCGACCTTTTTTTGCTACTTGTATGCCCTCTCTCACCTGAGCTTATGATTTTCTTTTCGAATTTTATTAATAGAATAAACTTACAAGTGAAATTTCTCATTCCACACGGGATTCAATTCTTGTGGCATGGTTCGCGTTCTCTTTTTCACTTTGCTGACTTGTACAGTGACGTAGGGATCACTGGTGCCGCTTTTATCCTTAGCGATCAGGCCTTGGGCGCAGATGACTGAAATTCGCGTATTCAGGAGGGCATAATATTATGCAAAACCATCGACAACGAA
This sequence comes from Chrysopilus asiliformis, assembly GCA_964034945.1. NCBI lineage: Eukaryota > Metazoa > Arthropoda > Insecta > Diptera > Rhagionidae > Chrysopilus > Chrysopilus asiliformis. Next base: position 3,757,596 of record OZ035964.1, read on the forward strand.
GAGATTTTTTTTAATTGAAATAAAAGAAAATTTATTTTTGTTAATTTCATATATTAGTCAAGATTTTCAATTCGGTACTATAAAACATAAATTCCTTTTATATAAATATAAAAAAAAACAATAAATTTATGTAGAAAAGGATTTTTGTGGCAGAAAGTTGAGGAAGAAAAACGTGGTGCCTAAAGTGTGGCGTGTTATTTTTTTTCTAGAAAAAGAAATATTTGTTTTGAATTTAAATTTTTTGGAAAATTTTCTTACTCAACTTGGAAATAGCAGTTAATTTTTTTTAACCGGGGAATCTCCTTATATACAAACGGGTATATAAAGTGAACTTAGCCTTTTTTGCACTGTTTTCTATTGAATAAATTTAAAAATCACATTAAAATAGTGTGAACTGAAATAAATAATTAAAAAAAAAAGATGAATGACCAACAAAGAATTGTTTCTATGAAATTTCACTTTTAAACTTATTCAACTTTTTTGTATAAAAACATATTTCGATTAGTTTTAATCGAGTTTTATTTTCATATATGTAACATTTAACAAGGGTGTTTTTTTGTGTGTATGAAAGTGGTAGTCGGGGATGGTGTTTTATTTTCCTTTTATGTTTTGATTCTTGTGTTTATCTCTAAACTAATACCCCAGATATTTATGTGTGTGAATTTTGTGTTAAATAGTTTTCATATATATATTTACATAAATATATACATATGTACAACATTTTACTCTTCGGCCATTTAGTACAAATTTTGGAAAAAAAAAACAAAAGAAAAACTTCAATTACAAGGGACCAATATCGTCAAATACTCTATATTCCAATTTTCTATATCCCGAAAAACTTCCGATTATGCGGAAAAGGGAGGAAGGGGTGATCCGATTGGATTTTGATGCATGGGCCGGCTATGTAAAATCATATTTTAAATACATTTGGAATTTTCAAAAAAATAATTCCGAATTAGGCTCTTCTTTTCCTTTTGAAATCGAATCGTAACAGGATTAGACGCAGAAGGAGCAGGAGACCAGCCAAGGGTAGGGGGCGGGAGGGGGGAAGGGTTAAAGAAATTATTTACTTCTGGTGCCTTTTTTTACCGATTCCATTTCACAATCAATGGAAAATCCACAGGATCGGACAAATGATTTTACGTATTCATGCTGGTAGAAATGGCAAAATTAATTTGCAATTTTGTGACCATTTTCCAACATTTTGTAGTAAATTTTATTCTAAAATTTCGATTTTGTAAATTTTTGAAATGAAAGAAATCGTATTTCAAATTTTTCTTCGTTAAATTTCAATAAATTCGGAAATAACGTCGGCAACCCTAAAATTCGATAAGACAAAGAAAGGACGATGACAAGACATCAACGAAATTGATTCGTGTCGCTGTGCTCATACGGCGGAATTTGGTATATCCCACAGCAGTTGCGATCTCTATTGATGAGGAAATTGCAAAATCGATGAAGGACCGGCCATTTTGATAGTTCTCATAGATCGGAAACGACGTGGAAATAAAATCTTAGTTTTTCGGTGTTCAAAATCGGGATTTGGGTTATAAAAAAAGTGGAAAAATAGATTACAGGAAATTTTCGATATAATTTACAAAAAATAAAGTCGAATGTTAACCTTTTTTATGTAAAAATCGCGATAAAAGAAACGTAACCGAATTGTTACAAAAAGAAGAATTGTTACAAAAGAAGATATTTCAAGTGAAGTGATAAAAGATTTTTTTTGTGATAAAAAAAGACATCGTTGCGTAAATAAAGTGTGAGCCGCTAAAGAAATCGGTAATGCAGTTACCGTCAGACTCCATACGGTTATGAATTGCGGACAATTTTCATTTTCTTCAAAGTATTTAGCGGCTAAAAGACATTTCTTTACTAGGATTGTCGTTTTCTTGAACTTCTGATATTTTCAGTGAGTACAAAAAATAAAACATTTTAAAATTTTTGCACAAAAAAACATAAATGCTTTTGATTTTCAAAATTCCCCTTTCCGTTTTAAAATGATCCTCTTCTATAAAGTGAATTCTTAACTTCTGCAGAAGGAGCATGAGACGAGCCAAGGGTAGGGGGCGGGAGGGGGGGAAGGGTTAAAGAAATTATTTACTTCTGGTGCCTTTTTTTACCGATTCCATTTCACAATCAATGGAAAATCCACAGGATCGGGCAAATGATTTTATATGCTGGTAGAAATGGCAAAATTAATTGGAATTTTGTATTTTGTGACCACTTCCTAACATTTTGTAGTAATTTTTCTTTAAAATTTCATTCAGTAAATAGCGCAATGCCGGTTGTCAGTTTTTGTTCGATTTTTTAGTGCTAAATTGCAGCTCAGATTATGTTGTACATACATATATAATAGTAAAAAAATGTGAAACATGCAATTTCTTACACTATTCTTTATTTTCTGGTACAGAAAGATTATTTAACTAAAAAGTCGAAAAAATAAGAGAAAGTGAAAATAAAATAAAATAATTCAATTGAAACGAATTGAAGATAAACGTTGAAAATAAGTTGATTATTAAAATTAGTTTGGGGCTCTGTTTTGGTAATTAGTAAATTATTAGAAAAGGAATTTTTAACAATTCAAATAGAAATTACTTTTAGCAAAACATAAAACGTTACATTTTTTTACTTGTTCTAGTCGGAAACATTAATTTAAAATTAAGCCATAGATTTTTTTTTTTTGAAAATGAAAATGAAATAAAAATTTGTAAATACACAAAAACAAAAGCAGCTTTTATAGTTTATGCGAAAGCGTTCACAATTGCCACAGCCTAATTATCATTACTCACTACAAAAAGCATTTAAAACCATTAAATCATTTACTAACTAACATTTAATACATTTATCTAACTTTAAAAAAATAATATATATTTATAAAAAATGTGTTTTTATAAATTTTCAATTGGTTTTGGTATGTTGACATCCAGAAGATTCAATTTTGAGTATGTTTTACCATAAATTTCAATAAAAAAAAGTTTTCTGTATCTAAAATTTTAACTTGACATGTTTACAAATCCTGAAACCAATTTTTTTGTGCCCCTTATTACAAAAAAAATAATGTTTTTTTTAGTTAAAACACAAAAAAAACATCACAGTATGTTCAAACTTTTTTTTTTAAGTTTATGCGCTCAAATTATTAGAAAACTGATTCAAATAAACTCTGATTCAAATAAAGATAAAAAATTAACAGAAGAAAATATCGCTTGTGAACAGCACATGACTTTCTTATACCAAAAATTTACGCCCCTGCGCAATTTACACTAAAACCCGACGAATAAAACATAAGTTTACATAGAAATTACAATTTTTTATCAAATCTAAAATATCTCGATAACGGTAAAAGATAGCAGGTAACGCTAAACGAGAAAATTGTGGAAAATATTATTCTATTTAATTACTTTTATACATTAAACCATCAAAAAACTGTTCATTTTCGCAAAAAAAAAAAACAAATTTTTTGAAATAACGATATATCTCGATAACGGTTCGAGATACAGAGTTCTGGTGCAAGATGAATGTATGGGAAATTTTAAATACTATTGAAAACCGCGTAGTCTCAGAGCAAATCGCGCAAAAACGAAATGGGGATTTTTAAAAAGCCGCCATTTTGGTTAGTTCCGGCAAAAATTATGTATTATAGAGATCATTTTTTTCCAACAACTCAAATTAGTGCAAAACCAAAGTTCAAAATAATCCCCCATCGTGACGTAAGAGCTGCCGACTAGTCGGCAGTACACACGAGCAGCCACGAGCAGCCGTGGTGATCGCCTATACATGTCGCTGCTTACGTTCGCCCTTTGTTAAAACTAGGTTTTATACTCGTTGAATTCTTATGTCGACCGCATGCATATCTGCTGCTTTGGGGGATTATTTTTCAAGTTTCGAGTTGTTAGAAAAAAACAGTCATTTTATAATTTGTTTATGGTTCCGGTTAACGGATACTCACCAAAACTTGACAGGATCGTCCCATTCGAGAAACAAATATCACTGTAAAACTTGGAGGTACTAGTTCTAATACTTTTTAGTCTTGAAACCGAAAATTTTCGGCTAAGACGCAGTTTTTTCCTGAGTTTCTACCTCCAACTTGTTGTTTTTTTTATTTAAAAAAATCACCTGCGGCGCATTTTATTATAGAATTCTTTGATTATGACATATATTTCTGTCTGAAAAATTTTCCTGCGGCGCAACTTTTGTTGTGTTCCCAAAAAGACGAAAAACACCACAAAAAGCGACAGAAAAATTCGCTTCTTTTGACAAATAGTGGGGACTTACGATAGGGTTTCAGTGCGCGCTGCTGTAATTTATTTCATACTTTTCGATTCGCGGTAAAAATTTCCCCTTCTTCATCCCCCCTCCCCCCTCTACGGTCTACTGTTACGGATTCGAACAAAATAAAAATATGGTCACCCGATTTTTAAATCGAAATTTACATTAGTTTGAAATAATTAATAAAAACTCATTGTGAAGGTTGTTCATTTTACCAATTTATGTAATAGAAATAAAATAAAATAAAAACTTATTTAGAAATAAAAATTAAATATTAAAATTATAAAAAGAAAAAAAAATCTATATTATCTATAGATTGTTTATCTGTTAAATAGAACAGCAAAACTGAATTTTTAAATGGGATTTCACTCTAATTATACTTGAATTCCTAACTAATAGTATAAAGTCTTGCTAATAATAATTCAAACGCCACAATATTCATTGGCCTAAAGAGAAGAAAGAAAAGAAAGAAAGAAAAAATGAACAGAAAAAATATTAATCTAGCGCTACTTTATAAAATACATTTTATAAATTTTGCCAAGTTCTTTATTTAAATTGGGTACTAATTAAATAAAATGTCACTTCCCAAGCAACTTTTATGTCAAATGTCGTTACGTCAGTAGCGGTCGTGACCATATTTGTCAACTGTGGCGCCCAACGCCATAAAATATATGTATATAATCAAAACGGCAAAAAAATTAAAGCTGTTACAAAGATTTATATATTATAATATGTTTTCCCGGCGTCGACTTCGGTGTGAGGTGCCTGTGGAACATTTTTTCAATAATTTTTCACAAATGGCGGCGTTTTTATCGCAACAGATTTTGCCTGCGGCGCATTTCGCTTTATTGGTAATTTTACAATTTCCGTTGTGATTATTTCGCTCTTATCACGCTATTTACGCTGCGAACGTAAAGAACGCGAAATATCAAGTAAATGTTTGCCTGGGACTCTGTAGCCCTTTCTGTATTAATCTGCGCCTCATTCTGTTTAAAAAAATTTCGCACATATGGTCACCCTATCTGTAGTAACTACCCCTCATTAAACTCTATGCCATAGAATACAACTAGAAGCATCACTCGAGCTCATTTCAGTGTGGAAATCAGTTGTGGGTGATTTAGGAAGAAACGGATTTCAGATTTAGAATCAGCAGACCAAAATCTCAAAAAAAAGAGTGAAAATTTGATCAACAAATCGAAGTTTCGAATTTTTCGTCAAAAATTTGCTATTTTCAATGAAATAAGCGAACATAAACCCTCTTACGATGGCGAAAATAGCGAAATCGCAAGTTATGCGATTGTTGCACTCTTCTCTCACTCGATATAGAGATGGGTTTTTTTTAGCAACTTTTATTTAGCTTGTCTTCGGATCTGTCTGTCTGTTTGTCTGTCTGTCAGGATCAAATCTTGCAAACTGATTTTGAACCACTTCTACTCATCCTTGAAATTGACTTAAAATTGACCTGAAATTGACTTGAAATTGACTTGAAATTGACTTGAAATTGACTTGAAATTTAGCACACATACCGACAGGTCCGGTGACAATATAATATTTTCACTACTTCGTCCTTGTAAGGATAACGGATAACGTGACTATACTTTTTCTCCAATTTTCCGGAAGAAAATCTCTTCTGGGGTTTTTTGGAGTGGTTGAATCCGATTTTGACATTAAGAAGTCTATAAGGATATCTGAAAGGCAAGGATAAAGACTAAAAATTATATTTAAGCGTGGCGATAAACAGACGTCATTCTGAATTTTAACTAATATTAATGAAACACCAAATGATTAAAAAAGGTCAAATAAACATAACAAAAGCTATAATTTCCAATCTGGCAATCATTGGAGACCCATGGGTTTTTTTCTTCATTGATAGTATTTCGAGTTTTTTTTTTGTTCTTGACAAATTGTTGACAAGGTAACCCACACACATATGAAAACCACCACCAAAGCGTATGTGTGAAAGAGGAATCAGCGCCTCGTTCTAAGTGATGCTTCTAGTATTCTATGCTCTATGCTTTCAAATAACAAAATTACTAAAAAATATTTCTACTAAGGTTGTAAGTCGATTAGTACTTAACTAGTATAAACAGAAAGTAGAAACAATAATAAATAAATAGTATTTGGTTATTAATATTATTATTATTATTTTTTTTTTTGAAGAATGTGCAAACGAAATTTGTTTCTAAAATTTGGTTCTTGTCTATTTTGAATTTAGAATGAACTCGTGAATATTTTGATGAGTCAAATTTGAATTAAAAGTGGTATTTCGTTAAAATTACAGAAAAGTAAATAAAAAATAACTGAAGGGTTGTCCATAAAATACGTCACGCTAATTTTCGTCTTTTTGAAATCGCCACGCCACGCCCCGACCTTCTCTTCGTCACGTTTGTACGTGATTTTTTTTTACATATAGTTTAATATCGTCGTAGCGCCGTTCTACCGCAGACCCCCCCTCCTCCCTCTTAAGCTGTGACGTATTTTATGGACATCCCCAAAATAGGGACCTGAAAATAAAAACGGCGTGTATTTAAATAACTTGTTATGCAATGTGAATTTCGGTTTTTTTGTACAAAAAAAAAAAAAAATATTGACCTTTTTTTTGTTAAATAAAATGAGTCTTTTATATAATATTATTTAAAAAACAAATTAAAAGAAAATTAGTGAAGAGAGTTTATAGAAGATAGGACCATAGAAATGGAAAATGAGAATTTGTTGAGAGCAGTAGCAGCAAAAATTAGGGGCTTTTAGTTGATTAAAAAAATAGTGGTGGAAATAGAGTACTTAGATGCATTGAATTTTTTTTTAATTCTCATTTTTTGCATTTTTTTTAAATCTGATGTGTACCTGTGATTGTTAATTTGCATGACCATTTAGATGTTCCCTCAACAGTAGCTGCTTCGGCCTGTTCTAATGAATCTATATGTGTATCCGGATCCACACCGAATGTCATCCTTTAAAAGTTTTTGATTTTTTATGTTTAAACAAAATGTCAACTTTTTTTTTTTTTGGTTGTTGTTGTTATTATTATTATTATTGGCATTTTTTTTTGTTCTAAATTTTTATCAAAAAATAGTTATTTTTTTACGTAGTTGTATATTTTATATAGTAAATAGTTTGCCGTAATAGACTTTGTCTTCTTTTTTATATAAAAAAAAGGTTACCGATTTTTAAAAATATCCTTGGTTTAAATAAATATTTTTCAATCAAACAAATATTTACAACGTAATTATTTTTGGTTAAAGGACGACTTTGGGGATTTTTTAACGAAAAGTTAGACAACCTTGCTGCTTATACATAGTTAGATAAAAGATAAAATAATGTTAATAGTGTGTAGATAATTAGATTAGGAAGAAATTATTATATCTACGGAGAGATAAAGAGAGATATAGTCGAGAGAAAGAAAGGAAATTAAATATATGTTTTTAGACACCTTATAGAGAAACAATATTTAACTCATTTAATTATCTGGAAAATCTTAATATTTAGATGAAAATATCTGATATGAATAGCACATGGCATTCTTATACTAAATATCTACGTCCCTGCGGAATTTACACTAAAACCGGACGAATAAAATATTAGTTTAAATAAAAACATCATTTTTTTTCACTAAATTTGAGATATCTCGATAACGATAAGATATATCGATTTACGGTGAAAGGGGAAAAATGTGGAGAATTTTAATATTTTTAAATCTTTTTTGAACTGTTTGTTTTTTCTCAAAAAGCAATTCGCAAAAATCTTTTTTTTTTGACATTTCAATGAGAATATCTTGATAACGGCAAAATATAGCGAATAACGGTAAATCGAAATGATGGGAAATATTTAATTCAATTTAAACATCAAGCAATCGAGAAACCTTCAGTTTTCGGGATAATCGTAAAAAAAAAACTGGAAGCCTATTCCCGAAGAGCACTAAAGGTGGCAAAGTGGTCGTCGTAACTTGAATTTCGTGATTTTATGGTCGCGACGACCACTTTACGACCATTTGTACGACTTGTGTAATGGAATACGAAACGTAATCGTAACGATCAGAAATTGTGTGTTGTTGTTAGTGTTTTATATTAACAATAACAGGTAAATCCCAATCGTTACGAATACGTTCATATTCCATAAAAGACACCCTGAGTTTGTCGAAATAACGGTATATTTCTATAACGCCAAAAACCTTAGCCCAAAAAAGCTGATATTATGTTTATTCGGGCTTACGTCAAAAGCTTTAGGCTGCCTATTGCCATTTCTTTTGCATATTATGGTTCGTTAAGTTTCTCATCATAGTTTGTCAAGTTTCTCAGCATAGTCTGTCAAATATAAGAGGTTCATTAGAAAATTCCCCTATGAATCCAATTTGTTTTTGTTGGCAATACCGACACGGCCGTCTCCAGCTGTAAATTAGAATACCTCTTGAACATGTAAAATTACTTTCTTTATATTGAATTGTCACTCGTTTTTGAATTCTCGCAATAAAAATTTTTCTCACCGTGTACAAATTTCACCAAATTAACGTTTTTTTTTACAGTTCGAGAGCATCACGAGCGCGTCAATTGTATTCCCGGGGTTATTATAAACGAAAAATTATAAAAACAAACGATTTTTAATAGTTTTCCTTTATTTCTCCCAAAATTGATGCATTTTCATGTTGAATCTCTCGATTTCTCTCCCAGTTATCCAATTTTAAAAGAAAAATAAAATTATTTATCGTTACCTCTTCTTTATCTTTATGAATGAAGAAAATTTGTATTCTTTCTTAAAGCTTTAATCTGTTAAAAAACACTTGGATGTTAAAATCTAATTGGACTAGTTTTTTTTGGCTTGTAGAGGAGTAGTTAGCGGCAGTGAAGCACCCAGGATTACATTTTTTTCGCCTGTGGCGCTTTTTTTCCACCATTTTCCAAATAGGGTGCATGTATCACAAGGAAATTTTGCCCGCGGTCAATTTCCCTTTGTTGCTATCCTTACAATTCCCGTTGCGATTTTTCGTTTAACGTAAAGAGCGCCAAAATTAAGTAAATTGTTGTAGCTTTTGATTTAAACTAATGCACCACATTCTGTTTTGAAAAATTCGCCTGCGGCGTATATTTTTTTAATTTCCTAGGTTTTCGTCCCAATCAAACTTTTTTTTAGAAAATTTCGCCTGCGACGTACATTTTTTTAACTGTTTTTCATTGGGTCTAGCCCAAATCAAGTTTTTTTCAGAAAATTTTGTATGCGGCGTACATTTTTTAATTGGTTTCTTTGGGTGTTCGCCCAATTCAAGGTGACGTTGTTCTGTTACAGCCAAGTTCCCCTCCTGCACTCAACTTGTCTGCGATTGACCCAAAATAACTATGGTCATTCTAGTTATGCTTGAAGCAAGCAAAAAGTGTGATGATCATCCATTTTTGAGAGTCAAAAAGATTCGAATTGGTGCCATATGGTTTCGATATATAAACTGCTCGATTTCAGCAGAAATTTCTTTCCGTGTAAACAGATATGAAACGTTTAGTTTTTGACAACAGAATTTTGTTAGTTGAAAGATGAAAAATTGGTGGCCAGATAAATGATCGGAAAAGGAGATTTTTCACATCTTCAAAATTGATAAATATTGAGGTAACGATATCAATTTTTAACCCTAGAAGGCTAACCGTCGTAACAAGAAAAAAAGTGGCGGTATTTTTTTCCAAAATTTAGCTAAAACGATTTCTTTTTTCAAGGATGAGTTACAATGACTGTCAGTAAATCAAATCACTATAAAAATCAAAACGTATTTATGGAATTCAACAAATTAAATTATTTTATAATGGCTAAATTCATGATCCAACGCTAAAAATTAGTGGACAGGACGAATGCAAGCGCTTAGCTGAAATTTGGCGTATAAATATTATGCAATTTCGGGTAAGCATAATTTTAGTTCTTGTCTAAAACTAAAGGGATTGTGATTGTAGTAAACTTTCTTACCAAAAAGATGTCGGTCAAATATATTATAACAGTAATTTCTATCCGAAAACATCGAAATATTCAGCGTTCAGCCTTAGGTATTTGTTCTTTGATTCCATTTTACTGCACGCATCCTTTTTGGCCTTCCTAAAAGTATGCAAATATTCATTTATTTGCTTTTTATTGATTGAAAAAGTTGTCCGATTTCAATGAGATAAAATCTTGAATTCTTCTACTCGACGAAAAAAGAATCTCGTTGAAATCGGCCAACTCTTTCCATCGAAAAATACAAATGAAGGACAATTTGCATAATTTTTGGGAGGCCAAAAAGAACTCTAAACATGGAGGGTGACCGATTAAGAAGAAAAACATAACAAAAGCTATAATTGCCAATCTGGCAATTATTGAAAACCCGTATGGTGATTTAAGTAAACGACGAACAGTTGTATCAGTTGTAATTCCATTTTGAAGTCAAATTTCATGTATGGGGGTTTTATGTAGAATCATATTCTTGCACTTTTTTGATAAGATGCACCGTTTTTGAGATATTCACAAAAAACGCTTTCGTTCGTATGGGGGTACCCCCCCTAATGGTCAATTTTTGCCCATTAACGAACTTAGCCTCGCATTTTACGGAAAACGGATCTGCGCAAAATTTCAAGTCTCTAGCTCAATCCGTGCGCTCGCAATCCGCGCCACAGACGGACGGACATGGAAAAATTAATTATTTTTATCATTCTAAACACACTGGTGTAATTCATTTTTTTGTGTGATGACGGGATCTTGGCGTTACAAACGGTAAGGCAAATCTAACATACCCTTTAGTTTCACCATACGGGTATAACAATGCGTGTCTCTTATTTTTTTTAGCATTGCTCAACATTGGGTCAGGATGGATACAGCTGATGTATATTTTCAAAACTTTAATAATTACTTGTTGAATTCCTTTCTCTATCCTTTTTTCTTAATTACCAGATTCGTTCGTTTCAAAAAAATGAGCGCCACTATCTCAATTTTGTTCTTATGTTCTATAAAGATGCCGCTCCACATGAGAGTAAATACGCGAGTAACTTTCAAAAACTCTTGGGAGTTACTCGCAGGAGGTTGTCCATTTGAGAGTTAATATCGGCGATTTTTCTCTTTTCAAGACCAATATTTTGATTTTTTTGACATCTGCTTTGGCGAGTCCTCGAGAGCTACTAGCGAAATTCAAACGCCGTTCGTATCTGGCGAGCAACTCTCAGAGAGTTCAGTCAGAGAACAAATAATCTAGAGAATAAACTCTTAGAACAAATTTTTAGAGAAAATTTTTCCACTGTGAGATGAAGCAAGATGATCCGATGTAACACGGAAAAAATTATCCATTCGATTCCTCCATCTAATTGAATAGATACGACGAAAATGATTAGAAAATGTTCTCTCTACTTCGTGCTCCCTAGTCTAAAAGTAATTAACTTTTAGGCCGTAGCTAGTGAATGATAGGGACATTTTTCCCCCCTTCGAAGGGGAAATTTGTCAAAAATTTGTTCGGCAGAGTTTTTTTCTATATATTCCTTATTCTATGGTTCAGTCGACTAGAGAGTAGAATCACTTTTGACAGCTCACAGAAACTAGCTCGCGAGTTTTTGCGAGTTTCTGCGAGCGACTCTCAGAGACGTATCCATTTGAGAGTAGCTGCTATCGAGAGGTTCTCGCCGGCATTTACTCTCATGTGGAGCGGCAACTTAAGACACCAAAAACTTGCGAGTAGTGGTAAATCAACACATATCGTAGGAAAGTCGTAGTTGTTTTAATCAATGGAAAAAAATGTTTACAGAAAAAAAACTGTTCTAAGACGATGTTAATAGACTGTCATCAGTCAATAGGACAGTCGAATATTTCGAAAATGAAATGCACTGACAGTAGTCATAACTCATCTAAAAGATGTTTTTTTTTGGTTTTTTAAAATGAATTCCAAAAAACGTGATTTATGTCACTTGGCACGACGGACATTTTTGCAATCTAGGGTTAAAATATCCATATTTGTTTCTTGTCAAAATTTCTGGGACGTTATTTTAAATTGGATTTTTATCTTATAAAAACAACAAGTTAGATACATATATACACATTCACTAGAAGGTTAAAACAGCATTCATATATGCTTTGGAATTATGTGTTTTTTTTTCATCTGCCTCCGTTTTCTATATTATAGGTTATAATAATATCGTTGTCCCTATGTATATAAATTTATAATTCTCTTAATACGTGAAAAGTATTTATTTAGATAAAAGTATATAAGTCTACTGCTCTGCAGATTCTTATTATGTACATATTTATTTTAATTGATTTGATTGAAAATATAATAAGTTTCCCCTCATGTTTAAATTGATATAAAAAAAAACTAAAAACAATTTAAAAATAATAGAAAAAATATAATTTATTTACTAATATTTTTTTTTATTAACGGCAATAATAACATGCTGAATATATAGAGCAAAGCAACATCAATTACTTAGCTGATTTTGGAGCTTTCAATTATAAACTAATGACCAAAGCACATCATTTATATCGCTGGATGAAAGTTTTCGCTTTGCGTGCACGAGAGCTTTCATATTGTGGGCATTATTGGTTTAGAATCATCATCAATTTTTCACAATTGATTTACTATTTTCCATATATATATATATATATATTTGTTCACCTGGTCTTTTTTCCCCTCTCCCTCCCACTATAATTAATCGAAAATAAATCATTTGATTTCTTTATTATTATTTTTTTTTTCTTTTAAAATGAAGTCGATTCGATTCTACATGATTTTTGAACAAAAAAATAAAAAAAAGAATAAAACACAACGGAAAAAACTCTGCTCTAATTCAATTAACGGCAATTCAATGTAATTTATTATATATCCTAACTAGATTTTCAGCAATTTTTGTGTTTAAATTGCGACTATGTGCTTATCATTCATCAAGAGGTGCTTTTAAGCTTTCTCTACTAAAAACTCAACCACATGTTTCTGGAAAACTACAATACCTTAATGCTTATACAATACATACTTAAATATATATTATAAATTTTAGTAGAAATAGCTATGTATCATTTCAGCGGTACTCAATTCTTACGAAATATTTTATTAGACTTCCTTCGTTTTTTTTCTTTAACAAAAATAATTTTTTATTGTCATTTTTAACTCAAACGCCTTCGAAGAAAAAACATATAACAATAAGTAAAAATTATTCAAACTCAATGTTTTTTTTTCTGAAAAAAATCGTTCATTTTGAACAATACATTCTTGAAACCTAATTTCTAGATTAATTTAAGCCAGTGTTTTTCCAGCCTTTTTTTTTATTGAGCTAGACATTTATCGCGTACCCCCCTTATACCATTGTGTACAATAAGGGTATTCACAATGGTCTTTTAAATTGCGAGTAATTTTACCGCTCGGTAATTCAGTCAAATTTAACAGATTTTTACCGAGACGGTAACTTGGTTCATGTAAAAATGAATTACCGGATTCGGTAATTCTAGACATGCCTTGAGTCGTGTTTTCCGGCCCGGTTATTCGGTATCAAGAATCAACCGCGAGTGGCGCTAGTAATGTTTTTAGTTGTCAAATTTTCTCGCTGGTTTTTTTGTTAATCTCATCGGACTGCAAATTTTTTCCATTTTGATAGCCGTTGCCACAATAGAAATTCAAAAGAATACATCAAACATGGATTTAAAGGTATGTGAGATATTTTACAATCAAATTCGCAGTTCATGATTTGGTCACGGATCCAATAAAAGCGCTGTTCTCAAATCTGTGCCGTGGGGTGTTCACAGCAGAATATTTTCAGTCTTTTAATATTACCGAAAATACCTAATACCGAAAATTAAAAGAGGACTGTCAATACCCTTAATATGTTGGCATAACGTGTATCGAAACAAAATATATTTACTTAAACATGATAAGATTTCTAGAATTTATACCCGGCTTTGCTCGGTAAAAAGTGTGAATACGTTTAGGAAAACCAAATTCAGTTGGGCACAAATCAGGTAGCCATAGAGGAAAAACTAAACTTGCAATTCATTTTATTCCCTCCCTTCTTTCCCCACCTGTCGGGCCACATTTCAATGCATCTCTGCTAGAGCAGGAGTGGTATTCTGTAACTTGTATCAAGCGTTTGTTTCGAGTTAGAAGAAAAAGTAGTACTCGCGATCTCTGTTTCGCCCCGTTATTTATCTTGATCGGAACAAAGACAGCGAACATTACTTTTTCTTCTAACTCGAAACAAACGCTTGAAACAAGTAACGGAATACCACTCCTGGACTCCTGGTGAGCATTTATGCTGAATTTCAGGCCAATCGGATCGGTAGTTTTTCCGCGAAAGATTAACGTAGAGGAAACGCCAAGTTTCGGATTCACTGAACCCCCTCCCCTTACGCCTACCATCACTCGGGCCACTTTCAATAGGCCTATGTTGGAACCAGGCATACAGCGAATATCCATGCCGAATTTCAGGCCAATCGGTCCAGCCGTTTTCACGTGAAAGAGGAACAAACAAACAGACAGACACCAATTCATTTTTATACAATAGTATTAGTATGATAACGTATTATATTCTTGTTTTTACTGATATCTAACCATTTATTTAGCTTAAATTGTTCTAGGAATCCGGTTTAAAGAATGTATTGTTCATGATTTGATTTTTTTTAAAGAAATATATACGTATATGACTAAAGTCGTTGCAAATTCAGCTCTTTTCACTTGAAAAAAAAATCGATAACATTTAATTTGATTGAAAATCATCAAAAAAAAAAAAAAAAAAAATCTGAAATAAAACTAAATAGAAAAGATCTCTCTAAATATCGGTGACGACTACTTAGCAAAGTGGATAAGCAGCTGTCCATAGCAATATACAAAGTTGTGTTCGTTATTATTATCATTATCACGTTATTAATATTATATTAATATTATTATTATTACAATTAATATTTTTTTCAAATTGAATTGTTATTATTTTTTAAAATTATTGTTATCTTTTTGGAATTATAAATTGAAAAAAATGTTCAATAAAAAATTTAAATTAATTTAAAACAATAAAAAAAAAACGGAAAACGATTCAATGTATTTGAATGAGATGTATTTGTTGAATATTGGATAAATCCACACTTGCCCAGTTCAAAATTAATCTAGGATTTTTTTTTCTAACGGAAAACATATTTTTAGGCACTTACAAAAATTTGACGACTTTTCGCAGTTTTCTGGTTCATATTCGTTGTTTGGAAGAATGTAAACAAGAAAACTGCGAAAAGTCGCGAAATTTTTGTAAAACTGTGATTTTGCGTTCATATTTTCTTTTCTTATTTTGAATACCAGATAATTTTACAAGTTTTTTCAAGCTCTGCTGAATTACCAGGCTTTGCGAAAAAAAAAAGAATCATTTGACTATTTCAATCTTTGTACACTCAGAAAAATGTCCAGGTCAACTTTTTGTCAGGTTAACTCTGACCTTACAGAGGTTTCTGTAAGCCAGCTAGCGGTCAGAGTTAACCTATCTAAGGTCAACTCGTGCAGCTCCCAATGCCCTACTTCACCTGCTGGTGGCTTAATTTCAGAATTTCTCCGACCACAGGTCAACTCAGTTTTACTTGCCCACATGCAGGCGAACGCGCGCCTGCCCGAGGCCAATTACGCCGTATGTAGGTCGTCGAGTTAGCCTCCATTTTTCTGAGTGTACAAATATAAGGTTATGTTGAAAATTTGCTTCAAATCGGAACAATTGTTTTAAAGTGATGACCATTTCAAAAGTCAGAAACTCACGAAAAATATCAAATAATTTATTAAAACTGGCAAAATTCGTATAGAAAACAAAAACCAGATGAGGAAAGCAGAAATTTCCCTGAATTAATCACATTATATAAATGCTTCCAAAAATAATAACTAGGCAACGGTATAATTCTAGGGCTGGCATCGGTAACCATGAGTCTGAGAAGCTCACGAAAATTTTACATCTATTTGATACACAGAGCAGTTTTGTAGGGCTGGCACATGATAGATTTTACAAAATCTGTAGCGGATTTACCATGACGAGCTTCATTTTTTAAAAGGAAAATCTCAGTTGAAAAATAACTGGAAAAAAACTAGTGTTCTTTGTTAGTCATTAATTTTTCAACTAGGATGTTCCTTTTAAAAAAATGAGGCTCGATAAAGTTTTACGATAATTCATTTTTCAAAATAACAGGGCAATGGGTTTCTTGTTTTTTTCTTCAAAACCTATTCTTTTTGATTGACCTGCAAGCAGCATGGCAATACTTGCCCTGCGTATGAAATAGACGCGAAAATTTTCATATTCCCACGTTTTTATCTTGGTTTTTTAGCTCTTGCCGGAAAACCGGAAATACTACGGGTTTCGTTTTAATATTGTTATATAAATAGATTTACTCCCGGCCTTTCGAACGAGACCGAGCACCACCAATTTTATATGCGAGTTTCGTGAGGATTTCAAAAGTCAAACTTGTAGAATTTGACATCTGATGATGGGTCTTATTCTGAATTTTCGGCGGTAATGTTGGGCCAAGGATTTCAAAGTCAAACTTGTAGAATTTGACATCTGATGATAGGTCTTTTTCTGAATTTTCGGCGGTAATGTTGGGCCAATCGATTGTCACTTGTTTCTACATGGTAATAGAACTGACATAATCACCCTGATTCTGATAGTCGTGTCGTTTTCGACAAAAGTCGTTTTACGTGTTGTTATTGGTGCTTTTCTACCAATAAAAACACATGAAACGACTCTTGTCGAAAACGACACGACTATCAGAATTGGGGTGAAAGAAGATACCATTATCGGAGTTTTATGAATATTAGGTTAATGTTTTTGAATTCCTTTGAATTTCTAATATTTTTGATAATTTTCCGGCTTAAAAACACCTCGGAATGAATTTTCCGGCATAAAAAAAAGCCTCGGAAGTAATTTTCCGGCTTGAACAGGCATCGGAATTTATTTCGAAACAAGATACCATTATCGGAGTTTTATGATTAGGTTAATATTTTTGAATTTCTAGTATTTTTGATAATTTTCCGGCTTAAAAACGCATCGGAATCGATTTTTCTGCATAAAAAGACCTCGGAAATAATTTTCCGGCTTGAAAAGGCCTCGGAATTCATTTTTCGCCTTGAAAAATACTTAATTTTCCTGCGCAAAAAAAATGCCTCGAAGGTAATATTCCTGCTTAAAAGGCATCGGAATTCATTTGGTGAAGAATTGTAAAGGGTTTACATTTACCCCTACTTACAATTATCTCAGCTGACCCTATCTGTCGATCTGGGGCGGCATTCCGCAAAAGTTGTGGCGCGAATCAAAACCAAAATCCCCATTAAATTCATACTGCTTCCGGACCGGAATCCCACCACTGGCATTAAAGATTTTTTGTAATGATTATGAAATGAGGTTAATGATTGAAGTCTGAATGAAAAGTTATTTGGACAGTGTTTATTATGATATATTTATAAAATGTTACGTGTTTGGTTTTTTTTTCTTGGGTGGTGTATTATTTATTAACTCTAAACACATTCTATATTGTTTTTTGCGATCCCCTATATATCTGTGGCAACAAGTCATAAGAGCCTAAGTCGATTTTCAGATCAAGATAAAAAGATCTGTATTTACTTTAATAGACAGAGGAATTTGGCTTAGCCTAAAAACAGACTTAAGCCCTTATGACTTGTTGCCACAGATATATTTGTGGCAAAAAGGACGAAAAATCTTAAGTCAATTTTTAGGCGAAGCCAAAGAGATCTGTCTGGAAATGTAAATACAGACCAGTTTGGCTTTGCCTGAAAATCGAATTAAGATGTTTTGCCATTTCTGCCACAGATATATAGATTTCCATGAACAGAGATGTTTAAATCAAGTATAAGAAAATATTAACAGAACAGTTGAAAATGACAAAAAAAAAATATAAAAAAACAAAAGAATTTAGGTCTCGAAGTATTATTCATTTTTTTTTTAAATTCTAAATCTTCCTGTCTATTTTATTTAAATAATAAAAGCCGAAAATTTCTGTTATTTTTCTTCTTTTCCAAATAACTCTCGATTGAAATTTTATTTTGCAATTTTATTTATAGTATATAAAATATTACGTTGCATTTTCAATACAATTAAAAAAAACATTAATTAAAAACATACTGGACAACACTGAAAAAATACAGCGATATAAAAAATACCAATTATTCCATCATTATTTTTAAAACGATAAATCAATAATAATATTTAAAAAAAATACCAAATCTTAGATTTGATGAAATAAGTAAATACATTGAACGATATCTTCTAACATTTAAATATTGTAGCAGTTTTAATTGCAATTTTTTCCATTAAAAATAATGACTTTTCTGATGTTGCAGGAAATTAAACAAAATTGCATTTTACAATAAATTTACTATTGCTTATTTTCGATTTTTTTTTAATGCGGCACAGGGAAAGCAATATTTCTTATACACATTTTGTTTGTCATAAATATAAAGGTGTTGTTACAACAAGAATTTCGTTTGCCCCAAACAAAATTCGTTCCCCACCAACACAATTATGTTTTGGGAAATTTATGTTGATAAACATAATTATATTCATAGTCAACGAATTTTCTTTTGAGGGAAACAAAATTTTGGTTCTAGCAACAACATTATATTTGCGACAACCAAAATATGTTTGCAGTAACTATAATATGATGGCTGCTTTCTTTCTCTTATATAATATATTTTTTCTTTCCTTGCAACATCAGAATGTGTGATTTTCTTTTCAGGAAACCAATTTTCTCAATAAATTTATTAAAATATGGAAAAATTTCTGCCAATGACGTAGCAAGGACTTTTTTTAATCCGACACCGGAACAATAATAAAAATAGATTTGCCATCCATAAGAATTTTTGTTCCACAATTTTTTTTATATCGCCTCCTCCATCCCCCCCCCCCTGCCCCACCTTGCAACATCATTGATATTAAGTGAAATTTTTCACTAGGGATTTTCATAAATAAAACTGCTTATGTTTAGTAAATTTAAACATCAAATACAACGGACACCAAATCCAATTATAAATAAAAAATGACATATATTAGAAAAACAAAACCAGAAATCCATTAACGGTACGTGAAATCCATCGGGAAATCAAATCAAAAAACGTAAAAAAAATAAAAATAAAAAAACGTTATTGTGGTTAAAAGTTGTAGATATGAATTAAGATAAAAAAAAATTAAGGATAGATCAAGACAAGAAATAGAGTAAAATGAAATCCTGACTTGATTCTATTATCGCATCATTGCGCATTAATTTGATCTAATTTTTCATTTTTGTTTAAATTAAATTTGAAAATTTTTTATTTTTTTTATAAAAAAAAATGTGTAGAAAACCTATTACTTTGCAAGTAATTTACATGTCGCCTGTTTTCGAGTAAAAATTCCCGGAGGAAAAAAAATTGCATACCAAGTAAAAATTTCCCTAAAAGTACGCAATGGTCAAAAATCTATAACCATTATTTATATTTATATTTATTATTTATATTTTTTAACCATGGTCAAAAAATGGTTTAGATAGCCAAAAATCCCGAGATTGGACAATCGGATGCGTAAAAATAGCCGAAAAACGAGTGCGAAAAACTTTGAAAATCTCATTCATCACCATAAATACCTAATTGCCAAATAACTGAAATCGATTAAAATAAGTAAAAGAAATCAGGTCTTAATAAATTGGGGAAAAAAATGTCTACAGAATATCCTAATCTGGTGGGAAAAAGCTGTTCTAATAGACTGTTCTGCTCCAATCGGAGCTAATAGAGATTTTCGCGCGGGATGGGGGATTACACTATAAAAATAAAATCTTGAAAATTTCGGGAAAAGAGTAATTCCATGTTTTGTCCTTTTTAACATCTTGTTTAAATGTAGTGCACTTCGAATTGGTTCAAAACGAAAAACTGAATAAACGATTTTGGTAGAAATGGCAAACTTAATTGGAATTTTGTATTTTGTGACCATTTTCCAACATTTTGTAATAAATTTTATTCTAAAATTTCGATTTTGTAAATTTTTGGAATGAAAGAAATCGTATTTCAAATTTTTCTTCGTTAAATTTCAATAAATTCGGAAATAACGTCGGCAACCCTAAAATTCGATAAGACAAAGGACGATGACAAGACATCAACGAAATTGATTCGTGTCGCTGTGCTCATACGGCTGAATTTGGTATATCCCACAACAGTTGCGATCTCTATTGATGATGAAATTGCAAAATTGAGGAAGGGCCGGCCATTTTGATAGTTCTCATAGATCGGAAACGACGTGGAAATAAAATCATAGTTTTTCGGTGTTAAAAATCGGGATTTGAGTGATAAATAAAGTGGAAAAATAAATTATAGGAAATTTTCGATTTCATTTACAAAAAATAAAATCGAACGTTAACCTTTTTTATGTAAAAATCGCGATAAAAGAAACGTAACCGAATTGTTACAAAAAGAAGAATTGTTACAAAAGAAGATATTTCAAGTGAAGTGAGAAAATTTTTTTTAGTGGTAAAAAATCGTGATCGCCGCAATAAAGTGTGAGCCGCTAAAGAAATCGGTAATGGAGTTGCCGTTAGACTCCATACGGTTATGAATTGCAGACAATTTTCAAGTATTTAGCGGCTAAAAGACATTTCTTTACTAGGATTATCGTTTTCTTGAACTTCTGATATTTTCAGTGAGTACAAAAAATAAAACATTTTAAAATTTTTGCACAAAAAAACATAAATGCTTTTGATTTTCAAAATTCCCCTTTCCGTTTTAAAATGATCCTCTTTTATAAAGTGAATTCTTTCCTTCTGCAAAAGGAGCACGAGACGAGCCAAGGGTAGGGGGCGGGAGGGGCAAGGGTTAAAGAAATTATTTACTTCTGGTGCCTTTTTTTACTGATTCCATTTCACAATCAATGGAAAATCCACAGGATCGGACAAATGATTTTACGTATTCATGCTGGTAGAAATGGCAAAATTAATTTGCAATTTTGTGACCATTTTCCAACATTTTGTAGCAATTTTTTTAGAAAAATTTTTTTGTTTTTTTTTATGCCGGTAGAAATGGCATTTTTTTTGAATTTTTTGCAAAAAAAAATTTCAAGAAAATTCCAAGTTTCGAGAAAATAATTTTTTTGAAAAAAAGTTCTACATTTGCAGGAAAACCAAAAATTATACATCCTTTAGGATGCTTTAATCTACCAGAAACCGTTTTCCGTGAGTCGATAGGCCAAAAATTACGAGAGAAACAAACGGTTTTCCGAATGTTATATCCTTAAAAATTTAATCCTTTTATCTAGGAAACGGCTCAAAGGATCTTCATGAAATTTGGAATCTTATAGTTTTCGGGGACGAGGAATCGATATCCGATGTCCTTTTTGAATAAAAGAGGATTTTTCAAGGACCTCGTCCTTGTACCACCCAAACTGTACCGCTCACCTCAAAAAGGACACCGGATATCGATTCTCCATCTCCGATAACCTCTAAGTTCTGAATTTTAACCCGATCGGAGGACTTCGATTTTTCGTCCTTAAAAAAAGTACAGGGGTACCCCTTGCGATTTTTTCAATTTTGTGAAATGTTTCCGATTTTGCTGAAACTTGGCATAGGGGGGTTTTTCGGACCACTGATTAAGAAACCGTTGTCTATTTTTTGATATCACAAATGGTTTGAAGGGTGCAGGGGGCGGAGGTGTCTCACGGAAAATGAAATTTTCATAAAAACGACACCGATTTAGACCCCATTTAATTTTCAATCGAATCCTTACAGGGTTAGGCGGGCAATAACAATAGAAGATGTGGGAAAGCAGAAAGAGCAGGAGGCGAGCCAAGAAGAGGGGGAGATTTAAGAAATGATTTACTTCCTGTGAAAAAATGTCTTTTTTTTACGAAAAAAAACTTCAAAAAGGCAAAAAAAAATCCCACGATCTGACATTACTGCTTTTGACTAAGGGAACAGTAGTGTGTCCATAGTGTTGTCATTTAACAAACTTTTTGGGTAAATTACTTGCAAAGTTTAACTTCCTAGACTTAACTATTGAAAAAATACGGTTTTTGCCAAATATGTATATAACGGAATAAATCAGCAAATAATAAAATTTGGCATAAAAATGAAAAATAATCAACCAATGAAAAGCGATTAAGTACAAAAAATGTTCTTTATTTTCTGTTTTTTTTTTTTTTTTTTTGTTAAGTTTTGTATGAAACTTTATTCTCTTCGCCCTATCTTAATATGTATTAAATTGTATATATTTGAGTTTGACAGTTTATATATTTATAAATATTTTGTTGTTTATTTTTATTCAAATATATTGAGGGACAGGGTCTAATTTGAAATCGATAAAGAAAATGAATGAATGAGTGAACAAGATAGGAAAATATAGAAGATAGAGAGAGAGAGAGAGTGAGATAGTTGTGCAAACCTGTTATCGCTATTTTAGCTGACCACTTGCTAGTTCCATCCAAAACGCTTTGTTTCACGGCTTTCATATGACCTGCATGACTTTTTTCCTCAACGCTGAATACCGCTCTGTATTAGGTATACATACATATACATGTATAACAAACACATTCACATTTAATTTATTTACAGTTAATTTTTTTTTGTTTTTGTTTTATGAAATTTTCAAATTACTGGCGCTTGAAGGCAATTTCAATTTTTTTTTAACCCGGATATAAACAACGTTGAGTCGCCATTGTGTGAACGCAATTCAAATTTTATCAAAAAAAAAAAAATTTTTCAGTTTTGTTTTATATTTTATTTTTTTTATAAATAATACGCGTGTACTAACCTTTTATAAAATTGCTGTTTACTTTTATCAATATTATTACCATTAATAATGTTTAAAAAAAATGTTTACACGCTTTTACTATATATTTTACGGTAATGTTGAAAACAAAAATCGAAAATAAACAATAAACAGAAACAAAATAAAACCATTTAAAGCCCAATTCAGACGATTGTGATCAAGATTATGATTGCGATTGCGATTACGATTGAAGCTTCTCGAGCAATGAGAACAAAGCTTTCAACGATAGGGACATGAAAACTTTGATCTCATTGGTCAAGAAGCTACAATCGTAATCGCAATCATAATCCCAATCGTTAGTCTGAATTATGCTTTAAGCTAATTCCCGTTGGTTTTTGCATTTGTGAAAAAGCTGTATTCTTAACCGTGTTAAACATAGACTACGATTGGGGTCTCAGTAAATCATTACCATCATTCACCCACGGAAGATTTTATAGTATTGCCATGTGGGACGCTTAAATCGAATTTTGTTCTGTGCACGCAAGCAAACCGAAATATGGCGCTAGTTTCGATGGAAATAACTATTTTTATATGGTAACACTGGCTTAATGGCAGATAGTCGCCGTTAATGAAGATCCGGTATTTCCAAATCAGCTTTTTTTTACTAATGTATTCTTAAACACTAATCGATTGAAAACAAAAGCCGCCTTAAAGTTCAGAACACAGCTTGAATTTAAATTTCACATAATTTTTTTTTAACTAACAATACGATTTTCGATATTTTTCTATAACTTTTTGACTTGAAACAAACATAAAATGTCTATAACAATATTTTCAAGGTGATCAAAAATATTTAAATAAAAAAAGGGGGGACTGATCAAAACATACCTGATCAGCTCAAATATTTCTGGCTTTTCACGTTCCCGTTGCTTCATTCGCTCCTTCATTGCCGTTATTATTGAATTCGCCTTATCCTCAGCACCATGCTTTGAGCTTTTTTCAGCTGCCCCTAATTTTTAAATGTAAGAACAGAAAAGTAATTTAATATATCTATATATTACCAACAACAACAAAAGAAAATTAGTAATAACTAGCTTGCATACCCGTCGTTGCCGGGTTAAGTATTTCAATTTTTTTTTATGGTCTATGTTGGAGCTAAACTTTAGACCAATCGGCTCGGTAGTTTCCCCGCGAAAGAGTAACATAGCGCAAAACCTAAGTTTCGAAATCACTTTACCCCCTCCCCTTACTCCCCCACCTCTCGGGCTACTTTTTAATGGGTCTATGTTGGGGCTGGACACCCCACGAACATCTATGCCAAATTTCAGGCCAATCGGTTCAGTAGTTTCCCCGCGAAAGAGTAACATAGCGCAAAACCTAAGTTTCGAAATCACTTTACCCCCTCCCCTTACTCCCCCCACCCCTCGCGCTACTTTTCCGTAAGCCTATGTTGGAACCAGAACTACCACAGATACTCATGCCAAATTTCAAGTCAATCGGTTCAGCCGTTTTTGCGTGAAAGAGGAACAGACAGACAGACAGACAAACAGACAGACAGACAGACAGACAGACAGACAGACACCAACTCATTTTTATATATTAGTATGATTAGAACTTTGACTATGAAAGTCTCCTGAAATTAATCCATGCCACGGTTTGTGTTTCCGAACATTTAAAACTATTTTTCTAGATTAATCTAAACTAAAGGAATTATTAGAATTTGAACCCGGCTTCGCCCGACTAAACGCGTGAGTAAAACAAAACCTAGGAAAACTAAATTCAATTGGCTTAAAATTAAGAATCGTACTTTTTCTCTTGGTACTAATTTTTTTGTGAAATACCAATGGCAGCACTGCCGTGACGTAACTACAAATTTAAAGCCCCCCCCCCCCCCTTTCCTTATCCCAATGAAAAGTGTTTGTGAGTCTCTAAAAATTGAATTTTTTATTAAATCTTCTTTCAATAACCAAAAATTTAAGCACTGATGTTCACAAAAACTTGGAACCACCACCTCCCCCTCATATATTGCGGGATTTTGAAAAAAAAAACTCAAGCCGGATAAATAATAAAATAATAATAAAAAAGAAATCATACTTACTTTGTAGACAATCAGCATTGAGAAGATCTTTACATTTTTCATGGCATTTGACCCCACATTCGGTGCACCGAACACCTTGTCTGGCAATGCCCCACAACAAACCTTCACACTCGTAACAGTATGTCGGCGACGTTGCGGTCCAGAGTACAAAATTGTGGGGTGTCGTGGACGAAATTGGATAAATCAGAGCCTGTAGAGATTTCTTATAGACGTGCATTTTCTAGTGTAAAAGAAAATCTCAATTAATATTCATATTATGCAAATAGAAGTATTACGAGTTGTTGATTAATCCTTCATTGGTGTGATGGGGTATGACATAGAAACGAAGGGTTAAAAAGCCGCCATTTTGCGCATTTTGGCCAACGGAAATTTACAAAAGTGAACAGGATTGCCCCATTGACTGATCAAACATTGTGTGTGAAATTTCATTACTGTAGCTCATATAATTTAAAAAAAAATTTAATCCTTCGGTACTGTGACGGGTTATGTCATATACCACCACACCAGCGAAGGGTGAAACATAAAATTCATATTTTGATAACAATTTTCTATAAAATGCCCTTGACGGGCCAAGAGATAACTACAAATGTTTTAACAAAATCTGAAATTTTCAGTTAAATAGAAAACATTTTTTTTTTACTTTCTCAGTACTTTTTTCACATTCTCAGTGCGTTTTTTCTGAGCGTGTTTTTGCTGGCAAAATATTTAAAAATTTCGAAAAAAAAACATAAAAGTCTTACCAATTCCTCGTCATTTAGGGTTGCCCGTGGAACAGCAGATGTCAGTCCGGCATTTCGTTTTGTTGCAGCCATTGTCTGATTTTTGATGTTATTTAATGTTCCGCAAAGTGGATTAAATCATCAATATTGAAATTAGTATTTTATATTTCATGAAAAAACATATATGCATTTGAAATTAAAAAACCTAGTCAAAAAACCTGTTTCCGGGAAAAAAAACTAAAAAAAAAACAAAAGGAAATTTTGGCTATTAACGATTTTTTATTTTAAAAATGCAATTTCCTTTTGTTTGCAAATTCACTTATATTATTTATTACAAGCGAAAAATTGTAAAAAAAGCGTTAATTAACGAATTAGGCCTATGATTATATAAAATAAAACTTAAATGTAAATATTGAGATTTTATCAATTTCACACATTTTTGGAATGTTTTGGGTATGAAAATTCATAAAAAAATCTCGTATCAAGAAATAATAGACTGACTGCAGACTGACTGTAGACTGACAGCAGACTAACAGCAGACTAACTGACCATTTTTTTGTCATCTAGTCGCAATAAAAAAAATTAAAATAAAAAAAATCATACAAAAAGAATGAATTAGCGAAAGCATTAAAAATACAGCGTATGAATGATCAAAATTGATGGGGAAAAATCCTAAGATTTACCAACAACAAAGCTAGCATGCATTATTTAGAGTTTTTTTTTTGAAAAAGATAAAAATCTTTTATTTACAATAGATAAATAATTCCGTGTAAACACGCGGTAACCGCTTAAGTCAACTTAAATCAAATTTCCAGCAAAAATAGTGTTTTAGCTTCACATGAAAATTGAATTAAGCGGTTATTGCTTGTGGCCACAGAATTTTAAAACTAATTTGGAAACAAAACAAAAAAAAAAGAATCAAAATAAGTAACAATTTTAAAAGAGTTTAAAAAAATTAAAAAAAAGGACATATACCTTGAGCACCTTTGGGTCCATATTTGGAGATAAAAGACACACAAACAAACGACACAATTAATTTTTAATATTTTATACTTGAGAATGTTCAGCACAGATTTGATTTTTTAAGTAATTTTTAAAAAATCAAAAAAACAGATGAGCTTTTTAGTATTAGTTTAAGATTTATTTCTGGCAAATTGGTTCGATATCATTCTTAAGATTTCTTTTACCATACACTCGGCAATAAGCAAACCAATTACAGTTGGTTAAAATCGTTCTTTTTTTAAAATATGCCCACACGAAGACATTTTACAACTTGACGAATCCATATATTAGCCGTATCACCCTGACATTTGCGATTACGATTGCGATTACGATTGCGATTACGATTGCGATTACAATTGAAGCTTCTCGACTAATCAGATCAAAGCTTTCAGCGATAGGGACATGAAAGCTTTGATCTCATTGGTCGAGGAAGCTCAATCGTAATCAAAATCGTAATCAAGTAACACCAAAACTTGCCACCAAAACGTTTTAAACAAAATGTTATAAATTTAATGAAAAAAACAAATTATTGTTTTTGTTAAATTCATACGCGAAGATAACCTCAAATTGGCATAACTTCTTTTTAATTGATTTGCTTACTGGTGTAGGTGATTATTACTAACTTTTGGAAAAAAACAAATTTAATTGTGATGAACATAAACTTGATTTTAGAGGATATGTTGTATATAAATGTAAGTATAGATTTAAATGTAAATATTCATATTTAAATTATGCGATATGAAAACAATGAAAAAAATGACGTTTTCTTTGGAAAATTAACAAAAAAAAAATCAAAATTAGGAATGGTTTACACTGGAGTTTTCTTTTTCTTATTTTATGGATAGTAATAGAAAATGTTTAGTTTTGTTGTTAAACACAAACCACAACAAACGTATTGTCAAAACAAAATGAAAAGAAAAACTTTGTGATTATTTGTAAAAAAAAAAACATGGAAAAACAAATTCGGTAACGATAGCAAAAATAACAATTTATTCTTCTTTTCAAAAAATTATTAATTAATTTTAAAAAGTGAATTTCTATTTTCTGTTTAGAATACAATCTCCACTTTTGTAATTTGTTGAAAAACATTTTTCTAAAAAAAGATTCGATTATTGCGAAAACAATATTCGAACCTTTTTTTTTATTGCGTTTTGAAGATTTTTTTTTAACATTTTGTAATAATAATGCTGTCCATAAAATACGTACGGCTTACTTTGCTCAATTTTCCACCCCCTCACATTCGGTCAAACGCTAAGACCTGCCTTAACCGGTCAATATTTTTGCTTCAATTTTTTTTATATTGATCGTGTAAGGTTAATATTGAAGCGAATCATACGATTTGAAAGCCCTTTCAATATATTGAAGCAAAAATATTGACCCTGTAATTCAGGTCTAAGAGTGTTTTCCTTCGCCCGTGACGTATGCGTGACGTATTTTTTGGGAGACATTTATCCTATCTACTCAGACGTTTTTAATTTAAATCGTTGAGCGATATTTTTTCTCAGATTTTAAACCATGTTTGTTTTTTTTTTGGAATTATGTGAGCTGGAAAAAAATGTATTTTCACTTACAAGTTCCGAGACCAACGGAATTGATTTGCGTCTCGGTCGGATATCCGGCATACTGTCGATGTTGCTGTAGAATGGATTGTCACCTGGATGGCCATTTCCGCGGCCACTTCCTTCCCCAGCACCGGTTCCATTCTGCCGAATAAATAAAATAACAATTAGTAATAGGTTTTTTAAAATAAATGACCAGCCAAAGAAATAGGGAGTAAGGATCAGGCTTATAGACTTTTTATTGCCAGAATTGAATTCAGCGATCTTAAGATGAGATTTTTTCCAGGGAAATTTGGGATCACGTTATCCTCTCATGATTTTCCGCTATCCTTAAAGACCCCAAAACCCCCAGATGAAGTTTTTTTCCGGGAAATTTTTAGGAAAAGAGTATTCACGTTATCCTTTCAGGAACTTCCGTTATCCTTACAAACTTCTTATTGACAGAATCGGATTTAGCGACCCCAAAAACCACCATCAGAGATTTTTTTCTGGAAAATTTGGACATATCGATAAAATTATTGCTAAATTGACCAAATTTTTATTAAAATAAAAAAAAACTTGTCGATCGGAACAAATATTTTCGGAGGGAATTGTTGTTTTAACAAAAATAAACTTACAAATGATGCTTTGTTAAATCAATAAAACTATTGTGAAATTAACAATGCCTAAATTGTCAAAATGACAAAAAAAATGTTATGCTCACAATTTTTTGTTTTTCAAACAATTCTTTTATCAATCTACATCTCTGCGCAATTTATACTATCACCGGCTGAACAAAAAAATATTGGTTTACAAAAAACGTCGATTCTTTTACAAAATCTAATATATATCGATTTACGATTAAAATCAAATTCAAGTATTGCATAGACTAAGTTATAACTTTATCTCACAAATAACAAAATCCATCTCGCATTCCCTAAAATATGGCATTCTAAGTTTGGGAACCTCCGCTCTAGAGATTTTGTTGTCTAAAATTTTCACTTGCGGCGTAGTTTTTTTTTTGTATTTTGAAAACATAAAATAATCGATCCCGGATTCATAACAAACAAGATGGCGACCGTATCCAAACAACACAAGCGGTCACTGTCAGTGATATCTGGGTGATTTCGGATAATTAAATAAAAAAAAAAACACCTTTTGCATAACAGAAATACGATTGGCGACACCGAAGGCACGTGATATATGGATTTGTTTTTGCTTCACTAAAATTGAAACAAAACTGGTGAAATCCCAGCGCCAATTGGATCTGGTAAGATGAAAAGTAAGAAAAACAATACTGCTTAAACTGCTGACAAACGAACAACAACTGGTTGAAAAATCAGTCCTAGTGTCCTTCCTTGCCAAATGGGTGAAATAAATTGCCAAATTTCTCTGTTCTATTTGTTAAACGCACTCCTTTTTGTGCGGATATTACACAAAGTCGTATAGTTGTGACTTCAAATACTTATCAACAAAAATTCCTGAATTATTAAGGATTAAATAAAGTCGAAATTCAAAAGACTAGAGTTTCCCCCTTACCCCATTTTTTTGCAATTCTCGTAGCCACATATGTCAGTACAATTTTTTCGTCACTTCGGAATAACAAAAAAGCTTCCCAAAACATGAGTGAGGGGATGCTAGGCAGATGTTTAACGCGATCCTAAAACTTGATGGATAACGGCTCAACATTCTGGGCGGACCACGTCAAAGTTGGAACGAGAAAATTATGAAATTCCACAACATCTTTCCGTTGAATTAAATAAAATTTTATGTTTTTTAATTTGCATAGAAATTCATGCCCTCGAGGGATGAAATCTCCGAAACTAAATGTGCCCAGAAAAACTTTATGGCGAAGACAGGAGCTCAAAGAATTCTTTTATTGTAAGAAATTCGTTTTTTCGATATTTTCTTATGGGGGCTGCCCGTAAAATACGTAACACTGTAGTTTCCGGGACGTCGGTACCACATACTCGAATTCGGGGCTGTCCCGGCTATTCTGGCATCTATGGTCACCCTACTTATTGAGAATTCGCACTCTATAGCAATTGAAGAGACGCTGGTGGAGTTTACAAAACGATTTTTTACAAAAAAAATATCGAATTAGCCTCTCCTTTTTCTTTTTATAAAGAATTCTTATACGTATAGGCAGGACATCAGGGGAGGGGGAAGGAATTTTTTTGATTCCGGTGCATTTTTTTATCAATTCCATTTCACGATCAATGGAAAAACAAGAACTGAATAAATATTTTTATGTATTTATGATAGTAGAAATGGTAAAATTAATTCGAATTTAGCATTTTGCGACAATTTCCCAAGATTTTGTAGTAATTTTTTTCTAAAAATTTCATTTTGTGAATTTCTGAAATGAAAAAAAATCCCTTTTTAAATTTTTCAATAAATGCGGAAAATAATTAATTTTTTTTATTATATTCAGGTTTTGGAACGCAACCCTAAATTTCGATAACACAGGACGATCACAAGACATCAACGAAATTGATTCGTATCTCTGTGCGCATACGGCTGAATTCGGTATATCCCACAGCAGCTGCAATTTCTATAGATGGGGAAATTGCAAAATCGAGGAAGGACCGGCCATTTTGACAACTCTCGTAGATCGAAGAGAACTTTCAAAGAAAATCTAATTTTTCGGTGCTAAAAATCGGGAATCGGGTCGTAATTAAAGTAAAAAAATAAATTATATGAACTTTTCAATTTAATTTACAAAAAATAAAGTCGAAAATTAGACTTTTTTGATATAAAAATTGGAATAACAGAAACGTAACCAAATTCTCACAAAAAGGAGATCGAAATTTCAAGTGCAGTGATAAAAAATCGTTTTACTGGTAAAAAAAAATCGCGATCGCTACGTAAATAAAGTGTGAGCCGCTAAAGAAATCGGTAATGGAGTCGCCGCCCGACTCAACACGGCTATGAATTGCGGAGCTCTCTTCAATCTTCTTGAATTTTCTTCAAATTCTTTAGCGGCTAAAAGACATTTTTCTACTGGGATTTCCAATAAATCATCGGGATCATCGTCTTCTTGAACTTCTGATATCGTCAGTAAGTCCAAACACTAAAATTTATCAATATTTTAATATTTTTGCATGAAAAACATTTTTTTTTTTTGATTTTTGTGACTTAAAATGTTTTCCTTCGTCTTAAAATTATTCCCTTTTGTGAAGTGAATTCTGTACTTCAAGTGAATTCTGCAGAAAAAGCATGAGACGAGCCATAGAAAGGGAGGCCAGGGGGAGGGGTTGAAGAAATGATTTACTTCCGGTGAATTTGTTTGCCGATTCTATTTCACAATTAATGGGAAAAGCCCGAATTCAATAAATAATTTTATGGATTTCTGCTGGTAAAAATGGCAAAATTAATTGCGATTTTGTATTTTGTGATCATTTCCCAACAGAAAAATATTTTGTGGCAAATATTTTTTTGTTCAATTTCATTTTGTAAATTTCTGAAATTTTCAAAAAAAAAATTCAAGAAAATTTCAAGTCTCAAGAAAAAAAAAATTTGAAAAAAAAGTTCCACAGTGTCAGGAAAACCAAAAAACACACGTCGTTAAGGATCCTTTAATCTATCAAAAACCGTTTTCTGAGAGCCGATAGGGCAAAAATTACGGGAGAAGCTAACGGTTTTCCTCAAGATAAATCCTTAAAAATTGTATCCTTTTATCTCAGGAACGGCTGAAAGGACTTTCATGAAATTTGGAATCTAATAGTTTTTGGGGACGAGGAATCGATATCCGGTGTCCTTTTTGGGGAGAAAAGGGTTTTTCAAGGACCTCATCCTTGTATCGCCCAAACTGCCCCGCCCCCCTCAAAAAGGACACCGGATATCGATTCTCCGTCCCCGATAACCTCTAAATTCTGAATTTCAGCCCGATCGGAGGACTTCGATTTTTCGTCCTTAAAAAAAGTGAAGGGGTCCCCCTTGCGATTTTTTCAATTTTTTGAAACGTCTCCGATTTTGCTGAAAATTTGCATTGGGGGGTTTTTCGGGCCCCTGATTAAGAATCCGTTGTCTGTTTTCGGATATTACTAATGCTTTGGGCGGTGCAGGAGGCGGGAGTGTCTCACAAGAAATTTGATTTTCATCAAAACGACACCGAATTAGGTTCCCCTCTTTCTCTTTGGAACGAATCCTTCCAGGATTAGGCGGGATATCAGCAGAAGGAGCAGTAGATGGGCCGCGGGGAGTGGAGACGTTGGAGATGTCTCGCTAAAAATGGAATTTTCATTGGCTATTTAATGGAAACGCTAATATACAAAAATTCAAATCTCTAGCTCGATCCATTCGAAAGGGATGGTGTTCACGGACAGACAGACTAGCAGACAGACAGACGAACGGACGGACAGACAGACGGACGGCCGGACAGACAAACATGCGGAAATCAAAATCTTTTGCCATGCCTAACACCCAGGCATTGTTGATTTTCTTGTCTGACAATTGGTTCGATGCGTTGCAAAAGATATACTAAATCTAATATACTACTATATGATATATCATATAGAGTATAAAAAGACTATTTCTTAATGGAAATCAATGTGACGGCCTTTGCTTCTGTTTGAGTATTTTTGTAATTAAAAAAAAACGCCTGGAAGTATGCAATTTTTTCCCTAAAATGCCTTTAATGCTTTCGATCCGGAACGGGACACACATGTCCGGATCTATGTTTAATAAAACTTTTAAGAACTTTTAAATAATGCGACGAATGAGTCTCAAAACGTAATTTATACAGTTTGTGTGCATGTGACGATATTCATGGAAGGTACACATTTTTATCGTTAATGCAGTTAAAAAATATCTGTATTTATTTCACCGGCTTTCCGGATCGAAAGGATTCAAATCTCTAAAAAAAATTCGAAACCCGAATCCTGGAAAAAAAATCCCTAAAGGATGCGGTTACATGGTATACAAAGCGAGCAAATACGGACTTCCTCCAATTTTATTATGTGAGGTATAAAAATTTAATTTTATGCACTAGCAACAGGACCTGAAGAATGCGATGCTTCACTTGTTGATTATTATTTTGTAACATCCCCCCCCTTCCCATACCTATTTTTTTTCTTTTATTTTTGCAAAAAAGCCCAATACGAAATATCGGCAGCAAAAAAAAAGCGCCCTGGTAAATATTTAAGTGATATGAAGATAGATTTAATGTAATTTCAAGCACACCCGGATCCATCTTCCTGCACGACCCCCTATAAAATAAAAGCACTTCCGACTATTAAACCTATGGAGTCTTGTTAATGAACAAGATGAATGGCGCGGGCGGAGAGGGGGGTTTTCTTGTTCTATAGAGAAGCTACTTATCAAGTAGGCATCAGTGGTTCTTGGGGTCTTTGTTCGAAACTAAAACTCAAGCCATCTGGATTGCAATCGAAAAGAATGGACAAGAAAATATACACCACTATTCCAGTGGACCTAACCCAGCCCAGCCATCTTTCCACCCGTCTTATTAAAACTACGATAAGACAACGCCAACATTATTGTTATTCGCTCCGACTGTGGTTGTCTTTTCTTTCACTGTCCGCCCCAATCACAAAACCCCCTTTCCCCTCCCTAATCAAGGATTTCACAATCGATACGTACTCGTAGCCTACCACCATCTCGGGTTTCAACTTTCACCTTTTCACCTCTTGATGATTATTCACATGACTAGACACAACTGCAGGTTGCCGAGCCGATGAATGGCATGTCAGATAAGTGGGAAGATAGAGGCCGACCCAAGAAAAAAAAGCCCAAGGGCACGGAGTACATTTTGTCCTGTTATAAAACAACAACAATACCAATAGCAAAAACACACAAACACACACACAGAAATAATGTTTTAGATAAAGGCAAAAAAAAAACAGTTTGTATCTGTTTTATGGAGGCTGAGTGGTAGAATAATGGGAAATTCTCATTTTATTCACTGCTTTTCCGTGTAACTCATCTCAGTTGATGGCTGCTTCCTGTCCGTTTTGTCAAAAGTTCATTGACGTGGGGGCAAAGAAGTGTCGCTGCTTTATTAATAATTTTCTTTTTTACTTTCTTATGCAAAGTAATACGTTTAACGTAGTACAAAATATAAAACAGTATTGGAGACGATCCAATCAACTTTTGGTGAAAATCCGCTAACCGGAAGTGACCGAAATGGCGCACTTAAAAAATTATGAGTTTACTTGAGGCAAGTCAATGTTTTTGACAAGTGAACTATTTACCCTCCTTAACCGAATTGATAGTTTGGCTACTGAAGCCATTTTTTTCTGTGAAGAAAACAACACCTAACGGTGAGATTATACCTTTCTTACATAATTAAACTTCACATGATTAATATAATTGGCTGCTTGTAGGACCAAAAAAAGGGATGGGTTTTGAGGAAAAAATAAGAAACCATAGAAAAAGTTTTACACTAACAGGAAAAACAAAAATCACACATCCTTTAATCTATCAAAAACCGTTTTTCGTGAGTCGATAGGCCAAAAATTACAATAGAAACAAACGGTTTTCCTAATGTCAGATCCTTAAAAATTGTATCATTTTATCTTGGAAACGGCTCAAAAGATTTTCATGAAAATCGGGATTTTATAGTTTTCGGGGACGAGGAATTGATATCCGGTGTCCTTTTTCGGGAAAAAAGGATTTTTCAAGGACCTCGACATTGTACCACCCAAACTGTATCGCTTCTCTCGAAAAGGACACCTGATATCGATTCTCCGTTATGGCTCGTAATTAAGAATCCGTTGTCCGTTTTCCGATACCACTAATGGTTTAGGCAAAGCAGGGGGCGAAAGTGTCTCAGGAAAAATGAAATTTTCAAAAAAATCATGCCAAATTAGGCTCCCCTCTTTCCATTTGAAACGAATCCTTGCAGGATTAGGTGGGACATGGGCAAAAGGAGCAGGAGAAGAGTCATGGAGAGGGGGCGGCAGGAGGGAAGGGTTAAAGAAATGACTTACTTCCGGTACATTTTTTTCACCGAATCAATTTCACAATCAATAGAAAAACCACAAGATCGAATAAATGGTTTTATGTTTTTTTTTATGCCAGTAGAAATGGCAAAATTAATTGGAATTTTGTATTTTGTGACCATTTTCCAACATTTTGTAATAAATTTTATTCTAAAATTTCGATTTTGTAAATTTTTGGAATGAAAGAAATCGTATTTCAAATTTTTCTTCGTTAAATTTCAATAAATTCGGAAATAACGTCGGCAACCCTAAAATTCGATAAGACAAAGAAAGGACGATGACAAGACATCAACGAAATTGATTCGTGTCGCTGTGCTCATACGGCGGAATTTGGTATATCCCACAGCAGTTGCGATCTCTATTGATGAGGAAATTGCAAAATTGAGGAAGGGCCGGCCATTTTGATAGTTCTCATAGATCGGAAACCACGTGGAAATAAAATCTTAGTTTTTCGGTGTTAAAAATCGGGATTTGGGTCATAAATAAAGTGGAAAAATAAATTATAGAAAATTTTCGATTTAATTTACAAAAAATAAAATCGAACGTTAACCTTTTTTTATGTAAAAATCGCGATAAAAGAAACATAACCGAATTGTTACAAAAAGAAGAATTGTTACAAAAGAAGATATTTCAAGTGAAGTGATAAAAGATTTTTTTTGTGGTAAAAAAAGACATCGTTGCGTAAATAAAGTGTGAGCCGCTAAAGAAATCGGTAATGGAGTTACCGTCAGACTCCATACGGTTATGAATTGCGGACAATTTTCATTTTCTTCAAAGTATTTAGCGGCTAAAAGACATTTCTTTACTAGGATTGTCGTTTTCTTGAACTTCTGATATTTTCAGTGAGTACAAAAAATAAAACATTTTAAAATTTTTGCACAAAAAAACATAAATGCTTTTGATTTTCAAAATTCCCCTTTCCGTTTTAAAATGATCCCCTTTTATAAAGTGAATTCTTAACTTCTGCAGAAGGAGCATGAGACGAGCCAAGGGTAGGGGGCGGGAGGGGGAAGGGTTAAAGAAATTATTTACTACTGGTGCCTTTTTTTACCGATTCCATTTCACAATCAATGGAAAATCCACAGGATCGGGCAAATGATTTTACGTATTCATGCTGGTAGAAATGGCAAAATTAATTTGCAATTTTGTGACCATTTTCCAACATTTTGTAGCAATTTTTTAAAAAAAAATTTCATTTTGTAAATTTTTGAAATTTTTCGAAAAAAATCTCAAGAAAATTCCAAGTTTGGAGAAAATAATTTTTTTGAAAAAAAGTTCTACATTTGCAGGAAAAACCAAAAGCACACATCCTTAAGGATCCTTTTATCTATCAAAAACCGTTTTCCGTGAGTCGACAGGCCTAAAATTACGGGAGAAACTAACGGTTTTCCTAATGTTAAATCCCTAAAAATTGAATCCTTTTATCTAGGAAACGGCTCAAAGGATCTTCATGAAATTTGGAATCTCATGGTTTTCGGGGACGAGGAATCGATATCCGGTGTCCTTTTTGGGAAAAAAGGATTTTCCAAGGACCTCGTCCTTGTACCGCCCAAACCGTATCGCTCCCCTCAAAAAGGATACTGGATATCAATTCTCCGTCCCCGATAACCTCTAAATTCTGAATTTCAGCCCGATCGGAGGACTTGAATTTTTCGTCCTTAAAAAAAGTGCAGGGGTCCCCCTTGCGATTTTTTCAATTTTTTGAAACGTCTCCGATTGCGCTGAAATTTGGCAAAAGAGTGGTTTTCGGTCCTCTGATTAAGAATCTCCTTACAAGGACGAAATAGTGAAAACATTGTATTGTTATCGGAGTTACGTACTCGTATGTGTGCAAAATCCCCCAAATGAGATTTTTCTCTGCGAAATTTGAGGAAAGGATAGTCACGTTATCCTTTCAGGACATTCCATTATCCTTTCAGGACATTCTGTTATCCTTTCAGGACATTCTGTTATCCTTTCAGGACATTCTGTTATCCTTTCAGACTTCTTAATGTCAGAATCGGATTTATCGCTCCCAAACACCCCAGATGAGATTTTTTTGCGGAAAAAAGGATTTTTGGTTATCCTTGGAACGACGAAGTAGCAAAAATATTGTATTGTCATCGGAGCTACGTAAGTCTATCAAATAAGCGGAAGTGGGTCAAAATTAGATTACAAGATTTGACCCAGTAAACAAACATAAAAACTAACAGACCGACAAACACAGAACAAAGCAAGCTAAATAAAAGCTTTTAAAAAATAGTTAAAGGAAGATTTCAATCTTTTAAAGTTATCTGCACTTTTGCCTTTTATATTGTTTATCGATATCCAAATCCTTGGATTACAAATCCTGAAATATAACAGAATAATCCGGCTTTACGCAAAATCCCGTTTTTAAATCAAAAGTATATAAGAAAGTAAAATTTTTTAAGTGACTGAATAAGTAATTGGGGCTAAAAGAAAGTTTTTGGGTTCAAGGTGCATTTAGGTTTGCAAAATTTGCATATCAAAGCGAAACGCATCAGAAAAACCACAAACACTCCTCAAGGGGAAAAATCGAGACACAGTGCCAAGGTTCTGATGCAGAAGCAATCGCAATACCGCCTCACAATTGTGACAGAGTTGGGGGGTTTATATCACGTCTTACCTAGGATGAATGTCCTCAAAAGTGATTCGGGGGTCACACGACCACTTTGTATTGAGGATGCAAAAAAAGAGGGAGATAAGTCGTGGTAAGTCGTATTGGGAAACGAGAAAACATTCAAACGTTTGATGTTGATTGAAAATTGTGGCTGATTTTCGCTTTCGTTTTACCACTAAAGCAAAAGGAGATCATAATGACAGCCAGTGAGAATAGAGATTGAAATTGGCACAAGATTGAAACTGGCAAAGAAACTAATTTTCCTTAAAGGGAATTCAATATGATGATATTTTTTCTTACTTTCTAATACGAAGTATAAAGTTTTGTATTTACGAAAAATTTCGACCTCTTATGCAAAAAAAAAAATCCCGAGCATTTCCGAATCGATTGGAGTCATCTCACAAGAATGTCTTTCTGCCTGTCAGTCTGTCAGAGTGTCAACATGTCAGTCTGTCAGTCTGTGTATAAGATCTCTAAAAAAAATACTAGAATCAGAGCCATTCGCTAACTGAAAGTAACCAAAATGGCGGCTTTTTAAAAATTGCAATCTCGTTTTTTCCTATGTATGTATTCCGAAACTACGCGTTTCTCAGTAGTTTTCTGTGTGATAAAAGTTGAAGATAGTAAAATTCTTACACTTTTGTCTTTTACTAGAACTCGATATCTCAAACCGATATCGAGATATACCGTTATTTAAAAAAAAACTCAGTTTTGCGTGATTCTTTTGAAAACTAACGGTAAGAAATAGTTAAAAAAAATAATTAAAGATAATAAAAATCTCTATATTTTCTGCCTTTTACCATAAATCGATATCTTTTACCGTTATCGAGATATTTTAGATTTTGTCAAATAAAAATTCATGTTTTTTATGTAAATTAATATTTTATTTATGCAGAAATGTAGATTTTGTATAAGAGAGTCATGTGCTGTTCACATCAGATATTTTATTTTAATCCTAAATCTCAACAGATTCATAGACTTTTCAATGAATTTCATTCCTCATCGCTGAGAGCTTTGATTATTTTTCAAATTTGACTTGTGTACTCCCACAAACAAAGTTTTCTGTTTGTTTGTTCGCTTTTTTTTCGTTTAGAGACATATGGATACGTAATGATGGCAAACAGAATGATATCACACAAAAGAGATACATTTTATTTGCAATTTAGTTTCAGTAAAAAGGAAATTTAAATGCAATAAAATTACCAATTGCCATATACTGAAAAAATACGTTTATCGTAAATGTTTGCAAAATTTTCATGTGCTGTGAAACAACAAGCTTATTTCGATTATAATAAAAGAGTTTTTTTTTGCTATCCATTTAATGGGTCATATTACGTTTATACTGGCGCCTAAAAATATGGCCGCGTTACCAAAATCTGGCCGTACAAGGATTACGCTTTTATTGGCGCCAATACAATACTGCAATTACTTACACCGTGTCTTCACTTGGCATTTTTCATCGCAGATATTGTTTATTGACCAATCAGAGCTCGAGTTGATGACGATATCGCCGTCAACTCGGGCTCTGATTGGTCAATCATAAAATCTCTGCGATGAAAAATCCCAAGTGAAGACACGGTGTTAGACTAGATCACATAATGTCTGGATCAGATATGGCTACTTGCGCTACGCTGCGCTGCACGAAGAAAAACTGTCAATTTTTGCAGCCGCTGCAGTTTTTCTAACAGTTTTTCTTCGTGTAGCGCAGCGAAAGTCGCCATATCTGATTAACATAGAATTGCCAAAAGTTTTTCGAGAGAGAAGTTTTTTTTTGTAACGTTAATACATTTGATGCCGGTGACGGCAAGGTATAAAACAGGTCACAAAAAAACAGCGAAAAAGGTGTCTGTTGATGGACGTATTGAGGGGTAAAGTATAATTCGACCATTTAGAAAAATTAATCTCACCTTATCCTTGTCTTTATTATTGAGTTCTTCTTCTTTGATCTTCTCCTGGTTGTTCTTCTCTTCGATTTTCCGCTCTTTGAGAGTTTTCAAAAGTTTCCACTTACTGCTGCCTAGAGCTCCATTCGTTGTGCTATCCTGGCTGGACTCATGGCTTAGGGTTTTATTAACTTCCGGCAATTTTCGGCTGCCCGCGCCGGCGGCGGTGCCACCAATCGATGCCGCTGCAGCAGCGATAATGGCTGAATCGGGGGTCGTTACCGGCATCTCAGCCGTCACTGACGTTGTTGGTGAGATCACGCTGCTATTGGATATATGATCAGCGATGCCATCCTGTTGTGTTACGGGTGTATATACTGCTGCTGGGACAGTACCATTTTTTTGTTGCGGCTGCTGCTGCTGCTGCATGGATAGATTGGAAAAAGTATCAGCATCTGTTCCAGACGCTTGTTGATGATTTACTAGGCCTCCGATGCAACCAGCGATAGTATTTAATTCTGGCTGCATTTGCTGTTGTTGTTGTTGATTTAGCTGCTGTTGATCATCTTGGTCTTGTTCACCATATATTTGTCCAGGATGGATAGATGCATTATTGGTGTCCGGTGCCTCTGGATAAGAGCTGATACTTTGCAAGTTTTTTGTTTCCCGTATAGGAATGGTGTCTTGCTGTTGTCGTTCTTTGAATTCACTATAGTTTTGTACCGTTTCATAAACATCACGATAATCGGTTTCCTCGTCTTCGCTTAAATCGCATGGTGTATCTGGGCCGGATGTCGCCCCCGATGATTGCGATCTTCTATCCTGATCGGATCTTTTGTCTTCCTCCGATGAATATGGTGACGTTGAATATCGGTCTGCCTCATCGCCACTGCCATTACCGTCGACCGGTTTCTGGGGACTTTTGCGGCGACGTTTTTTAACCTTCTTCACAGCCCGATGATGATGGTGATGTTGAGCCGCTGGTACAGCGATATGATGCTGTTGCGGTGGCGGTGGTGGTGGTATCTGTTGTTGTTGTTGTTGCTGCTGCTGCTGTTGTTGTTGTTGCTGTTGCTGCTGATGATGATGATGCCGCGTCCGACGTTGATCATTGATCATTTCATTTTCCAGCATATTGATCTCATTCATTAAATCGCGTTCATCATCGGCACTATCATCATTCTGCCAACCGTGAATATCGGTGACTTTAGCAAATTTCTCGTATACATCTTGTTTCTGATGGGCGCGACCATCCATTTTACTACGTTTCGAATTGATCTTCACCTCAGGCTGAAGTTTCACAATCGATTTCAATTCCCGTAGTACAAATGACATTTTCTCCTTAACATCCTCGTCTGGCTGATATGAATCGTTATCACTGAAGAATCTCTGATCCTCATTCTCAATGGCCAATTGATCGATTTTGGATAGTAATTGCTCACCCTCACGGCCACTTTCATCGTAGTAGTTGGACGACTCCATATGACTGCGACGTTCCAATTCTTCAAGTTTCCGTAATTCATAGCAGAAATACTCATCGTCTGTATCGATGCTGTCCTCTGTACTCTGGCGACGTGATGATGATACCGTCCGATACGAATGCTGGCTACGGTTGTCTTCATCGTCACGTGACGAGGTCGGTATATCAAGACTCTGCTGTTGTCTCTGATTGCTAAATTTGAAATTCTTTGGACTCATAATGGCACCTTCCTCTTGAATCAAACCACGTACATTCTGATTTGGGTAGAAGTCATCGGACATGAGATTCTCATCTTCAACGAATATCGAATGGGATTTTTGTAAATGATGGCCAATGTGTGATCTCTGCGATGGTGTTTGTTGATGTTTTTTGCTACTAATATTGCCATCGGTGGTGGCAGCGATAACTGTTATCCCGGCTGGATGACTTTTCCCTTGAGCGTCAAAATTCGCCTGATCAATATTCTGATCGTGATCCAGCTGATCAAGCTGTGATATCGGTATTGATAGTCTTCTTGGTTGATCACCATTATCAGTTGCCCTCGACATATGCGGTGCTCCTGGATCCCTATCGATGGCTGAACCATTGATAGAAATCTCATCATCACCGTGATGATGTCTGATCGCATCACCAACGGTGGGAAACATGGGATTCAAGAAGATGTCATCATTTTCATCGTACTCAGATTGTGCGGGCATCTCGTCAAAACCGGCGCCGGAAATGCTCGCCCCACTGCCACCGCTACGTCGCCTATCTTTGTTCTCGTCACCGGTCGCTGCTGAAGCAGCCGTTGCAGACGTTGTCGTAGCGGTACTACGATCACTAGACCTTCGTCGACCATCCTTATGCGATCCTAACGTATCGCTAACATCACTTGATCGTCTACGTCCGCCACTGCTCTTTTGATTTACGGCAGCTAGCCCCGATCCATAATCCTGGATGTATTGATCGACACCAGCCGATGATGGCTCATCGCTACTTTCATCAATCGAGTGCTTCGACTTGCGACGCGATTGATGATGTGGCGGCGGCTGTTGTTGTGGCTGTTGCTGCGGCTGTTGCTCCAATGTGTCAAACTGATTGATCGGGAATTGTTCAGTCTGTGGACCGCGATGTTCTTTACGCTCTTGCTGATCGTGTTCCGATATATTATGCGCATTCTCCGCAGCTAATGCTGCCGATGCCTTGATCATGTCCAGCTGATGCTGCTGTTGCTGCTGTTGCTGCTGCTGATGATGGTGATGATGAGGATGATGGGTCTGCTGGGGTAAATAATCCTCAACACCCAATGACTGCCTTTCATATTCGCTGGTACTATCGTCATTATCTGATGACATGAAATGTAAATCAGCTTCCGGGTCAGAGAGGCTTGCACCGCCGCCACCGATAATTGGCCCGGTTGGACCGATTTGATCCATACCGGCGCCAGGATGCATTTTGTGCATTGGACTGCTCGACATTGTGCGATTTGAGAAACTGTGCCGTCGATAGATTTTCGCTTTTTGCATAATATTTGACATTGTCGCGGATAATGAGCGTTTCTTCTTTTTAATGGATGACGATGCCGAAGATGGCGGCGTATACGATGATGGTGAACCGGATTGCTGATGGATACTAGCACCGCTACTACTACCGCCACTATGGGTGCCACGTCTACGTATCAATGGGATCTTAGCCAAACGATTCGTAATATCATGATGTGATGTCCGATGATGTTCGGGATGATACTGAACTTGCTGTGGCTGGCGCTGCTGCTGCTGCGGCTGCTGCTGGTGATGATAGTGCTGGAATTGCTGCATGTCGGGCTTGTCGATTTCAACGCCAATCGGTAACGATTGTGACCTATGCCGTTTTGTCATGCGTTTTAATTTTAAATCGGGCAACCAATTTGACAATTTGGACAGATACTTATGCTGTGAATGATGCTGGTTTGTTTGCTGCTGCTGCTGCTGCTGTTGGCTCTGCTGTTTCTGTTGTTGGATTTGCTGGTGCTGCTGTTGCTGTTGTTGTTGTTTCTGCTGCTGCTGCTGCAACTGTTGTTGTTGTTGTTGCTGTTGCTGCTGCTGCAGCAAAAGCTGTTGATGTGCCTGTTGCAGGCCGCTAACTGATGAGCCCTTAACACCCGGCTGGCCCGGATATCTTGACCGATCGCCCAATAGATACTCGGGCAGCTCATTCGATATTGTCACATAGCCAGATTGATTTAACAGATACGATTGCTGTTGCAGCTGCTGTTGCTGCATTTGCAATAATTGCCAGCGCTGCTCCTGATGAAGTAGATCAATCTGATCGAAATTTCTTCCACCCGCGGCACCCGATCCTGTACCACCGGATGATGTACCCGGTCCATAGCCACCACGTGATGAATATGGTTGAGACCAACCGAACTGATCCAGCTGGCCCATATAATCTAAATTCCTTGAGCTATTATAATCGGATAGACTGTTCGATGATGGATAGTATACAAGACGATCGGTGAGATTTCGATGTTTCTGTGCCATCATCTCAATATCATCGATATCTGTCTCCTCGTAATAAGGTGATAAACCTCTTGACAAACTCCGTGATTTACTTGATGATTCCCGATTCTGAGACCGATGCTGGGGGCTAGCGGTTTGCGATTGCGATTGCTGTTGCTGTTGCTGCTGCTGTTGATGATGATGATGATGTTTCTGATGCTTCAATTGCCCCTTATTACTACCACTTCCGCTTGCGTACTGGATATAATTTGTATCCGTTTGGCTACGCACCAAATCGGGATAATTTTGTACATCATGAAGTAAAGTTTGTGCCTGTTGAAGTTTCTGCTGTTGCTTCTGTTGCTGCTCCTTCCATTCCAAAATTTCATCTAGAGCCGCCGAACTGGCCAGCATTTGCTCTTTTTGTATATCAAAAATTGACTTATTCTCGAATACCGAACAAATCGGAACATTCTTTGACAATTCTCTTATATAATTCAGATTCTCCTCGCTAAATAGATAATCCGATGTACTATCACCGGAATCCACCAATTGTTGAATGGATGTAGTTATCGAGGCGGCCTCATCAAGAGCTTCGTCGTTTTGAAGATTCGAATCGGATTGGAGACTTGATGACTGCTGCTGACTAGTCGAAGTGCCACCCGCTGATGATCCAGCCTGTATAATACCACTAGTACTGCTACCGGTATTATATTTACCAGTGAATGGATTCTCATCGCTATGCTGTAGATACGCTCGTGACGCTTTTCCATGACCACCACTGGGGGAATTTGGTGATTTCTCTAGACTAGAGAATCCACTCATTGACGATAGGCCGGAATCCGATTTTGTCTTCTTCGGTGATGCGTCCATAGTACCAACACCGGATATACCACCGCCGCTACCTATTCCAATTCCGCTACCACTGCTATGTACACTCTGTGTCGATGATGTCGCAGCGCCGGCAGCACTCACCGGCCCAACAGATGGCGCTATCGCCGTCGATGCCGGCAATAATGTTGCCGCCGATTGTGACATATATCGATTACGATCAAGTTTTTGCTGTTGCTGTATCAATTGCTTTTGCATTTTTTCATTCATCATCATGATATCAGCATGAAATGGATTCATTATCGATATATTATGCTCTAATTCCATATCATTATCATTATCCATTATTATATCGATACTATTATCAGTTAAGAGTAAGCTAGATACCGTATTATCATCAAGATCAATTGTACCAGCCGTTGTTGCACTATCCGATGATAGTACCATATC
Source organism: Chrysopilus asiliformis (assembly GCA_964034945.1). NCBI lineage: Eukaryota > Metazoa > Arthropoda > Insecta > Diptera > Rhagionidae > Chrysopilus > Chrysopilus asiliformis. The sequence continues at coordinate 3,802,574 of OZ035964.1, forward strand.
CTCACCATTCGGTGCTGGTGGCGGTGGACTCTGGGATCCATTACTCATTAGATCATCATCGCATAATCCAGAGAAATCATCAATTTTACTTTGATAATTCGGATTCTGTAGATGCAATAGAAACAACATAGAATTATGACGTTCTAAACTCTTTTTCAATGATTTTATATATTCATCATCATTATAGATATTACTATTATTTGTTGATGTCGAACTTATAGCAGCGCTACTGGTACCTATTGATCCTTGTCCAGATCCTGCCGCTGCTGCTGCAGCGGCTGCCATTGCCGCTTCTGCTGCTGTTGTCGTGTACTGATCATCATTCGATGATGATAGATAATAATCATCGGTGGTGGTATTTCCGGTAGCCCCATAAAAATTAAACCTCTGTTGTAGTTTCTGCGGATTCTGTTGGTCATGGATATCGGTGACCGTTTCATATAAACACACATCACTATAATTATCTAATAAATTCGTTTTACTTAATAAACTATTGCGATTTTTTTCATTTAATAGATCCTGTGACGTTAGTATATTTGTATATCCACCAGTTCCCCCAAATTGTAATGATGTTGATCCGGTCAACTTCCCTTGTGCGCCAGCCGATGGTGATGATGTTGCGCTAAATGGTGATTTACCACCAGATATCGTCAATAGACCACCAATATTATCCATTGTTTCGTAATTCCTTTGGATTTGTAATGATTTCTTCAAAATCTCAGTCTCCTTATTGTCTAATAGTTTTAATTGCTCATTTAAATTCGTATTATTACGCAATAAATGCTTACTATAATCATCATCCTTAATTATAATACTGTTATCTGCACCAGTGACTTGTCGCTGTTGTTGTTGTTGTTGTAATTGCTGTTGTTGCAATTGCTGTTGATCCTGCAACATTTTCAAACGATCTAATTCGCCCGTCATGAAATGATCTCCAGTACCCGATCCAGACGATGATAACCCGCCGGGGACACCGTCCTGTTCAATAGATTTTCCCTGCTGCTGTTGCTGCTGCTGCTCTGATTGTGATATTGACATTGTACTAATTGCTGTTGTTAATGCGGACGTTGATGCGGCGGCAGCCATTGTGACGACCGCATTCGATGACAGTGATGCCGAAATGGCGGACGCTGCCTGCGATAAAGATGATGTTGTTGCCGATTTTTGTGCTAGAAATTTACTGCCACTGCTGCTGCCGCCGCCGCCGCCGCTACTGCTCGTACTGCTACCAATCGATCCTGAGGAATAATAATCAGTTCCTAATAACTTCTTCAGGATATTGATATTCTTTTCAAGTTTCATTATGATCGTGTCAAATTTCGTTTTATTCGAATCCGTTAAATTCGTTTTCGTGATCGGATTAAGCAGCAATAGTATAAGATTTTTATCAATTTTCTTAATCTTTTCAAAAAATGAATTCTCCATTGTTATTAATAGGCGTAATTTTTCCATTTGCTCTTCATTAAAACAGCTAATATCTTCAATTTTATTGATTTCCTCAATGATCGTTTGAATTAAATCGTGATATTGCTGTTGCTGTTGCTGCTGTTGATCGACACCGGTTCGAAAATTATAGATCCTTAATTGATCAATGAATGTCGCTTCTGACTGTTGCATTAGGTCGATATCTTGTTGGGTATCAATCTGATGGTAATTCTGCTGCTGTTGTTGTTGCTGATATGCTGCTGCCGCTGCCGCTGCCGCCGCCGCTGATGATGCGGCACCGCCATTTTGTCCAATTGACATTTCCGCTGCGGCTAATGCCGATTTGAAATTATTCAGCATATCCATTTCATTTTTATGATGTTTCTTCTTTTTCGATTTCTTACTACCATCTTTCGAACGGGCTGGTACTGGTGGTTGATTTGTAGTCACACTATTGCTACCTGATTTGTTCGCATTAGATAAATTATCGTTCACGATCGCATTTCCTGTTGCCGCTGTTGTGGTTGTTGTTGTTGTGGCGCCAGCGGCTGTCAACCCAGCCGGTGTCGATGATGTCGCAGCAGCTATAGCTGTTGAAGAGACGGACGAAGATGTTGATAAGATTTGACCCTCCGTATTGGAACTTTGTATAGGAACATTGAACCGTTGTTGGTCATGTTGTTGTTGCTGTTGTTGTTGTTTACCCAATTTATCAATTAGAAACTCATCGACTTCAGACGCTGAACTCTGGTGTTCCGGTTCGGCATCTTCATTATCTTCGTATATCATCCCCAGTGAAGATACCGGACGAGATAAAGATGCCGCCGCTACAGAGATCTCATGTAACTCCTTGTGCGGTACTATGATTTCAATATTACCGATACGTGATAAATAATCATCCCGGTATGCCTGATTTAGATTCTTATAAAATTCCTCATTCATTTCGACGCCGCTGCTCGTTAGAAATTGCCGGCTAGCTTCATTAATTCGACTACCACCCGGACTTAATTCAGCAATAATCGTAGTTCCTCCGCCCGTATCCGCTATCAATGCGACCATACCGTCCCCGGGATCGATGGCGCAAGGATCATTGACCTGACGAAAAAACTCTTCCGTTTCGATTACATCAATACCAATACCGGATACCGCTGCTGCGGCTGCCGCTGCGGCTGCCTGCTGCTGCTGCTGGTGGTGCTGTTGTATTAAACTACTAAATATGTCCCGATTTATTTCGCCGCTCCGAAAAAAATCCATCTCCGTTCGAATCCGATTATCGCTTTGACTTTTAAATAAATCCTCACCGGCTGCACCGACACCCCGATATAATTCACTATTGAAATGTGGTGAATGAGGCGCCGCCTGAGGCTGCTGCTGCTGCTGCTGCTGCTGCTGCTGTTGCTGCTGCTGATGGTGATGATGATGCTGTTGCTGTTGCCGATCACGCTGTATGAGATCAATACCCTCTTCGAGGCCATCTTTAATCGTACTATTGCCTAAAAAATCCCGTATTAGATGAGCATTTTGCTTTAGCGCTTCTTCACGACTCCCATTATCCGGACAATAGGCGACCACATCGACATTCATTGATGCAAAACAACTGGCCTTTTGACGTAACCGATGCATTTCACTTAGATTCGATTCATTCACACTGGCTGCGAGCTCATCATAACGTTCATCATCGTCATCCTCATCGCATAGCTTCTCATCGTCCAAGGTAATTACTGGCCGTGGCGATTTGGACCGTCGTCCATGATGATGATGGTATAGGCCACCAACTGTCCCACCCCCCATTGCTAATGGAGCCAATAATTTGTACCCATCGACGGTATCTGTGCTAGATTGAAGTGCCTCATTCTTTAGATCCTCCAACATATTGTTAAACTCATTTGTTGACGGCTCATGACGAGATGACGCGGCAGCGGCCGCGGCCGCAGCAGCGGCGGCCACAGCTGCCGCCGCTGCCAGCTGCTCGCGCTGATAGTGCAATTCACGGATTTTATCTAGATTACTCCGGCCATAATCGAAATCGGCCTGTTCACGTTGTGCTATTAGACCACCGCCGCCACCACCACCACTACCGACACCACCATCGCCACCACTGCCATCTTCCATATCCAACAAGTAGTCGGTACGGCCGTACAATCCCATTAAGTTTGCCACAATCGACTGTTGCTCAACGGTTATATTCTCAAGTTTCTCAAGTCGGGTCCACATCTTCCCATACTCATTCGATAGTAAGTCCAGGGCGCGCCAAGCAAACTTTAGCTCGGTCTCGAGCAGACTAATCCGTGTCGCGATCTTATCCATATAATCAGAGATAATATAATCAGAATGCTGTTGTGCATTGTACAGGGTGCACAATTGCTGTTCACTAGTCATCGATGACATACCAAGATCACCGCCGCTAACACTGCCACCAACTTGCGTTGATCGGCCCGACGGATGCATATTAATGCTTAAATTCGTTTGTGAGCTATACGCGCTACCTGCCTGATGATGTTGTTGCTGGTGCTGATGGTGTTGTTGAATCAACATTTGTTGATGTTGTTGCTGCTGCTGTAAATTGCTGCCGGTTGCCAATGACAAAGTCGAACCGCTGCCACTGGCCGCGCCGCTACGGAGCGACAATAGTGGGCTGCATGGGCTCGAATGGGCGCCTTGTATCTGGGACTGATGTTGCTGTAGCTGTAGCTGTTGCTGCTGCTGTAGATGTTGATTTAACAACATTGGATTCATGAGTTTATGGTGAGGTTTTGGCGATGTTGCCGACATTTGCTGCTGATGTTGTTGACTGATCTTTGACGACATTTTTTTTTTGTTTAAATTTTTTATTGCCCGGATTTTTACACTATATTAATTTGTTTATTTGTTTTTGCGGTTGCGTTTTTTGTTATTATTATTATTTTTATTTGAAGAGATTTTCAATTGATATGTTTTAGGTTTTCACTGATATATACTTTTTTTTCCTGTTCATTGATTTAGTCATGAGTTTTCTGTTTCTTATAAACTAACAACGATGATCAATCAAATTGTTATTTAATTGAAATTAATTTAATAACATTTGACTAAATCTTTAACAGCACAGACTAATTGGTTATAACGGTACTTTTTTTGTTGTTGTTGTTGTTGTTTTCAATTACGATTGTTGCACTCACAAAAAAAAAACAAACAAAAACTCTTTTTCGAATAGTTTTGATGAGTTTTAAATAATTTGACGTACACTTTTCGATTTCTAAATCAGTTCTCGATCGATTAGACACCGAAAAAACATAAATTCCGAGTACTTGATTTGGTATAGTAGCACATTTACTATCCTTAATTTATCCTTGTGTGGTGCATCGAAAAACATAAAACATGTCACGTTGATTAGGTTTGAATAGAAGAGGGGTGGTTTAGAGATATCAACACATGACTATCAAGACTTTGCATTTGTGCGGGGGGGACGTGGTTATTATTTTTTTTGTTTGTTAGTATATATATATAGATATATATATGTGTGTGTGTGTTTGGTTATAGTTATACACATATGTATATAGTTAATAATATCGTAGTTGAATTAAGTTGAATAATTATAGTATAATTTATAATTTTTGAAGACTTATTATAAGTAATTGATTTGAATAATTTATAGTATGTATAAGTATATATTAATAGTTATTTTCGAGTATATTTTAGAAGTTGCATATTTATTTTTTCTGCATAATTTCACAGTTTTTTTTTATATATATTTATTTTTTATTTATTAAATTTAGTATTTTAGTACATAAATTGTTCATTAGGAGTAGCAAGAATCCTTTTATACAAGTAGGAAAAAATTACGATTGATTTTTTTTTTAAACATTCATACAAAACACACATTTGATTCAGTTTTAGTCGATTTCGATTTAAGATTGCTATTATTAATTTATAGTTAGGTTTATAAAAAAGATTCACAAAGCAATCAAAAGTTAGGTGGTTAGTTTTTGAAGGTTAAATACCCCAAAGTCTGTTTTTGTCCCCTTTTGTTTCCCAGTTTAGAGTAGAGAAACGAACAAGCGAAATAAAAAAAAACATCCCCAACTCTACAAAGATTTCACAAAAATGTCTATATATTTTCACACTCGCATTTGGTCCATATTACGAGAGATCTAACGCACGCCCATGTACAAAAAAGCGTTCAGTTAATGTAACAAACACAGCGACATACACACGGATTAAAACACAGTAATATTTAGACGATCGTATATGATTTAAAAGTTTTCTCCGGCATTGCCAGATGTGCCTGAATCTATTGAAAATTCTGTAAAATTTCACTTCGTAAATATAACAGAAAAAATTCGTTGTCTTGCACTTTTTTTTTTTGTTAATGTCGGTGTTTATTTTACAAACGCAAGTTGGACAAAACCAAGAAAAATAAGTAGAAAAATCTCAGTCAAATATTTTCCCGAAAGTCAATTAAAAAACAACGTTTGGTTTTTTGTTTTTTGTTTTTGCCAACATTATCCCAACTAAACTTGATATCAATAATTATTATGATTATTATTTCCTATAAATTTTTTAAGCAATAAAATTCCCTAAGTCAGACGAAATATGATTACTTTCATATTTCTTATTATTTATAATGATTAAATTTATTATTTTAATTGAACCCCATGCCCCATGGCTCGCTTTCAGACACATTCATTAACACATTTTTATTTATATACTTTTTTTTTAAACATTTTCTTGCTGTCCTTCAATAAAAGGCCTTAAGCATTTATTTTTTTAAATTAATTTTCTTTGGTTTCAATTTATGTTAGATATTCCAAATATGGTATCAATCTCACTTTCACTATTTTATTATTATAAAAATATTTCGATAATATTCGAAATAAACTGAGAGAAATATTGTGCGCAAATTATACTTTTGTCAATCTCATTTTTATTCAAGTATTTTATCATTTTCTGATAAATCTTTTGCCAGTCCTAATTAAACGGAAAATTAACATAATTAGTTTTATCTATCGGTGCACATTAAAGTGATCGAAATGGATTGAATGTAAAATACGAAACTGTAAAAAAAAAATAAACAATCTTATGTCGTATGCCACCAAAAAGAAAATCGATTTTTGCATAATTTTGTAATTTACATATCCGGCGGTTCTCGGCAACTACAGTTACCAACACCGAATTGCAAAAATCCGGGACAAAAGTCTAGTTTTCGGGACGCCCGCTGCCAAGACAGCATGCGGAAATTCGGACCTGGAGTGATATTCCGTAACTTGTTTCAAGCGTTTGTTCCGAGTTAGAAGAAAAAGTGGTATTTGCTATCTCGGTTTCTCTCTGTCATTTATTTCGGTCAAAACAGAGACAGCGAATACTTTTTGTTCTTCTAACTCGAAACAAACGCTTGAAACATGTTACGGAATATCACTCTGGCGATTTCCGAGAAATATACAATGGCCGACACAAATTGTAACTAAAAACTTGTCTTTAATTGAGGCGTTAAAAGCTAGAGTGGACCAACCCACATGTCGAAATCGTGAATTTTGTTGTGTTTGAATCACTATTGCGAGTGAGTTTTTAGACAAAAATGTTTGGATGCACCAAAAAACGTTTCGACATTGAGTAATAAAGTCCACAGATTTTTTTTTCCAAAAATTTTCAGTCAATAATAGTACAGAGTGGAAAAGCTTCAAAAACTCGATTATACTCTAGTTTTTAACGCCTCAATTAGATGACATACACCACAAGATCGCTTCAAGTCACATCCGTCTCGTGTCGTTAAAAAAAATTAAATTCTTAAACAAATCCAAGAAAGTTTACGACATTACGATTCCACTCGAATGTGCAGGGATAGATCAAAGAAAGTTTTCTTGGTTTGAAATTACTAAAAAATTAATTTGTATCAAAAACTGATGTTACTGCTCTTAAAAAACCGTGTACTCGTTTTTTAACTACTATTGTGTAAAATACTATATAAAAAGTCCCCCGAAAATATTTTTCTACTTAGAAATTGCCTTCAAGGACTTCGAAAAAATATTTCCTGCTTAAGAAGTCCTCGGAAATATATTTTCTGCTTAGAAATTACCTTCAAGGACTCCAAAAAAATATTTCCTGCTTTAAAAGTTCCCGAAAACAATTTTTCTACTCAGGAATTGCCTTCAAGAACTCGCCAAAAATATTTCCGGTTTAAAAAGTCCTCGGAAATATATTTTCTGCTTAGAAATTGCCTTAAAGGACTCCAAAAAAATATTTCCTGCTTTAAAAGTTCCCGAAAACAATTTTTCTACTCAGGAATTGCTTTCAAGAACTCGCCAAAAATATTTCCTGCTTAAGAAGTCCTCGGAAATATATTTTCTGCTTAGAAATTAACTTCAAGGACTCCAAAAAAATATTTCCTGCTTAAGAAGTCCTCGGAAATATATTTTCTGCTTAGAAATTACCTTCAAGGACTCCAAAAAAATATTTCCTGCTTAAGAAGTCATCGGAAATATATTTTCTGCTTAGAAATTAACTTCAAGGACTCCAAAAAAATATTTCCTGCTTAAGAAGTCATCGGAAATATATTTTGTGCTTAGAAATTGCCTTAAAGGACTCCAAAAAAATATTTCCTGCTTTAAAAGTTCCCGAAAACAATTTTTCTACTCAGGAATTGCTTTCAAGAACTCGCCAAAAATATTTCCTGCTTAAGAAGTCCTCGGAAATATATTTTCTGCTTAGAAATTAACTTCAAGGACTCCAAAAAAATATTTCCTGCTTAAGAAGTCCTCGGAAATATATTTTCTGCTTAGAAATTACCTTCAAGGACTCCAAAAAAATATTTCCTGCTTTAAAAGTTCCCGAAAACAATTTTTCTACTCAGGAATTGCCTTCAAGAACTCGCCAAAAATATTTCCGGTTTAAAAAGTCCTCGGAAATATATTTTCTGCTTAGAAATTGCCTTTAAGGACTCCAAAAAAATATTTCCTGCTTTAAAAGTTCCCGAAAACAATTTTTCTACTCAGGAATTGCCTTCAAGGATTCCAAAAAAATATTTCCTGCTTTAAAAGTCCCCGAAAATAATTTTTTTTGCTTAGAAATTAACTTCAAGGACTCCAAAAAAATATTGCCTACTTAAAAAGTCCCCGAAAATAATTTTTTTTGCTTAGAAATTGCCTTCAAGGACTCCAAAAAAATATTTCCTACTTAAAAAGCCCACGGAATTTTTTTTTCAATTACTAATCTTGAAATCTTTTAAAAGAAACTCAATCAGTGGCACTAAGATTGATAGTAGGGAACACTTTTGTTTTCTGCTGTTAGGCGTTTGACATCGTTTGCATCGCAAAGGAACTCTGAAAACAGCGCAGCAGGCGAACATTTTTCAAAATGCCTAAAAGCCGACAACAAAAGTGTACCATACGATCTCTCCTGGTGTATTGGACGTATTTGCCACTAGAATTATTCGGTATTTAGTGACAGATATGTACGCGCTAGTACCTAAAATTGGCGATACTTTTTTTATGGACATTTATATGGTTTTGGCCACCATTTAAATGTTGACCCTGTGCAATTTCACAACCCTAAATATGTAACTGAAGCTAGAGACAAAAATATAACTGAAAATTTTCTATCTTGGACTATTTTTTAATTTAACAAATTTGATTAAATTCATCAAAATGCCAGAAATCTTTATGTTGACCGTTTATAATTATGACACGGGAAAACGGACCTCATTTGGTCGATGCTTTACAAAAAAAAATCTCCTTATTTGGTGCCTTATTTCGATTAAATGGGAATTAAATCCTCGTCTATATACCCCAAAAATATGGGGCAAAAAAGACAAACTGGTATAAGACGAAAACAAACAAGACCTATAGACATACTTATCGATTTATTGTAGCGACTCGGGTAGATGTATCACCATTACTTACTTTATGTAAGTTACTACAAGTCAATCTATCATACAATATTATTTAGTTTCGTTGAAGTTTTCTTCGTTTTATTATTGCCGTTCACCTGTAGCCATAAAATTCTCTTGTTTTTTACCTTCAATACAAAACTATAAAAAATGAGAGTCCGGTAAAATCCCACACCTCCCTCAACCACCGATCATATTTCGACTTGGTCATTTTGCCTACAATACGGTCATATTTTTTGTGTGTCTTTTTTCTGGTTTTTTGCCCTATTTTGAAGGAATGATAGAAAAATGGTCAGCATAAGGGAAACACTGGGACAATGAGGGAGAGTGCATGTCTCCACAACTGAAGAACTAATCCCCAACCTCCCTTCACCTAATCCGGACAAATTGGGACAGAAAAGCACTTTTTATTTATTTATTTATTATTTTTTGCTTTCTTTTGATAAAAAAAAATAAGGTATGTACACACGCAATGACCACAAGCAGTAGTTATCGCTACTCAGTTTTGGTCAAGCAAGTCGGGTTACGAAGTGGGACAGTTTCGAATTGAACCCAAAGCTTAACAACTCAGAGTTTACTCAATATAATTTACTCAATATGGAAAATAATACATTGGCGTGTACTGAACTAAATTACTAATATGCGTGCGAATACAGAATTTCGCCCCCATCCTATACTACACAATCATCCTAAACAACTTTTCTTCAAACATTTTCCATTTAAGTCTTTTGTGCTTATTTTTACTTTCTTATACGAAGTACCTAGTATGTAGTATAATACTAAAAAAAATGTCTTTCTGTCCGTTAGTTTGTTTGTCAGTTAGTCTGCAGTCGCCAATTGTTAGTCAGTCATCAGACAGTTGACGGTCAGACGTCAGTCATCAGACAGTTGACGGTCAGTCGTCAGTCATCAGACAGTTGACGGTCAGTCAGTCATCAGTCAGTCGTCAGTCAGTCTTCAGTCAGTCGTCAGTCAGTCATCAGTCAGTCGTCAGTCAGTCGTCAGTCAGTCGTCAGTCAGTCGTCAGTCAGTCTTCAGTCAGTCGTCAATCAGTCATCAGTCAGTCGTCAGTCTGTCGTCAGTCTGTCGTCAGTCAGTCGTCAGTCAGTCAGTTGTCAGTCAGTCGTCAGATTTCTCAAGAGATATTTTCGAGATATTTTCAATCAGATTTTTCTGAATTGCTTGCACACTAACGGTTTTGCTTTCCATTTCTGCCTGTACCCGTATCTTTTACCCTTTTCGAGATATTTTAGATGTTGTAAATAAATTGTTTGATGTTTTTTTTCCCCTAAACTAAGATTTTCTTCCTCGGATTTTAGAGAAGTAGATTTTTGAATAAGAAAGTCATGTGCTGTTCACATTAGATTTCTTTTCTTGTAATATTAATGGCTTTCGCTCACCATCTATTTATCATTATCCATCGTTTATTCCATTTCCGTGTTATTCTTGTACTAAATATGGTCTAATTGAACACTGACTGAAATGTTTTCCAACAATTATAACAGTGGCGCGACGCATAGTATCGTTGGCAGCGTTGACTGTACGACCAGCCAAAATTTGAAGAAAAAAAAACTTTATGCCTTAACCCATTAAAGTCCGGTGGTCTAGTGACTTTGAGCCTTATTCACAAAGGCTGGTCCAAAATGGGCGGTCTGTACTTTTTTTTAAAAGTTTTTTCTCTGCGGAAAATGATTTTCAAAAATTAACAAAAGGACAATAAATCCCAGCATTCGGATTCAGATCCTCTTGACCTTACTCCCCCCCCCCCCCCCCCCCCCACCACCCCACTACTTGGGCTAGTTTCCAATAGATGTTGGAATCAGGCCTACAGCGAACATCCATGCTAAATTTCAGGTGAATCGGTTCAGCCGTTCTCACGTGAAATAAGAACAGACAGAGAGACATCAACTCGTTTTATATATTAGTATGATGTCCAAATAAATATTAAAACCTAAATAGCCGAGAAATTCAAATAACTGTGCTTTAACTTCAAACGGAATCGTGTGGTTGAAAAACCAAAATGTGTTGGATAGTCAAAGTGTGCATTCAATTGTGGAGTGTTAAATTTCCAGATCGAATGCCTGAAACATATCATTAGGCGTTTCTATAAAAAAAAATAATGTAAGCCCGTCTAAAAATATGCTTTTTTTCAATAAGGCTAAAAAAGTTCTCAATTGTTGGTAAAAATTGGTAAAAATACGAAAATATTTTTGAGTTATGAAATGTTTTTTTGTTCCAATTTTGGCTGGGCGTGCTGTGAACATTAACACGCTTTTCCACCACTTTCATCATATAGGGTATATGTGAATAATATGTCTTCATCAATTTCTCCTATGGTCGGTGATTGGATGGTTGCTGAATGGTTAATTTTAGGTGGAAATTCTTAGAGTAGGTGGAGATGGGTTGAATCAATTCGTTTATTTCGACATACCACACCAATTATCCGCTACCTAGTCGCTAACTCTAAGGTGTATATGCAGTGCAGATCTGAGATTAGGTAAACCCCATTCAGTATTTTTGTTTTGTTTTATTTTGTTGTCCTTTTTGACTGTCGGCGCTAGTGTTTCACTTCGTTTTCATCATTTTGATTTATGGAAGACGGGGGTTTTTTTTCTGTTGCTTGCCTATATATGGGCGTTTATAATTGAGCTGTTTCTACTACCCACCCGCATATACGAGTATATCGTTTGATACGTTTTTCAGTATTGTTTATCAATAAAATTAATGAATTATAAATAAGGATTGTTATTTTCGTGATTATTTTTTTAGCTGCACCAAAGCATAACGAAACGAAAATCTGAAAACAAGTCATGATAGCAATAGTCGAACGTAAGTGCAATCCAATGAAAGTACGAGGAGTGGCTGTTGAACGATTGCAATTAAGGCCACAATCACCAGCAATCAATTTGAAATTAGTTGTACATAGTTTGCGGTCGATATCGGTTTTTGAAAATGGTTTTATTAAAGTAATTACTTTTAAATATTTAAAGAAAAAAATTCTTAAATATATACAAGATACGTGCCATAGACACCAAAAATTCCGACACCGTAGCCATTTGATGTCAGTAAAACCTGTAATCCAAATAGTCGACAATTGAATCATTGTCAGACTGCCCATAGGTCCCAGAATAGCTGAAATAGTCTCGCATTTAGGCAAATAGAGGTCCTAGGCGCGGCACGCCAATGGTCCGATCTAGAGGACAGACTGACAGACTGAGCAATTGCCCAGAGCGGCAAATTTGATCGGCAGCAAATTGGATTTATGGGCGCAAAGAATTGTCTTAAAAACAAGATTCCGATTACCCGCCGCAGGATGAGTCTTAATTCTAGTACACTCAGAAAAATGTCCAGGTCAACTTTTTGTCAGGTTAACTCTGACCTTACGGAGGTGTCTGTAAGCCAGCTAGCGGTCAGAGTTAACCTATCTAAGGTCAACTCGTGCAGCTCCCAATGCCCTACTTCACCTGCTGGTGGCTTAATTTCAGAATTTCTCCGACCACAGGTCAACTCAGTTTTACTTGCCCACATGCAGGCGAACGCGCGCCTGCCCGAGGCCAATTACGCCGTATGTAGGTCGTCGAGTTAGCCTCCATTTTTCTGAGTGTAGTAGTATATTGGATTTAGTATACCGTTTTTAACGCATTGAACTAATCGTCAGACAGAAAAATGAATTACGACAGGGTATTTGGTATGACAAAAGATTTTGATGTCCGTCTGTCCGTTTTTCCGTCTGTCAGTCTGTCCGTTTGTCTGTCTATCAATCCGTCCATTTTTCCGTGTACCGATCTGTCTGTTTGGATGTCTGTCCGTCCGTTCATTTCTCCGTCTATCTGTCCGTTTTTCTGTCTGTCGGTTTGTACGTTTGTCTGTCCGTCCTTCTGTCCATGAGTATAATAACTTTAGAAAAGATTGAGCTAGAGACTTGAAATTTTGTACAATTGCGTTTCCCGTAAATAGAAAGGCTAAGTTTCGAACCATGCCTTCTCCCCCCCTCACCCTGCCCCGTACAAATTAAAGAGTTTTTTACAATTTTACCGAAAACGATGAGTCGTATTCAAAAATTTCTAAAGATAAAATGTGTTTGGAATATGATTCTACATAACTACTTCATACATCAAACTCCTAGCGGACCATTCCTACCCCCGCGGCCCCTCCGTTATACAAATGATTGTTATTAAATTAAAATTCGGTCTGTCCTCATAGAGAGTATTCGACGAATGCCCCCCTGGCAATTGTAGTTATTCTTATATTTCTACATACTTATAATTTTCAAACTCAAACGTTTTAAATTTTAATACTAAGCAGTAACATCAGTTGAATAAGAATCGAAATGTGATTTTGTTCAAATAACAAAAAAATATTGTTGTTTGATTTCTCTTTTGTTCAACTTTATTAATTATTCTTTTGTCCCCTCCCCTTGCGTAGTGCGATTACACTTTTATCCGAAGTGTTTTTGATGTTGTACGAATATTTTTAGTTCTAAAACCAACGACGAGAAGAAGTTCTTCGTAAAGAAACCCTATTAGACACACCACTTTCAATCAAAATGTCAAAAATGTCGTTTTTTTCGTAAAAATTTTTTTTAGCAAAGTTTTTTACGGCCTTTTCAACATTAACTTGGCATCAAACACACATACGGTGGTGATTCCTGTGTTGGTGTCGAATTTTGGGCAAGGTATGGATGGACACCCTCACACCCTAACACACTGAAACAATTGTTGTAATTCGCATAAACGCATAATGTATTTTTCCACACGATTTTTTTTTTCATTTTTCTTTTCACTCATTTTAAATTCAACACTTGTACAAGTAGTTTTTTCCCACAAAAAAAAAGGCGAAAGGGAAAAAACTTGATGCGAAAATGTCCTTTTTTTATTATTTTTTTTTAAAAGTAGTTTACAGCCACAAATCAGGATAAGAGATGTCAGATATTATTGTCAGTTCACCTTTAAATATGATTTCCAATGAAAATATATATTAATATCCCGTTATTTCTGGCGATTCCCGGTTAACACATTCGGAAATTGTGCTAATTGTCGTTTGTTGCCGGAGCGAAAAAAAAACTCGAATTTATTTACAAAACCGATACCGAAAGCATCATCGAAACCATCACGAAAGACGCCGAGAAATGAAAACCGACTAAAACGGATCCCACTTCTCATTCGGATCCCACTTATTTTCGTAAATATGGCTTGATTCTCTCCAGGATTCTCCAGAAATTCCGGAAAAAAATTCCTTCCCCTGGATTTTTTGGTTTTCTGGATGGAAAATTGATGGAAATTTCGTTTTTCGTCAGCGAAACTAGCGATTTTGTAGCGACGGATTCGGGAATTTGTCTCCATCCACATTAATTGTGGCAACTTTTAATCGTCAAAGTAAACACACACAACTTTGGGACCAAAAAAAAAAACAGAACAGGGACAACATTGTCCAGGATTTTCCACCAATATTTTTTTTAAGTTGAAAAAACGCCACTATAGACAATTTTCTCGTATTCCTTTTCTAAAGGAAATGTAGAATTATTTTCCTTACAAAACTTTTCAAACTTTTCAATTTTTGACGAACAGAAAGTCGTTTTTGGTTTTTTTTTGTTAGAGATTTCTTGTAAAATTGCGGTTAACTAAAATTGTCCACTAAAAAATCCCACATTCATGTGAATTTCGGCGTGTTGTGTTTGGGAAAAATGAAGTCCTGTTTTTCAACAGATTACCCGCACGATAAGGACGAGTCTCTGTCCTCAGTTACCCCGAATATTGTCATATGCGTGCACAATTATTTCCATTTTTTTCCCCGAAACGAATTTCACCAACAAAAAAAAAATTTCGATTTGAATTTTTTTTTTTTCGAACTCACCCCGGAAAATGCGAAAATGAAAATTTTATTATAGTGGCTTTTCGTTGCGAATGCGAATGCCCTTACTATATAGAAATACACTTGAGAAACATAAATAAATTTTAGTTTAAATAAATAAATAAATAAATAACTGCTTTTGGTGTATTTTTTCTTGCCTAATGCCGAGACTACGACTAGCCTGATTCAGCTTAAGTGATTTTTCAACTTTATATGGTGGAAAGCTGAGAAACTACAAATACAAAATTTTGCCAACAGGGTTTTTTTTTCTTTCCCCATTCGATTTGTTATCCGTTCATTCTGATATACCGTTTAACATCCCCGTTACCATCCCCTAAGCCCAGAAAAATCCACATCAAACCCACCCCCAACGCTTGTATGTACTCACTTAACAGACACGCACACACACACACACACACACTTTCACAAAAATAACAATAATGTAGAGAAAATTGTGGAAAACTTGCAAGAGCTTAAAGACAAATTTTCCTCTTTTTTCGATATATTCCGACTGGGTTTTCGTATTTCTCTTAGTTATTTTCACCCCTGAATTTGATTTCGGGGTTGCCAAATTTCATTATTGCTAAAATATTACCGCTAAAAGTGGGCAAATGGATTTCGGTTACAAAAAACCGGCCCTAAAGGTAGGCAATTGAATTGGGGTGGAAATTTCACATTCTGTCAAGTTTGTCGTTTTTTTTTCTATCCTTGTTTAATGAAAATGCGACGACCGGCAATTTTAACTCTTGCTTTTATCTTAAAAATTACTGTTCTCCCCTACCCCCCTACAAATGTTGCCTCTCACGTGCCACCCCCTTTCCTATTTTCAAAAACTGTACGTGCATTCCCTAGAAATTTAAACCGACCGCAAAAAAATTTAAGGGTCTTTTTGATTTTATTCAATCACAACTAGTATTTTACTAATCACAACTAGTATTTTAATTGGGTGTATAAAAATGGTAGCGCCAGCCCATATATCGTTCTATCTTTCTTTATAATTATCCTTATTTCCGCCAACAAGTTTCTTGTCTATCCGTAGGCTTAATAGTAAAATTGGTTGCGTCTCTTTCATACATTTCCAAATTGATTTCCAAAAAGTACTAGAAATTCACTTATGGCAATACTAATATTTATTTGTAAATTCTTCCATATTGAAAGTTTTCCTTTTCTCTATACTATCGCTGCCCCTTGTTTCCAAAATTCAAATAAATTCGTGTGCTTATCATTTTCAATTCCTCTCTCATTGTTCAGATAGAAATTGTGTTGAAAGCCACGCACAGAAGAGAGCTTTCAACCCGATATGAGCTGAACTGATGGCCAAGGATTTGAATCGGTATTTGATGTTTGAGTTCGGGGTCGGAATTGTGAAGCGCGAGAGCAGTTCTTGTCTACTGCGCACAGATGGGGCAGAAACTGAAGCCACAGCTCAATGTGCCCAGTGAGTAAAAACATTTGAAGAGTTCACGTCTAACGGTTCAATGGGAAGTATTCTTATTGATTATTACACGGCGGCGACTGAAAATTTACTATCAGTTTTTTTTTGTGTTAGCCACAAGTCGAAAACAAGTTATAGAAGATTTTATTTTTTCTTTGTTTTTCATTTGGCAAAAAATACATTTTATTTATTTAACATTTTATGTTGTGTCCTTATTTTTCTACAGTTTGGTGTATTCACACCATATGAACTCAAACAAAAAAGGACATCTTTCACTAAATTCGCTCCCGTTTTGTATGTGGGGAAGTCGTACGGGTAGAAAGCCGATGCAACAAACTCCGTTCTTCTCTCATTCTCCGTTTTACAACTACACCAACGACTCACACATCGAAATTATAGAAAGGGTGTAAGGATAAAATTTCGAGGTCTATGCCCGCTCATTTTTTAAGCATTTCAGAATACTGTCTGCACATTAAAAATTGCCTATTTTTGGGGTTGCTTTCAAAGCTTGGCAAGACATGAAAACAAAAAAAAAACACGTAGAACGAGTTATAGTGTTGCCAACAGACAGGTATTACGAAAACATTCTGTTTACCCCAAAAAGTAGCCTCATTACAGTAGTCCGGTAGTCCGCGCTTAATTGCACAACTAATATAGTCTAGTAGTAATTATTTATTGCTTATAACCGGACTAAAATAATGTAATTTCCAGTTCGTAGCCCCAAAAATAGATTTTGATTAAAACCGTATTTATTTCTAAAGTGTAATTTCGTAACATTTTACTAAACTAAGTAAAAACTGAAGATAAAATATTGAAAACTTACAAGAAACAATAAATGTTTGTCATAAAAACAACTTAGAAGACAAGAATCTATTTAGGGGCATAAATATAAAGTTTTGATGTATGAAACAGTTTAAAACACATTTTGTCTTAATAAATTCTTTTAATAACGGAACGAGAAAAAAATAGAAGAGCTAGAGATAGCATAACTCGCGACATGAAAAACAATCCATTGCCTTAAAAAATGCGACAATCTGGCAAGTATCAGCGTTACCAATTTCAACTAAAAGAAACGTTTAAGGAAGAAATATTTACAAAATATTTTTAAAACTCGGCTAGAGTCCTTTTGATTATATTTATGTATGAGTAGTTAATACAACTACACATAAAAGAAAATACTATGCTGAATACACCGTAAATTTTCCTCAACGTAAGAAGAAGAAGAATAAGTTTCTCCACTTTTACACCTAAATTTATACTATTTGCCTTGCTATCCCTGTTTCTCCTTCCGAACCGTAATAAAAATCGGGTCGGTGAATCCCATTGACTGTTCCGCTTATTAGCATCACATTTCCGGTATAACAAATGTCTTAATTGAGATGAAACGAATGTGTAAAAATAAATATATAATGACATACCAAAAATCATTGCCAGATATGCGAATTTAACGAATTTAACAATAATGCCAGAAACAGTTATTTTTGTTTAAAACATTATTTTGGGAAATATTATTCTCTTCAATTCCTGTTATCAGTTAAATCACCGAACCCTCATTGGTTTTCGAGATAATCGCGAAAAACTGAACTTTTTGAAATAACGGTATATTTGGATAACAGTTTGGGATACAGAGTTCTAATGAAACACAAAAGTGTATGTAATTGTTTTGTCTTTAACTTCTGATAACTGAGAATCTCGTAGTCTAGGAGTAAATCGCAAAAGGATTAAGTTGGGGTTTTGAAAAAAAAAACCGTCAGTCTGTCGGTCTATCAATCTGTCAGTCTATCAGTCTGTCGATCTGTCAGTCTGTCAGTCTGTCAGTCTGTCGGTCTGTCGGTCTGTCGATCTGTCGATCTGTCGATCTGTCGGTCTGTCGGTCTGTCGGTCTGTCGGTCTGTCGGTCTGTCGGTCTGTCGGTCTGTCGATCTGTCGGTCTGTCGGTCTGTCGGTCTGTCGGTCTGTCGATCTGTCGGTCTGTCGGTCTGTCGGTCTGTCGGTCTGTCAGTCTATCGGTCTGTCGGCCTGTCGGTCTGTCGGTCTGTCGGTCTGTCGGTCTGTCGGTCTGTCGGTCTGTCGGTCTGTCGGTCTGTCGGTCTGTCAGTCTATCAGTCTGTCAATCAGCCTGTGAGCTTGTCAATCTGTCGGCCTGTCCATTGTACGTATCTTAAATAACTCGAGAACGCGTTGATCTAGAGACTTGAAATTTTTTGTAAGTAAGTTTTAGAAAAATCGTGGTTCTCTATCAATTTTTGGAATACAATGTTTTTTTTGGAAATATACCGTTTTCTGAAAATTTCTCGAAACCTATGCCGTTTTGTGAAAAATTCATATGACCAAATTTATAGCAAATAAAATTTTCTACATTTTTTGCATGTTTTTCCCGAAAATAAATATTAGCAGAGGAAAGTTTTATATTGATCACAAGTGATATTTTTTGATACGATTTTACTTACAACGTCATAGCTATGCAATGCTCTAATATTAACTTTCTGATGTTTCAAAAGGACACTCAAACGCCGTGTCCGTTCCACTGACGTGATTTTGTGCGGCCGTGAAGCATCAGGTGTTTGTCCTGCTGCCGCCATTGCCATATCTTCCTTACGCGTAAATTCCAAGGGTTTCACAGTAAAATTGGACAACAAGAAAACATTAACATACACACGTACACACACGGGATGTAAAAGAAAAAAATAGTTAAAACTTATTTATAATGAAAATTACGAATTCACTTCACTGAAATTTTGGGTGACTGATTTTATGTCAATTGGTTGCGTTTCGTATCACTTCGAAAAATATTGTCGATATTACGTTAAGTAGTCAACAACTAATAGCGCTTTTATTTTTTTATTTATTTTTTAAATAAAATATTGGCTGAAAATCGGTATTTAATTGATAATAATTGTAGCACCCCTGATGCCAAAACTGATTCTCTTCTCGCCGATTAATTATTTGATTGCTTCCTGGGTTTTTTTTTATCTTCCTCCCTCACCCGCCTCCCCCCTCCCACCATTCCAAACAAACTGAGTTATGTTGAAGTACTTTTAATTGTAATTTGGGGCTGTTAAGGGATGTGTAATATTGACGGCATTGTTTTAAGGATGTTGGAATGGAATGGGAGTGTAGCAGAAGTGGTATTGGATCACATTGCACAGCGGGTATTAAAAGAAAAACTTCGTTATTTTCAAATTTCCTTAGCCATCCCCTAACACCCCACGCCAGCCCCAACAGCGGTTAATAGGAAATAAAATCACCGGACCTGAACCAAAAATTCCCATCTACAATCTAAAAGCCGGGGATGCAAACAGAGAAGAAGAAAAAAAAATAACGGGAAATCCGGAGACTTGTCACCGGCGAGAAAACCACTCTAAAGACATTTCGTGTGTGTCGCTTTTAACGGTATAAATTCAACTGACAGCCACTTGAATTGATAGCGTACAGCAAAGTCACATTCTATTGTCAAAACAGAACAGAAATATCTGCCCGTTGAAATAAATAAATAAATAAATACGATAATATATAATAAAATCACTCTTTTTTTTATGGTGGTTACATTTTTCTGATAAACTATAGGAAATTTCACATTATTCGAAGGGTGGCAATTCGCAGACAATCGGTGGCCCTCTGCTGGAAAATTTTCAAGTTCATTTAAAAAAAAAAATACATATAGATATCTGATGTGAATAGCTTATGATTTTCTTATACAAAAGACACATTCCGTGGACAATTTCCGATATAATTTAATAAATAAAATATTAGTTGACAGACTGACAGACTGACAGACTGACAGACTGACAGACTGACAGACTGACAGACTGACAGACTGACAGACTGACAGACTGACAGACTGACAGACTGACAGACTGACAGACTGACAGACTGACAGACTGACAGACTGACAGACTGACAGACTGACAGACTGACAGACTGACAGACTGACAGACTGACAGACTGACAGACTGACAGACTGACAGACTGACAGACTGACAGACTGACAGACTGACAGACTGACAGACTGACAGACTGACAGACTGACAGACAGACAGACTGACAGACTGTAAGACTGACAGACTGACAGACTGACAGACTGACAGACTGACAGACTGACAGACTGACAGAGTGACAGACTGACAGACTGACAGACTGACAGACTGACAGACTGACAGACTGACAGACTGACAGACTGACAGACTGACAGACTGACAGACTGACAGACTGACAGACTGACAGACTGACAGACTGACAGACTGACAGACTGACAGACTGACAGACTGACAGACTGACAGACTGACAGACAGACAGACTGACAGACTGTAAGACTGACAGACTGACAGACTGACAGACTGACAGACTGACAGACTGACAGACTGACAGAGTGACAGACTGACAGACTGACAGACTGACAGACTGACAGACTGACAGACTGACAGACTGACAGACTGACAGACTGACAGACTGACAGACTGACAGACTGACAGACTGACAGACTGACAGACTGACAGACTGACAGACTGACAGACTGACAGACTGAAAGAATTTTTTGTGATATGACTCGTACTTCGTTCCACGCATTTCGTATAAGAAAGTAAAAATGGTGAAAAGCGATTTACCAGATTTTAAAGTTGGGTAAAATATACGGAAAATCGTCTGGAAACTGATAAATTATTTTATGTCTGGATATTTAACCCACAATCGTCATAGTTCACCACCCCAATGCCCTCTAAAATTTGCATAAAAACCGCATAAAATTTACATATATTTCCACTCCACTCTTAAACAAATTTCATTCGATTGTAGGTCGAATTTCCACATATTCTATTGTTATTATGTTTACTGATAAAACTTGATTTCATTCGGGTTTTTCATACACAGACAACTGTACATATTTGTGAAATAAATTAGCGAAACTTGCATCGAGCCCTTGTGAATCGCAATTACCGTCAAGTGCCATCGAATTCATACAAATTACCAATTTTGGATAATTAGATTCAGTGAGCCATCATCGACTTACCTTGATAAGAAAAAATAACAAGAAAAAATAATATGTGTTGAAATAAAACATTCAAAACATGTCAAAGCTATCACAATCAACAGATTCTTATCTATTTTTCGCGGGCCATGTGTTTTTTTTTCTGTATTGTTGTTGTTTTTTTAAACAAACTAAAAGTCAAGGTAAATCGAATACATAAAAATTCTATTCGATTACAGAATGGAAATATTGACTGGAGACCCTGAACTAGATACGAAAAAAGAGTGCGCTACAATTCGCTTAAAAACACATCAAGCTGTGCTGCTAAGCGGGTTCGGAAAAAACGGGTTTGTCAAAAGATTTTTTTTTCTTTCTTTTTTCGAAAAATTTGTAGTCAATATGATTTTTGACTTTGGATTCTAACACCACTTGATTGATTTTCTTGAAACTTGAAAGTTTTCTTGAGATTTTTTTCCAAAAATTTACAAAGTTTACAAATCAAAATTAAAAACAAAATACTACAAAATGTTCGGAAATGGTCACAGAATACAAAATTCCAGTTAATTTTGTCATTTCTACCAGCATTAAATACACAAAACCATTTATTCAGTTCTGGTTTTACCATTAATTGTGAAATGGTAAAAAAGTCACCGGAGATAAATCACCCCGCTCCTCACCGCCCTCTTGGCATGCCTCCTGCTCCTTCTGCTGATGTCCCGCCGAATCCTGTAAGGATTCGATTTTAAAAGAAAAAGGAGAGCCTAATTCAGTGTCACTTTTGTGAAAATTGAATTTTTCGTGGGACACCCCTCCCCCTGCACCGCCCAAATTATTAGTGATATCGCAAAATGGACATCGGATTCTTAATCAGAGGCCCGAAAAACCATCCTATGCCACATTTCAGCTCAATCGGAGACGTTTCAAAAAATTGAAAAAATCGCAAGGGGGACCCCTGCACTTTTTTTCAGGACGAAAAATTGAAGTCCTCCGATCGGGCTGAAATTCATAACTTAGAGGTTATCGGGGACGGAGAGTCGATATCCGGTGTCCTTTCTGAGGGGGGAGGTGCGGTTTGGGTGGTACAAGGACGAGGTCCTTGAAAAATCCTTTTTTCCCCAAAAAGGACATCGGATATCGATTCCTCGTCCCCGAAAACTCTAAAATTCAAAATTTCATGAAAATCCTTTTAGCCGTTTCCGAGAAAAAAGGATTCAATTTTTAAGGATCCGACATTTGAATAATCCTTTGTCACACTCGTAATTTTGGGCCTATCGACTTACTGTAAACGGTTTTTGATAGATAAAAGGATCCTAAAGAATGTGTGATTTTTGGTTTTCCTGAAACTGTAGAACTTTTTTTTTTTGAAGAATATTTTCTCAAGACTTTAGAATTTTCTTGAGATTTTTTTTTTAAATTTCAAAAATTTACAAAATGAAATGTACTGGCTATGAAAAATGATAGCTATGCCAGTCAATGTGTTAAAAAATAAATATTTCTAGTTATTTTAGACGTTCTAACAGGAAAACATAAAAATATAAAATATTGGGCTTGCCGAATTTTCGTGGCCAAAATTCAGATTAAATTCGACACTGTTCCGAAGTTCAAGCTTTGGTGGAATCAAGTTTTAATTCGGGTTGTTGATTTTTTTTTTAAATTTATATTTAGGGATTTCTAGTATATGTATTTATATACAATCAGGAAAACAAATAAACGGTACTCACATTTAGCTGCATGATAATCTTGTTATATGCCCAATTCCATCTCTGTCGAGCGGTGATCTCTGGCTTCCGGACACCTAGACCGCTCGTCACCTCCTCGGTTTCGCCTCGTGTTAGGATCTTCTTTTTAATCGGTTCAATATCACCGGATGCCAAAATGTCTAATTCACTGCTGGCAATGCCGGCTTGTTGTTTAGTTGGCGGCATCTGATCACTTTCATTCACTAGTAGATCATCATGTAGGGATGAGGGAATTTTTGCTTGTAGCATTTTGGCCGCGTTTGCCTGAGTCGTTGCAATAACACCGGATGTAATTGCGGCGGCCGCTGCCGTTGATGTTGCCATAGCGCTAATACCGGATGCTGCCGTCATTTGTACAATATCCTTCTGATCATATTGGTATAATTGATTTGGGCTTGGTATTTGTTCATCTTCATCCTCTTCGATTATACTCTCCTGTTTCTTAAGTGATAGCGATTGTTGTTGTTGATTGTGTTGATCATAATCACTTAAACTACTTTCATCAATTGTTTCTTGACTCAATAGTTGTTGTTGCTGTTGACTATTAACTTTTGCCGCTGTTGTTGCTGTTGTTGTTGTTGTTGGGATATCCAAATAATGTCCATTATCCATCATCATATCATGATGTTGATGTTGTTGATGATGATGCTGAAGATGATGATGATCATCATCATCGTCAATATAATCATCACGGCTCTCCTCAATATATTCCAATGACGATTGATTCTTTTGATGCATCTGATTGTGACGATGTTGCTGGGCCTGTTCTTGCTGCTCCTGTTCATTCTCAAGATATTTATATTCGTCCTCCTCATTAAAATAATCTTCCCGATAGTCATAGTATGGTGTATCATTTGCCCCGCTACCATAAACCTTCTGGTTATGCGATTGCTGTTGATAATAGTCATTAATTGTCGATTGTTGTGTACCAGATTTCATATCATTCATATAATAATCATCAATTTCATCGTCCTCATCAATGATATCACCATTATCTAAATTGTCATCATCATCGATATCATGTATTGGTAAATCTTCATCGTCGTCATAAATTTCGGTTGGCTGTTGCTTCATTAGCATATTATTTTTACCATTAATTGGCATTTTTGGTAATAATTTCTTACCACCAACGGATTGTGATTGTGTTGTTGCTGTTGTTGATAGCGTTCCTATTATTGTTGATGATGTTGTCGTTGGGATATACTTCATCGATTGATCCATATAATTACTATTCGTATTATTATAATATCCATGGTTATCCATTGAATCAATAATACCATCATCATTATGCTGTTGATGATATATTGATGTTGTATATTGATTTGCATTATTTATATTATTTATTGTTGATGTTGTTACGATTTGTTGATTATTAGCTAAACTATTATTTTGGTCTAAATGCATACTATGTTGTCCAGTCTTATTATTCATTTGATATCCCATTGATGCCGTTGTTGTTGACATTGGTGTTGTGCCAGATGTCGCTGATGTTGTTGCTGCTGTTGCCGTTCCTGTTAAATTCATACCAGCATTAATACTACCACCGACACCAGCCAATGTTGATAATAATGATGATACAAATGATGTTGCCGATATCGATGAGGATGATGTTGTCGTTGCTGTTGCAGTATTTGATGTTAATATAGATGGCGATGCTGTCGTTTTTATAGCGGATGTTGACGAAATCCCACTACCACCGTATGTTGTCACTGACGCTGATGATATTGTTGATGGTACTGATGTATTAAAATTATAGCTATTATCACAATATACTGAAGAATTTTTATTATTATATTGTTGTTGTTGTTGTGAATTATGATCAGAATATTTATTAATATTATTACTATAATCATAATCGTAGATACTTGTTAATATATCATTTTTATTTGATGATGATAGCGGTGTTGTTAATGTTGATGTTAATGTATAATCACCAATATTACCAGCTATTGCCGTTGTTGTTGTATCATATAAATCATAATTATTATTATAATTTGTCTTATCAGTTATATCACCCGTTGCTATATAATCATTTTCACTATAACTATAGTCATCATAGCCATATTTATAATCATCGCTATAATCAACAATATTCCCAATAATCGATGAACCTGTTGTTGTTGTTGTTGTGGTGGTGGTTGCTGTCGATGTTGTTGTTGTTGATAATGCTGTTATTGATCCCAATATCGATGATGTACCAATACCACTTAAATAACCACCACTGCTACCACCAGCCGCCGTTGTAGATGATAAACCACTATTTGTTGATGTTGTTGCTGCGGCCGCTGTAGACGTTACTAATGTTGAATTAAAATAGTCCAATGATGACGATGGTATTGTTGTTGATTTACTACCATAACCATAATAATTGTAGCTATTATCACCAAACGATGATATTGTTACCGGTGCCGAGACCGGTATATCATCATAATGATAACCTTGACTTGAATATCGTAATGTACCGCTAGTATCCGTATAATCATCATTATCGATATTCAAATTATCACCACCATCATCATAACAATCGGTTGAATAATTACATAATTTATAAATATCATTTGATGATGATGTTAAAACATCGGCTGTTGTTAATGCTGTTGATTGGCCAAATAGACTATTACTTGTTGTTATACCAGTATTTGTATAATCATAATTATCATAATTATAGCCAGTCGTCTGTTGTTGTATATTATCATCCAAATAATTGCTATAATCATTTGTGTAGCCATATTTTGAATTGTTAATTGATGATGTTGTTGTTGCTGTTGTTGTTGTTGTTGATGTACAACCAAATGCTGATGCTCTAGTCAATGTAACTGTTGTTGTTGCCGCTGGATTGACTGTTGATGTCGCTGTTGTCGATCCGACACCAGTCAAATTTGGTAGGAATTTCGTGGCTAAACCCAAATAGCTTTTCGCTGTATTTGTTAATGATGACGTTGCCGTTGATGTTGTTGATGATGATGATTGTGTTGATGTTGATTGATTATTATTGGCATTGCCGCCTACCGTACCAGCAACGACACCACCGACAGTTGCCTTTAAGCCGGTTGTTATTGTACTCAGCATACTACTAGTTGGACGTGTTGTACTATCATTTAATAGACTATTGCTTGTCTTATATGTTGATGTTGGTGTTGTTAAAATATCGGTTATCGTTGGTGTATCATATTTATTACTAGTATCATATAAATATTGTTCATAATCTTTTGGTGTACTAGTATAGCCATTGCCACCAAGTGTATAACCGACACTAGCTATCGTTGATGGGAATCCATATCCGATATTCGTACTAGTATTATCCATATCCGATAGTGTTTGATTTTTTGCTAGCATATCCAATTCAGTTTTATAATAATCTGCTGATAATTGTTGATTTGTAGTCGATATTAAGCCCGATATTGATGAATTTGTCGTATGCAAATCACTAAATGTTGACGATTGTTGATATGATGTTGATGACAATGGTTTCCATCCAATTGTTGTTGACGGCGATGAAATCGTATCTGAATAACCCGTTATCGTTGTTGTTGCTGTTGCTGCTGGTATTTGTGGTAATTTACTACGGCCAATTGATGACGATGTCTGTGACAATAATGATGTCGACATTGTCGTCATTGATGTCGTCGTAATACCGTAAATTTGTGACGATGACGATGTCACTATCGGTACTGGCAATTTCTTCATCTTACGAGATGTTGTTGTGGTTGTTGTTGTTGTTGCTGCTGCTGCTGCTGTTGCTGCCATTGAAGTTGACATTGGTAAACTAGGCAATAATATACTAGATGTTGTTATACTAGTATCATAGAAATAATCATCATTTGATAAGCTATCATTGTAATAGTTTTTCTGTCTAGTGTCCATATCAAATGACGATGAATTATATTCATTGATTTGTCCAATTTTTGGTATTTTATTGACAGATATTGATGCTGATGTTGCTCCAATTGATAATGGTGTCGGTATTGATGGTAATGTAGCACCTTTACGACGTTGTACACTATCATTAAATGTTGTATTCAAACTATCCGTACTATGATAAGCATAATTATAGTCTTCATTATAATTAATCACTGAAACTGATGTATGTGGACGAACTGTATATGGGAGTGCTGATGATGTTGACGATATCGATGAAATTGAAACAGCGGCGCCATCTCCCAATATCGAATTCGTTGCCGAATATTGCGAATAGGCAACCGGATCGCTATCACTGGCCATTGTGTTCTTCTTTAATCCGATTGTGGAACTGATGGCGCTACTACCGCCAAGAATTTGTCCGATACCGCCCATACTAATAAAAGATCCGGTACCGATTCCGCTACCACCACCAATACCACCACCCGTGGATGATTTTGGCTGCGGCAGCATTCTTGGTGTTGCCGGTAAACTAGTCGGTTGGGCCTTAGTAACACTAATACTAATACCGGTACCCGATAGGGTGGTACCGGCCGATGGCTGCGGCAAACGTCTCGATTTTTTATGTGAAACGGGTGGTGTTGCCGGTAGCGAAGCGCCCCGATGATAAATTCCGTCCACCATACTGCTACTATGCTTAATCGGGATCTTTGGTAGGCCTTTGCACATTGATGTGCCCCGCCCACCACTATCCCATTGCCGATCCTCGCTTAGATTATCACTATTACCATCATAGAAGGCGTACGGATCATCCGAGTTCTGATACATATTATTGTCGGTCAGATATGCTGTACCCGTCGTCGTCGTCGTCGTCGTCATCACATCACCATATTCATCGTACAGGGTGTCCTGTCGCTCTAGACTACGTTTCCGCAGCACCATCGGGTTTTGTAGTTGTTGTTGTTGTTGTTGTTGTTGATGGCCATAGCTTGTATTTTTGCTATAATTAATGCTGCTCATTGGACGACTATTGTAGGAAAGCGGATCATTTTCATCCTTATAGTAATAATCAGTCGGTGAATATGACTAGAAGAGAAAATATTTTTTTTTATCTGTTCTTATCTTGTGTTTTATAGTAAAATACTTACCGACATATTATGATCATAATAGGATCTATCGTCTTTCTCATATGAATTTTCTCGTGATGTTTCCAACGAACGTTGGGGCGTTCTCAAATTTCTGTATTGACTCGCTGATGAATTGGCATTTTGTCCGACCGGATAATTTAGATCGGAGGTATAGTCGCTATCTTCAGAATATCCCGCTTAAAATTGAACAGAAAAAAAACACAATTAATATCTAAAGGAATTAATCCAGTCTTCATAGGGTAAATCCCTAACCAATTTAACTGAGAGACGTCTGTCTTTCGCCATGCTGAGATATAGTTTTTAGTCTTCGGATATACATCCTTGCCTTTGAGGTATCCTTACAGACTTCTTAATGCCAAATTCGGATTCAGTGTCCCCAAAAACCCCCAGATGAGATTTTCTTCCGGAAAATTTGAAAAAAAAGTATAATCACGTTATCCTTTCAGGACCTTTCGTTATCCTTAGAGACTTCTTAATTCCAGAATAGGATTCAGCGACCTCAAAAGCCCCAAGCTAATATTTATTTCCGGAAAATTTTAAGAAAAGGACAATTACGATGTCCTTACCTGACTTCCCCTTATCCTTGCAAGGACGAAGTAGTGATAATATTGTATTGTCACCGGACTTACGTATGTGTGCAACATTTCAAGTCAATCGGATGAATGGAAGTGGGTCAAAATTGGATTGCAAGATTTGACACTGACAGACAAACAAACAAACAGACAGACAGACACGAAATTAAATTAAATAAAAGCTTTGAACGAGTTTCACTGTAACCATGGGTGCCGGCAGGAGTTTTATCAGGGGCACGGGGGGGGGGGGGGACTATATAAAAATTTATTTTTATGTATGCTTGAAAAGTTTGAAAGACCGGCCAGAGAGATGAGGTTTGTCTAAACTTTTAGTGATAGACAGAGTATCTTGGCACTGCGGTATGCAACAAATATTTTACCACAGGCAATTTTTTTTATATAAAAATACATCAATGTAACAATTATTCTAAAAAAAAAACTGCGCCGCAGGCGAAAATTTTTGAATTTCAAAGTCAAATCCGCCATTAAATTGACTTGACAATTTAAAAAAAAAATCCAATTTCCGGGGGGAGGAGGGCAAGTGCGACACCCATGACTATAACTACTTATATTACTTGATATATACTCACAATTTCCCAGATATTGAGCCTGACGATGACGTCGATCATGTGCCATCATACCGTTAAGTATTTCCAGTTTACGCTGTAGATCCCCGGGATGACTTTCTGGATCTTCATTGTAGTAGACATTTTCATTTTGTTGTTGTACCGAAAGTTTTGTTTTATCGTTTTAATTTTACGTGTGGATTATTGAAAATTTTCAAATTTTTCACCGAGAAATTTTCGGTTAAAACGTCGGTCGACGAAAAGCACCAAAATTTTAAACTTTTATTATTAATCTGGTTTGTTTTTTTCTTGCTCTGTTTTGTTTTATATTATTCAAGTTCATTTCCGTAGATTATAAAATACATAAGAATAATGAAAAATCAAGGCAACAAACAAACAAAATGGCAAAAACATAAATTAATTGGAAAAAAACTTTAATATAAAATAAATCTTATAGTTCTGCGCACTTTTAATTAGATTCTTTTTTTCTTTTTTTAAAAAAACAAAGTTTTTTTTCGCTGTAGTTACGTTTTTTTTTTGAACATTAAGCAACATTCAGTAAAATAAAAACATATTCAGCGGCCAAACATTAAAATACGCAAACATAAAACAAGAAAAAAACACTAAATTTGTGCCCGAAAATGTATATAAAAGCTTTATAAGATCCATTTAAATGTGCAAGCAAAAAAAAAACACCGGAAATAAACCCCCTACCCTTGGCTGGTCTCCTGCTTCTTCTGCTGATGTCCCGCCGAATCCTGCAAGGATTCATTTTAATAAGCAAAAGGAGAGCCTAATTCGGTGTCGCTTTTGTGAAAATCCAATTTTTCGTGGGACACCCCTCCCCCTGCACCGCCCAAATTATTAGTGATATCGCAAAAAGGACAACGGATTCTTAATCAGAGGCCCAACAACCACTCCTATGCCAAATTTCAGCGAAATCGGAGACATTTCACAAAATTGAAAAAATCGAAAGGGGGACCCCTGCACTTTTTTTAAGGACGAAAAATCAAAGTCCTCCGATCGGGCTGAAATTCAGAACTTAGAGGTTATCGGGGATGGAGAATCGATATCCGGTGTCCTTTTTGAGAAGAGCGATACAGTTTGGGCGGTACAAGGACGAGGTCCTTGAAAAATCCCTTTTTCCCTAAAAAGGACACCGGATATCGATTCCTCGTCCCCAAAAACTCTAAATTTCCAAATTTTATAAAAATCCTTTCAACCGTTTCCGAGATAAAAGGATTCAATTTTTAGGGATTTAACATTTGAATAATCCTTTGTCACACTCGTAATTTTTGGCCTATCGACTCACGGTTAACGGTTTTTGATAGATTAAAGGATCCTTAAGGATGTGTATTTTTTGTTTTTCCTGAAACTGCAGAACTTTTTTTAAAAAAAATTATTTTCTCGAAACTTGGAATTTTCTTGAGATTTTTTTTTGAAAAATTTCAAAAATTTACAAAATGAAATTTTTTTTAAGAAATTGCTACAAATTGTTGGAAAATGGTCACAAAATACAAAATTCCAATTAAGTTTGCCATTTCTACCAGCATAAATCAATAAAGTTATTTATTCAATTCTGGTTTTTCCATTAATTGTGCAATGGAATTAGAAAAGAAAAATGCACCGGAAGTAAATCATTTCTTAAACCTCCCGTAACTCCCCTTGGCTCGTCTCTTGCTCTTTCGGTTGATGTCTCGCCTAATCGTGTAAGGATTCGATTTAAAAAGAGCCCAAATTCTGTACCCTTTTTGTGAAAATTCCAAATGATTTCACGTAACCGGTCCAGACATCAAAATCCAATCGGATCAATTCTTGCTCCCTCTCCCGCATAAATGGATGTTTGTTTTAATAAAAAAATTTTCTTTCCCCATATCGAATAATTGACGATTGGCCCGCTTGGCAATTGTAGTTTTTTTTTATGTTTTTTGTTTCGTCTTAAATTTAAATAAAAATAAAAAAGCAAAAAGCTTTGTATAATCGAAATACATAACACAACATTACAACATCACATTCCACTCACAAACTATTATTAATGAAAAAATTTCTCGAAGCGCTTTTAGAGTTTTTCATATCAAATTTGATTACTCTTAAGTCTATTTAATTTTTTTTTCTTTATAAATATATTTTCACAAAACGTGTAAAAGTGAAGCAAAACATAAAGCAGTGATAGTTTTTTTTTCACAGTGCACACAACACAAATACAATACAAAGAGGTGTAGAATTTATAGAGTAGGAGCTGAGTTGTTGTGTAGAAGAAACTCTTATTTTTTTCTATCAGTGTTTAATTTTCACAGTAGAGTTTACTTAGAAGCAACAGATCTTCACTTGCAAAACGAAAAGAAGATTTTAGTAAAAAATATAAATAAGTAAATGTTGGATAAGTAATTTTTATTTTATTTTTTATTTTTTGTTTTGTGAATTATGAGCATGGAGCAATGGATTTTTTTTTGTTAGTAGGGGAGACTGGGGCTTGTTGAACCACAGGATAAATCAATATATCCCGACATCTAACGGCCCAATTTGAAAAGTTTAAAAGAGGCTACAACCATTTTAAGTAATGACTCAAGATAACATGGTCACTGTAACAGAAGTTAAACGGAAAGGAAAAACTAAGATATTATAATTATGTTATAATTAAATTGACATATAAGCCTTATAATATCTTAATAGGAACAGGACGGGATGTTTTAAAAAACAGAGGGTTGATACAATCATTTATTAATAAAGAAGGTTTATACAATCTTTTAAAGAGTGATCCAATAAGAGCTTCCTGTTTTTGTTTTAAATGTTTAATGATTGCTTCCAAAGCTGTAATCGTTCCATGTTAATCGACGTAACCAAGAGATTTCACTTATCCCCACATAATGTAATCCAATGGTGTCAGATCACGGTGGCCAATTAACATGACCATTTCTTGAGATGATGTTTTCATCGAACGTTTCCCTCAATAAAGCGATTGTATCGTTAGCCGTATGACATGTAGCGCCATCCTGTTGAAACCATAAGTCAGCTACACCAATATCTTGAATTTTTGGCAACAAAAATTCATTGATCATTGCTCTGTAGCGAGCTCCATTGACAGTAACACGCACTCCTTCCGCATTTTTAAAGAAATACGGTCCGATGATTCCGCCTGCCCATAAACCACACCAAAAAAGTGTTGTACGCACTCTGGTTGATTGATGAATGTCTAATAGTGTAAAATTAGTTCGAAATTTGGTGATGGTTTCACGAATAGTGCGTTCAGGGGGACGATTATGACGACCAAAATGTGGACGAAGAGCTCTATAACAATTCCTAACTGAGCACTGATTTTGGAAATAAGTTTCCACAATTAGTAAACGTTGTTCACACGTAAGTCTATTCATGATGAAATGGCACTGAATACTGAACACAAAGGTCATATAGACAAGCCAGTTGACACATAAGAACTGTCAAAACAACCCTATTGGAAAAAGTACCTTCAATTGGATCACCCTTTATTACTAGATTAATCTAGATATTAGATATTGTTGAAAAAATCCGAATTTTCAATTCATTTCCCGAAATTTATGGTCTTTGAGTAATTTTAGGATTTCGATAAAATGATTCAATAATCCTCCCCAACTCTCCCCTATTCTGATCTTGACTTGGTCGGGAGTGGCTGTGAATTTTAATTAGCAAAAGGGATACAATATGGAATGGAATATCGAAAATGTCTCCACTAGAAGATAGAAAGCTTTAATGTTACACTCAGCCAATTTAAAGAAATAATATTTCAAAAATAATACACCAAAATTGTTTCATTGCAGTAACTAAAAAAATGATAAAAACGAATACATGAAAACCTTGCGTCTATTTTATACGCAGGGTAAATTACCGGGCATTTCATATTCCAGCATGGAACAGAATAATTTGATTTTACAGCTCAATATACATTGCTATTCTCACTGTCCTGTTATGCCAATCACTGATAGATTTTTTTGTTAAATTCTAAAGCGGACTTATTATGACGAGCTTCAATTTTTAAAAGGAAAATCTCATTTGAAAAATCTGTGGCAATAAGTTAAAGTAGCTTAGGTCGATTTTCAGGCGAAACCAAAATCAAAATGTTCATACAGAACAGTTTGGCTTCGCCTAAAATTCGACGTAAGCTACTTTAACTTATTACCACAGAAATAATTAGCCGCGTATGAAATGCAGGATAAACAAATAAATGCTGTATCAAAAACTATTTTGAAAACAGCAGGGCAACGAGTTTTTTTAATTTCTCATCAAAACCCATCACTGTTTTTAATTGACCTGCAAGCAGCTTGGCAAAACTTGCCCTGCGTATGAAATAGACGTTATAATCTCTAAATGAATAAATTGAAATTATGAAATATTATCAAATAATGAAACACATTTAATAGTAAAAAAATAGTGAAAAAAAAATAATTAATATTATTACCGAATGGTAGCTCGAAACGACAGTCTAGTAAAATTAAATGTCCAGTTGGATTTTTTGTTCCAGCTACTTCGCCATCCATTAAAATTATATCCATATCGAGGGCATACCATTGTCCTTGTGTATCTTCAGTAGTGCTATATGGTATCGTATCCAAAGGTATTAATTGATAGCCAAGTGCGCGATCCCAGATCATTCCCTTAGTCCAGACTTCAACCAATAAACCACTATTTACATTGTTCGTTTCACTAAACGTTTCATATCAAGACACGATCACCAGTCAAATGTGGCAAATTATACAAAAATTTCCAATGCCAATTTATCACAATTTTGTGGTTGTTGTTGTTGTTGTTGTTATGTTTTTTTATGTTTTTTTTTTAAATTTTTGTTAATCGAAACCGGAAAAAAATCAAAAATAAATAATTACAGTAAATAAAAAATGACTATAGCTTTTTTTTAATTACAATAGAAAATCCTGTTCCCAACATGGCTCTGAGCCCTTGACAGTAACTGTTGTTGATTTGACGTTTTGCAATTTCAGTGTGACATACGTGTTAAGTTGGGCAGCTTGACCACCAATATATTTTGCTCTTTTTACTACAAAGAAAGAAAAAAAAAAAACAAATTATATACAAAACAAAAACTTAATCCTTTTGATAGTATTTTTTAAAGGGATTTTTGTTCGCCCATTTGATTTTGGCCAGCAGCAAGAATGAAACAGCTCCATTTGTTTTAACCAGGAAGAGTAGCTCCAAAAGCTGTAGCATTCTAGCATCAAAGGGCGATGTGAATGTACACTGCTATCTATTGAGAAATCTCGGAACTAGTCTATCGATCAGAGACGTTTTTACAAAGGTCGAATAAGTGATTTTTTCTATACCAAAGCTTTACACAATCCAAAATGACCAGAAAGTAAAATGGAGCTGCTTCCTGCTTGCTGCAGATCCCTGAAATTCTAAGATCTTACCTGTAACATTAAGTAGTGACATTATAAATACACAGCCAATAGTAATCTTGTAAATTTTATCCGAGTCTCATACAATTGTGGAAAACGTGTCAAAAAGTAGCTCGTCCTTGCTGTATCTTTAAACGCATTTATAACACTTTTTTGTTGTTTGAAAAAAATAATAAATAAATAAATAAACAAGTAAAATATCTTTCATATTTAATCCATTGGATTTTTATAAGTCAGCAAAAATTTGAATTTAAATTTATTTTTCATTTTGGAAACTAGAATTTGTTCTCTTTTCCTCTTTAATGTGTCTTTTTGTTGATTATTTCTCACTGTGTTATAAATTGAGTGTCATTTAATATATGTTACATCAGTATCACAACTCCTATTATTTCACTTTTTTTTTAAATTTTCATTAATTATTATTTTTAATTTTTTTTTATTACATACTAAATTTTTATTTTAATAAAATATTTATTAATCATTTCATAAACTATTTATTTTTATTACTTATCACTTCTGTTGCATATTTATTATTTATTTACACAAAAACTGATTTATAAGCTGTGTTGCTTTTTCCAAATTGAATTTGTTGATTAATTTCATTAAACTACAATTAAATAGTACCGTCTTATGTTTATTTACAGATGTCTGCCCTCTGAGAGTGCTATGCAAAAAAGGTATGTACACAAACGATTATTAAACTAGATTTTTTTTAAATGTTCTGCTTTGAATTGTATTAATCTTATTTAATTTTAAATGTGTCAAAAAAATTGTTGTCTTTAAACATAATATTGAGACTAGGCAACCAAGAAACAAAAAAGTGAAAATAAAACGATTTATATTTTTGACAGATTGATAGACTGACAGACTGACAGATTGACAGATTGACAGATTGACAGATTGACCGATTGACCGATTGACCGATTGACAGATTGACCGATTGACCGATTGACCGATTGACCGATTGACCGATTGACAGATTGACAGATTGACAGATTGACAGACTGGCAGACTGACAGACTGACAGACTGACAGACTGACAGACTGACAGACTGACAGACTGACAGACTGACAGACTGACAGACTGACAGACTGACAGACTGACAGACTGACAGACTGACAGACTGACAGGCTGACAGACTGACAGATTGACCGATTGACCGATTGACCGATTGACCGATTGACAGATTGACAGATTGACAGATTGACAGACTGGCAGACTGGCAGACTGACAGACTGACAGACTGGCAGACTGACAGACTGACAGACTGACAGACTGACAGACTGACAGACTGACAGACTGACAGACTGACAGACTGACAGACTGACAGACTGACAGGCTGACAGACTGACAGATTGACCGATTGACCGATTGACCGATTGACCGATTGACAGATTGACAGATTGACAGATTGACAGACTGGCAGACTGACAGGCTGACAGACTGACAGACTGACAGACTGACAGACTGACAGTTGATTCTAATGAATCTAATTGGGAACAACTCAAAGCTTAACTTTGTACAATTTCATAACATATTGAAAAATTACTTCTCACGCCTAAGATAAGACATAGACAAATTAGAAAATGGTTTGGGTGAGATTCTAACTGGACAAAAATGGGATTGTACGCAAAGAATCCCTCTTAAGCATTTTATCGGCTCAATACAGACCGCCTAACTGGCCTGTCAAAAACAAAAAAAAAACTCTGAGAATTTTCAATCGAACACGTGTGAATATTGCACCATAATTTGACAAATGCAACTAAAATTCTATTTGATGTATTGACATCGTATTGTAAAGTTGTTTCTCTTTTGCATATTATTATTTATTTATATAATTTCTTTTTTGTTTTTTTTACAAACACACAAACATTTGCCACACACACATAACTTTTGTACTATGAAGAGTTATAGTGCCAACCTACTGAGGGTGGCGGGGGCTGTTTTTGCCAAAAAATATTTTTTGTGGTAATTTTTTGAAAGATTTTTTAGTTATCTAAAAAATATAGGATTGGGGGTTCATCGAAGATGTAATTTTTGTAACTATTTGTCCACACAAAACCTCGAATTCTAGTCATTTATCCCTGCCACGGATAAATGGTAAAAATAGCAAATAATTTATAACGATTTACATTTTTTTTTTTTCAAAAAACTGAACAAGGTTAATTTACACTGTTCTTGTTTCGGGAGATTTTTTTGTTACATCTTTTTTGCTCCTACACAGTTATTAACTAATGGAAATTTTTCGAATTTTCCCAAAACGATTTCGTTGTTTTTCCAACTTTTCCGTCACCGATTTTGGTTTTTTTTTTGCTGGTTTACATCTCGGAAACGACAAAAAAGCGCTGCTCTACTTCTATTTTATTCCTTGCACGTATATTTTTTATATTGAATGGATATATGGATATTTTTCATGTGTACAGGTTTTAAATATATATATTTATATATAGATATCTATAAATATATATTTATAAGAAAAATATAGAAATTCTATATGGGAAAAAACTGACGTATATAGAATTAAAATTCCGAGTGGCTCGATTTAACATGCGTCTGATTTAGCGAATTTTCCGTGATTTCTTTTTTTTTTATTTCCCGAAACGGGATCATGTTTCTTATTTCTAAACTGTCACACAACACCAACCGATATCAATTTCACACACAAAAAAGAAATATTAATCCAAGATTACAAAATCGTGTGTTGTTTTTTTGTGTCGCTTCTGATCGAATAAATATTGAAAAACAAAAAAAAAAGGAAAACTATTTTTTTATACACACATAAATACATATTTATAAATAAAAACCAGTCATCTATATGTAAACGTGTGTATATCGAAAAAAATTAATAACAAATCATTTTCACACATTGAATAAACACAAAGTATTCTATATTTGTTCCATACGAAGCGCCCTCTCAGCGCCTAGAAGGTAGGCAATACTTGACACATTTGCAGGAGCAGCGGGAAATGGTAACGGTAACGGCAAATGAGAACGACGACAACAGCGACACCGACCACGACATTTTCCAATTTCGATTTTCGTCATAGAAAAGAAGCACCCCCCCTGTCCCCCTATTTCCCTTTCCCCTTATTCTGTCATTTTCTATATTTCTTTTTCACACACACACACACACACTCACACACACCAGTTAAATCGTTTTGTTCTTAACCTCGGAATAAATTTTAAGTTAAAAAAAACTCTCCAGCTCGCAAGTACACGAAAATAAAATCTTTATCACTTAAATCGTTTGGCTCGCCAGCACATTCAAAAAAATGAATCGCTAGCGAGTCTAACAATCGAAATTATTCGAATAAAAACGACATATTTGAATGACAATTTCCGGAAATCTCAATGTCCGTAATTTTTTCGATCTCCAGTTATTCTCTAGCGAAAAATAATATTAGAAAAAAATAACACACATGCATGCGAAAAATATAAACGCACACTTTTATTACCCCCTCTCGTTTTTAGCACGAGAAGTGCTTTTAGGAGGGGCGAGGGTAGAGAGAGAGAGAGAGAGAGAGTGAGAGAGCGAGAGAGAGTGAGAGACGACCTTTTATACAAATTTTGACTGATTTGCTCGCACTTTCAAACCAATTTCGGTACAAATTTCGAAAGTCAGCAGTGAAATGTGCTTTTGAAAACCTCTATGTGTGGAGGGGAAACACACAAAAGCTTTACCAAAAATGGATGATATCAAAATGCTTTAATTAATTGAGCTTTTCGAACATCTTCGATTAATTCAACAGTCGCCTATGAAAATCGAGGCAGAGAAATTTAATTAATTAAAAAAAAAAACAGAAAAAAAACGTTTGAAGTGCATATTATTAAATATAATAGCATTACCTATCATTTTGTTCTTTACCGTTGTAGGAAATGATATTCTATTTATCTTATACATAATTATACTCTATATGATATATCATATAAAAGTATATTGGATTAAGTATATCGTTTGTAACGCATTGAACCAATCGTCGGATATTAAAATTAACTATACTAGGGTGTTTGGGATGACAAAAGATTTAGAATTCCGCATATCCGTCCGTCTGTCTGTTCCTCTGTCTGTCCATCTGTCCCTCCGAGAACTCGAAAGAATTGATCTAGAGACTTGAAATTTTGTACAGTTGCGTTTCTAGTAAATAGCAAGTGAATATTCTACTTTTATTGACATATCCTCAACCTCCCCCCTCCCCCTTGGCTCGTTTCCGCCGAATCATGTAAGGATTCGATTTTAAAAGAAAAAGGAGAGCCTAATTTGGTGTCGCTTTTGTGAAAATTCAATTTTTCGTGGGACACCTCCACCCTCTGCACCGCGCAAACCATTAGTAATATCGGAAAACGGACAAAGGATTCTTAATCAGAGGCCGCAAAACCACTTTTATGCCAAATTTCAGCAAAATCGGAAAAGTGTCAAAAAACTGAAAAAATCGTAAGGCGGACCCCTTCACTTTTTTTAAGGACGAAAAATCGAAGTCCTTCGATCGGGCTGAAATTCCGAACTTAGAGGTTATCGGGGATGGAGAATCGATATCCGGTGTCCTTTTTGAGGGGGCGGTACGGTTTGGGCGGTACAAGGACGAGGTCCTTGAAGAATCCTTTTTCCCCGAAAAAGAACACCGGATATCGATTCCTCGTCCCCGAAAACTATAAAATCTCGAATTTCATAAAAATCCTGTAAGCCATTTCCGAGATAAAAGGCTACAATTTTTATGGATCTGACATTAGGAAAACCGTTTGTCTCTCTCGTAATTTTTGACCTAACGACTCACGGTTAACGGTTTTTGATAGATAAAAGGATCCTTAAGGATGTGCGTTTTTTAGTTTTTCTGAAACTGTAGAACTTTTTAAAAAAAATAAATTTTCTCGAGACTTGAAATTTTCTTCAGATTTTTTTTTAAATTTAAAAAGTTAAAATGAATTTTTAGAAAAATTTTACTAGAAAATGGTGGCAAAATACAAAATTGCAATCAATTTTTTGCCATTTCTACCAGCATAAATGCGTAAAATCATTTATTCAATTCTGGTTTTCCCATTGATTGTGAATCGGTAAAAAAAGGTACTGAAAGTAAACCATTTCTCCAACCTGCCCCTTCTCCTTGACTCTCCTGCTCTTTCTGCTGATGTTCCGCCTAATCCTGTGAGGATTCGATTTAAAAAGAAAAAGGAGAGCCTAATTCGGTATTCTCTTTGTGAAACTTCCATACAATTTTACATAACCATACATCAAAATCCAATCGGACCACTTTTTTTTCTATCTCCCGCAAAAATGGATTTTTTTAAATAAAAATTTTGTCTGTCCTCATATAGAGTATTTGACGATTGGCTCCCGTGGCAATTGTTGTTTTCTCATGTTTTTTTTCTGTTGCAAATGAATGAATGAACACTCAGAAAAATGGAGGCTAACTCGACGACTTACATACGGCGTAATTGGCCTCGGGCAGGCTCGCGTTCGCCTGCATGTGGGCAAGTAAAACTGAGTTGACCTGTGGTCGGAGAAATTCTGAAATTAAGCCACCAGCAGGTGAAGTAGGGCATTGGGAGCTGCACGAGTTGACCTTAGATAGGTTAGCTCTGACCGCTAGCTGGCTTACAGACACCTCTGTAAGGTCAGAGTTAACCTGACAAAAAGTTGACCTGGACATTTTTCTGAGTGAATACATGGATAAAAGAAAGTGTAGGTATTTCTTGCCGTGTACGACCAAACTAAGATTATTTTGTAGTGAATGTCTAGGTTTTCATATATTATTAAATTCTAGAAACAACATTCGGTTCTGCTTCCGAATTTGTACAGGTCCCTGGTCCAGGTGTTTAGCGGCTGTCCACAAAATACGTAACCGTTGGTGGGGTTTGATTTTGCGGTAGTGTGACGCCAGTACTAAAGTCCATACAAAAAATTGTGAAAAAAAGTTTGACGAAGGGGGTTTCGTGACGTATTTTATAGACAGCCGCCGC
This sequence comes from Chrysopilus asiliformis, assembly GCA_964034945.1. Classification (NCBI taxonomy): domain Eukaryota; kingdom Metazoa; phylum Arthropoda; class Insecta; order Diptera; family Rhagionidae; genus Chrysopilus; species Chrysopilus asiliformis. The sequence continues at coordinate 3,843,328 of OZ035964.1, forward strand.
TAAAGCATAAACCTCAGCAGTGTCAAAATATGTTTTAATTTTTAATATTCCTAAGAGAAAAAAAGCTTCGTAATACGTAATTTTTTTGAATCTAAAATTCTAAAATCAAATCAAAATTTCAAATTGCCGCTCGCTATTTAAATTTTTAAAGAAATTTTTGTATCCCACTGGTTTGCTATTTCTTATTTTGTGGCTTTACAAGACCAAAGAAGAAGAAAAAACTTTTCTCTCGTACATATTTGGGAAATTTCCAACGTCAAACAGCTGAAATCATGCGCAGTGACAACGTTTTGTGGACACCATTTTCTAGGACTGCAAGTGCGCCAGAAATTCTGATATGAGTATGGAAAAGCTCTCCCCCGCCCACCAAAACAATAAAACTTCTACCCAAGAACTCTCATGGCTATCTCCTCAATGGGAGAATCTTTGAATGAATGAATTCAGGCGCAACGAAATTCGGTTAATAGGGAAGTCGTTTATTAACAAGAAAACAAACAATTAAAAATATTGAGCTTTGCACTAATTGGATGAGTTTTAATTCACATTTGCAGTCAAGTTGCTTTCGAGACTAATTTCTTACCAGAAAAATCTGGTAAATGAGAGGGGCACAAAAAAATGGGGGAAATGGGGGAAAAACAATGGAAAAATTATAATTTGTCCTGGCGAATATTACAACTACCTCTTACCTCTTAAATCGCGGGGTGGATTCCTTCGGAATTGAATCGAACTCAGCCAATTTTTTAAAGTCCTTTTAGAAAAAAAAACAAATACAGTGAAACCAGCATAAGCCGGTAATCTAACAAATCAGGACAAATATCCTGGGTACGTTCTAGTCCGGCTTATACAGGTTTCACTGTTGCATCTAAACCTCTTTTATTACGAATTCAGATTCACGCGAACTGGGATATTTAAAAAAATGTTTTTCTTATGTAATTTTTTTTCAATTTTACCCGACCAAAGTCCAAATTAGGGTTAAAATTATTAGAAATATTTTTTTCGAATTTTTAGAGGCTTGTCTCTGAGTAAGAAAAATATTTCCGAGACCTTTTCTATCCGGGAAATATTTTTCTCGAATTTTTACTCGCTTGTTCTGAGTAGGAAAAATATTTCCGAGACCTTTTCTATCCGGGAAATATTTTTCTCAAATTTTTACTCGCTTGTTCTAAGTAGGAAAAATATTTCCGAGACCTTTTCTATCCGGGAAATATTTTTCTCGAATTTTTACTCGCTAGTTCTGAGTAGGAAAAATATTTCCGAGACCTTTTCTATCCGGGAAATATCTTCCTCGAATTTTTACTCGCTTGGTCTGAGTAGGAAAAATATTTCCGAGACCTTTTCCACACGGGAAATATTTTTCTCGAACTTTTACTCGCTTGTTCTGGGTAGGAAAAATATTTCCGAGACCTTTTCTATCCGAGATATATTTTTCTCGAATTTTTACTCGCTTGTTCTGAGTAGGAAAAATATTTCCGAGACCTTTTCTATCCGGGAAATATTTTTCTCGAATTTTTACTCACTTGTTCTGAGTAGGAAAAATATTTCCGAGACCTTTTCTATCCGAGATATATTTTTCTCGGATTTTTACTCGCTTGTTCTGAGTAGGAAAAATATTTCCGAGGCCTTTTCTATCCGGGAAATATTTTTCTCGAATTTCTACTCGCTTGTTCTGGGTAGGAAAAATATTTCCGAGACCTTTTCTATCCGAGATATATTTTTCTCGAATTTTTACTCGCTTGTTCTGAGTAGGAAAAATATTTCCGAGACCTTTTCTATCCGGGATATATTTTTCTCGAATTTTTACTCGCTTGTTCTGAGTAGGAAAAATATTTCCGAGACCTTTTCTATCCGAGATATATTTTTCTCGAATTTTTACTCGCTTGTTCTGAGTAGGAAAAATATTTCCGAGACCTTTTCTATCCGGGATATATTTTTCTCGAATTTTTACTCGCTTGTTCTGAGTAGGAAAAATATTTCCGAGACCTTTTCTATCCGGGATATATTTTTCTCGAATTTTTACTCGCTTGTTCTGAGTAGGAAAAATATTTCCGAGACCTTTTCTATCCGAGAAATATTTTTCTCGAATTTCTAGAGGCTTGTTCTAAGTTGGAAAAATATTTCCGAGACCTTTTCTATGCGGGATATATTTTTCTCGAATTTTTACTCGCTTGTTCTGAGTAGGAAAAATATTTCCGAGACCTTTTCTATCCGGGAAATATTTTTCTCAAATTTTTACTCGTTTGTTCTGAGTAGGAAAAATATTTCCGAGACCTTTTCTATCCGGGAAATATTTTTCTCGAATTTTTACTCGCTTGTTCTGAGTAGGAAAAATATTTCCGAGACCTTTTCTATCCGGGAAATATTTTTCTCGAATTTTTACTCGCTTGTTCTGAGTAGGAAAAATATTTCCGAGACCCTTTCTATCCGGGAAATATTTTTCTCGAATTTTTACTCGCTTGTTCTTAGTAGGAAAAATATTTCCGAGACCTTTTCTATCCGGGAAATATTTTTCTCGAATTTTTAATCGCTTGTTCTGAGTAGGAAAAATATTTCCGAGAACTTTTCTATCCGGGAAATATTTTTCTCGAATTTTTACTCGCTTGTTCTGAGTAGGAAAAATATTTCCGAGACCTTTTCTATCCGGGAAATATTTTTCTCGAATTTTTAGAGGCTTGTTCTTAGTAGGAAAAATATTTCCGAGACCTTTTCTATCCTTGAAATATTTTTTCTCGAATTTTTACTCGCTTGTTCTGAGTAAGAAAAATATTTCCGAGACCTTTTCTATCCGAGAAATATTTTTCTCGAATTTTTAGAGGCTTGTTCTGAGTAAGAAAAAAACTTTCGATACCTTTTCTATACGGGAAATATTTTTCTCGAATTTTTACTCGCTTGTTCTAAGTTGGAAAAATATTTCCGAGACCTTTTCTATCCGGGAAATATTTTTCTCGAACTTTTACTCGCTTGTTCTGAGTAGGAAAAATATTTCCGAGACCTTTTCTATCCGGGAAATATTTTTCTCGAATTTTTACTCGCTAGTTCTGAGTAGGAAAAATATTTCCGAGACCTTTTCTATCCGGGAAATATCTTCCTCGAATTTTTACTCGCTTGGTCTGAGTAGGAAAAATATTTCCGAGACCTTTTCCACACGGGAAATATTTTTCTCGAACTTTTACGGGCTTGTTCTGAGTAGAAAAAATATTTCCGAGACCTTTTCTATCCGGGAAATATTTTTCTCCAATTTTTAATCGCTTGTTCTGAGTAGGAAAAATATTTCCGAGACTTTTTCTATCCGGGAAATATTTTACTCGAATTTTTACTCGCTTGTTCTCAGTAGGAAAAATATTTCCGAGACCTTTTCCACCCGGGAAATATTTTTCTCGCATTTTTGGAGGGTTGTTCTGAGTAGGAAAAATATTTCCGAGACCTTTTCTATCCGGGAAATATTTTTCTCGAATTTCTACTCGCTTGTTCTCACTTGGAAAAATATTTTCGAGACCTTTTCTATGCGGGAAATATTTTTCTCGAATTTTTACTCGCTTGTTCTGAGTAGGAAAAATATTTCCGAGACCTTTTCTATCCGAGAAATATTTTTCTCGAATTTTTACTCGCTTGTTCTGAGTAGGAAAAATATTTCCGAGACCTTTTCTATCCGGGATATATTTTTCTCGAATTTTTACTCGCTTGTTCTGAGTAGGAAAAATATTTCCGAGACCTTTTCTATCCGGGATATATTTTTCTCGAATTTTTACTCGCTTGTTCTGAGTAGGAAAAATATTTCCGAGACCTTTTCTATCCGAGATATATTTTTCTCGGATTTTTACTCGCTTGTTCTGAGTAGGAAAAATATTTCCGAGGCCTTTTCTATCCGGGAAATATTTTTCTCGAATTTCTACTCGCTTGTTCTGGGTAGGAAAAATATTTCCGAGACCTTTTCTATCCGAGATATATTTTTCTCGAATTTTTACTCGCTTGTTCTGAGTAGGAAAAATATTTCCGAGACCTTTTCTATCCGAGAAATATTTTTCTCGAATTTTTAGAGGCTTGTTCTGAGTAGGAAAAATACTTTCGAGACCTTTTCTATCCGGGAAATATTTTTCTCAAATTTTTACTCGCTTGTTCTTAGAAGGAAAAATATTTCCGAGACCTTTTCTATCCGGGAAATATTTTTCTCGAATTTTTAATCGCTTGTTCTGAGTAGGAAAAATATTTCCGAGAACTTTTCTATCCGGGAAATATTTTTCTCGAATTTTTACTCGCTTGTTCTGAGTAGGAAAAATATTTCCGAGACCTTTTCTATCCGGGAAATATTTTTCTCGAATTTTTACTCGCTTGTTCTGAGTAGGAAAAATATTTCCGAGACCCTTTCTATCCGGGAAATATTTTTCTCGAATTTTTACTCGCTTGTTCTGAGTAGGAAAAATATTTCCGGGACCTTTTCCACCCGGGAAATATTTTTTTTCGAATTTTTACTCGCTTGTTCTGAGTAGGAAAAATATTTCCGAGACCTTTTCTATCCGAGAAATATTTTTCTCGAATTTCTAGAGGCTTGTTCTAAGTTGGAAAAATATTTCCGAGACCTTTTCTATGCGGGATATATTTTTCTCGAATTTTTACTCGCTTGTTCTGAGTAGGAAAAATATTTCCGAGACCTTTTCTATCCGGGAAATATTTTTCTCAAATTTTTACTCGTTTGTTCTGAGTAGGAAAAATATTTCCGAGACCTTTTCTATCCGGGAAATATTTTTCTCGAATTTTTACTCGCTTGTTCTGAGTAGGAAAAATATTTCCGAGACCTTTTCTATCCGGGAAATATTTTTCTCGAATTTTTACTCGCTTGTTCTGAGTAGGAAAAATATTTCCGAGACCCTTTCTATCCGGGAAATATTTTTCTCGAATTTTTACTCGCTTGTTCTTAGTAGGAAAAATATTTCCGAGACCTTTTCTATCCGGGAAATATTTTTCTCGAATTTTTAATCGCTTGTTCTGAGTAGGAAAAATATTTCCGAGAACTTTTCTATCCGGGAAATATTTTTCTCGAATTTTTACTCGCTTGTTCTGAGTAGGAAAAATATTTCCGAGACCTTTTCTATCCGGGAAATATTTTTCTCGAATTTTTAGAGGCTTGTTCTTAGTAGGAAAAATATTTCCGAGACCTTTTCTATCCTTGAAATATTTTTTCTCGAATTTTTACTCGCTTGTTCTGAGTAAGAAAAATATTTCCGAGACCTTTTCTATCCGAGAAATATTTTTCTCGAATTTTTAGAGGCTTGTTCTGAGTAAGAAAAAAACTTTCGATACCTTTTCTATACGGGAAATATTTTTCTCGAATTTTTACTCGCTTGTTCTAAGTTGGAAAAATATTTCCGAGACCTTTTCTATCCGGGAAATATTTTTCTCGAACTTTTACTCGCTTGTTCTGAGTAGGAAAAATATTTCCGAGACCTTTTCTATCCGGGAAATATTTTTCTCGAATTTTTACTCGCTAGTTCTGAGTAGGAAAAATATTTCCGAGACCTTTTCTATCCGGGAAATATCTTCCTCGAATTTTTACTCGCTTGGTCTGAGTAGGAAAAATATTTCCGAGACCTTTTCCACACGGGAAATATTTTTCTCGAACTTTTACGGGCTTGTTCTGAGTAGAAAAAATATTTCCGAGACCTTTTCTATCCGGGAAATATTTTTCTCCAATTTTTAATCGCTTGTTCTGAGTAGGAAAAATATTTCCGAGACTTTTTCTATCCGGGAAATATTTTACTCGAATTTTTACTCGCTTGTTCTCAGTAGGAAAAATATTTCCGAGACCTTTTCCACCCGGGAAATATTTTTCTCGCATTTTTGGAGGGTTGTTCTGAGTAGGAAAAATATTTCCGAGACCTTTTCTATCCGGGAAATATTTTTCTCGAATTTCTACTCGCTTGTTCTCACTTGGAAAAATATTTTCGAGACCTTTTCTATGCGGGAAATATTTTTCTCGAATTTTTACTCGCTTGTTCTGAGTAGGAAAAATATTTCCGAGACCTTTTCTATCCGAGAAATATTTTTCTCGAATTTTTACTCGCTTGTTCTGAGTAGGAAAAATATTTCCGAGACCTTTTCTATCCGGGATATATTTTTCTCGAATTTTTACTCGCTTGTTCTGAGTAGGAAAAATATTTCCGAGACCTTTTCTATCCGGGATATATTTTTCTCGAATTTTTACTCGCTTGTTCTGAGTAGGAAAAATATTTCCGAGACCTTTTCTATCCGAGATATATTTTTCTCGGATTTTTACTCGCTTGTTCTGAGTAGGAAAAATATTTCCGAGGCCTTTTCTATCCGGGAAATATTTTTCTCGAATTTCTACTCGCTTGTTCTGGGTAGGAAAAATATTTCCGAGACCTTTTCTATCCGAGATATATTTTTCTCGAATTTTTACTCGCTTGTTCTGAGTAGGAAAAATATTTCCGAGACCTTTTCTATCCGAGAAATATTTTTCTCGAATTTTTAGAGGCTTGTTCTGAGTAGGAAAAATACTTTCGAGACCTTTTCTATCCGGGAAATATTTTTCTCAAATTTTTACTCGCTTGTTCTTAGAAGGAAAAATATTTCCGAGACCTTTTCTATCCGGGAAATATTTTTCTCGAATTTTTAATCGCTTGTTCTGAGTAGGAAAAATATTTCCGAGAACTTTTCTATCCGGGAAATATTTTTCTCGAATTTTTACTCGCTTGTTCTGAGTAGGAAAAATATTTCCGAGACCTTTTCTATCCGGGAAATATTTTTCTCGAATTTTTACTCGCTTGTTCTGAGTAGGAAAAATATTTCCGAGACCCTTTCTATCCGGGAAATATTTTTCTCGAATTTTTACTCGCTTGTTCTGAGTAGGAAAAATATTTCCGGGACCTTTTCCACCCGGGAAATATTTTTTTTCGAATTTTTAGAGGCTTGTTGTGAGTAGGAAAAATATTTCCGAGACCTTTTCTATCCGAGAAATATTTCCGAGACCTTTTCTATCCGGGAAATATTTTTCTCGAATTTTTAGAGGCTTGTTCTTAGTAGGAAAAATATTTCCGAGACCTTTTCTATCCTTGAAATATTTTTTCTCGAATTTTTACTCGCTTGTTCTGAGTAAGAAAAATATTTCCGAGACCTTTTCTATCCGAGAAATATTTTTCTCGAATTTTTAGAGGCTTGTTCTGAGTAAGAAAAAAACTTTCGATACCTTTTCTATACGGGAAATATTTTTCTCGAATTTTTACTCGCTTGTTCTAAGTTGGAAAAATATTTCCGAGACCTTTTCTATCCGGGAAATATTTTTCTCGAATTTTTACTCGCTTGTTCTGAGTAGGAAAAATATTTCCGAGACCTTTTCTATCCGGGAAATATTTTTCTCGAATTTTTACTCGCTAGTTCTGAGTAGGAAAAATATTTCCGAGACCTTTTCTATCCGGGAAATATCTTCCTCGAATTTTTACTCGCTTGGTCTGAGTAGGAAAAATATTTCCGAGACCTTTTCCAAACGGGAAATATTTTTCTCGAACTTTTACGGGCTTGTTCTGAGTAGAAAAAATATTTCCGAGACCTTTTCTATCCGGGAAATATTTTTCTCCAATTTTTAATCGCTTGTTCTGAGTAGGAAAAATATTTCCGAGACTTTTTCTATCCGGGAAATATTTTACTCGAATTTTTACTCGCTTGTTCTCAGTAGGAAAAATATTTCCGAGACCTTTTCCACCCGGGAAATATTTTTCTCGCATTTTTGGAGGGTTGTTCTGAGTAGGAAAAATATTTCCGAGACCTTTTCTATCCGGGAAATATTTTTCTCGAATTTCTACTCGCTTGTTCTCAGTTGGAAAAATATTTTCGAGACCTTTTCTATGCGGGAAATATTTTTCTCGAATTTTTACTCGCTTGTTCTGAGTAGGAAAAATATTTCCGAGACCTTTTCTATCCGAGAAATATTTTTCTCGAATTTTTACTCGCTTGTTCTGAGTAGGAAAAATATTTCCGAGACCTTTTCTATCCGGGATATATTTTTCTCGAATTTTTACTCGCTTGTTCTGAGTAGGAAAAATATTTCCGAGACCTTTTCTATCCGGGATATATTTTTCTCGAATTTTTACTCGCTTGTTCTGAGTAGGAAAAATATTTCCGAGACCTTTTCTATCCGAGATATATTTTTCTCGGATTTTTACTCGCTTGTTCTGAGTAGGAAAAATATTTCCGAGGCCTTTTCTATCCGGGAAATATTTTTCTCGAATTTCTACTCGCTTGTTCTGGGTAGGAAAAATATTTCCGAGACCTTTTATATCCGAGATATATTTTTCTCGAATTTTTACTCGCTTGTTCTGAGTAGGAAAAATATTTCCGAGACCTTTTCTATCCGGGATATATTTTTCTCGAATTTTTACTCGCTTGTTCTGAGTAGGAAAAATATTTCCGAGACCTTTTCTATCCGAGAAATATTTTTCTCGAATTTCTAGAGGCTTGTTCTAAGTTGGAAAAATATTTCCGAGACCTTTTCTATGCGGGATATATTTTTCTCGAATTTTTACTCGCTTGTTCTGAGTAGGAAAAATATTTCCGAGACCTTTTCTATCCGGGATATATTTTTCTCGAATTTTTACTGGCTTGTTCTGAGTAGGAAAAATATTTCCGAGACCTTTTCTATCCGAGATATATTTTTCTCGGATTTTTACTCGCTTGTTCTGAGTAGGAAAAATATTTCCGAGACCTTTTCTATCCGGGAAATATTTTTCTCGAATTTCGACTCGCTTGTTCTGGGTAGGAAAAATATTTCCGAGACCTTTTCTATCCGAGATATATTTTTCTCGAATTTTTACTCGCTTGTTCTGAGTAGGAAAAATATTTCCGAGACCTTTTCTATCCGGGATATATTTTTCTCGAATTTTTACTCGCTTGTTCTGAGTAGGAAAAATATTTCCGCGACCTTTTCTATCCGAGAAGTATTTTTCTCGAATTTCTAGAGGCTTGTTCTAAGTTGGAAAAATATTTCCGAGACCTTTTCTATCCGGGATATATTTTTCTCGAATTTTTACTCGCTTGTTCTGAGTAGGAAAAATATTTCCGAGACCTTTTCTATCCGAGAAATATTTTGCTCGAATTTCTAGAGGCTTGTTCTAAGTTGGAAAAATATTTCCGAGACCTTTTCTATCCGGGAAATATTTTTCTCAAATTTTTACTCGCTTGTTCTGAGTAGGAAAAATATTTCCGAGACCTTTTCTATCCGGGAAATATTTTTCTCAAATTTTTACTCGTTTGTTCTGAGTAGGAAAAATATTTCCGAGACCTTTTCTATCCGGGAAATATTTTTCTCGAATTTTTACTCGCTTGTTCTGAGTAGGAAAAATATTTCCGAGACCTTTTCTATCCGGGAAATATTTTTCTCGAATTTTTACTCGCTTGTTCTGAGTAGGAAAAATATTTCCGAGACCTTTTCTATCCGGGAAATATTTTTCTCGAATTTTTAATCGCTTGTTCTGAGTAGAAAAATATTTCCGAGACCTTTTCTATCCGGGAAATATTTTTCTCGCATTTTGAGAGGCTTGTTCTGAGTAGGAAAAATATTTCCGAGACCTTTTCTATCCGGGAAATATTTTTCTTGAATTTTTACTCGCTTGTTCTGAGTAGGAAAAATATTTCCGAGACCCTTTCTATCCGGGAAATATTTTTCTCGAATTTTTACTCGCTTGTTCTGAGTAGGAAAAATATTTCCGAGACCTTTTCTATCCGAGAAATATTTTTCTCGAATTTTTAGAGGCTTGCTCAGAGTAGGAAAAATATTTCCGGGACCTTTTCTATCCGGGAAATATTTTTCTCGGATTTTTAAAGGCTTGTTCTGAGTAGGAAAAATATTTCCGAGACCTTTTCTATCCGGGAAATATTTTTCTCGAATTTTTAGAGGCTTGTTCTGAGTAGGAAAAATATTTCCGAGACCTTTTCTATCCGGGAAATATTTTTCTCGAATTTTTAGAGGCTTGTTCTGAGTAGGAAAAATACTTTCGAGACCTTTTCTATCCGGGAAATATTTTTCTCTAATTTCTAGAAGCTTGTTCTAAGTTGGAAAAATATTTCCGAGACCTTTTCTATCCGAGAAATATTTTTCTCGAATTTTAAGAGGCTTGTTCTGAGTAGAAAAATACTTTCGAGACCTTTTCTATCCGGGAAATATTTTTCTCGAATTTCTAGAGGCTTGTTCTAAGTTGGAAAAATATTTCCGAGACCTTTTCTATCCGGGAAATATGTTTCTCGAATTTTTACTCGCTTGTTCTGAGTAGGAAAAATATTTCCGAGACCTTTTCTATCTGGGAAATATTTTTCTTGAATTTTTACTCGCTTGTTCTGAGTAGAAAAATATTTCCGAGACCTTTTCTATCCGAGAAATATTTTTCTCGAATTTTTAGAGGCTTGTTCTGAGTAGGAAAAATACTTTCGAGACCTTTTCTATCCGAGAAATATTTTTCTCGAATTTTTAGAGGCTTTTTCTAAGTTGGAAAAATATTTCCGAGACCCTTTCTATCCGGGAAATATTTTTCTCGAATTTTTAGAGGCTTGTTCTGAGCAGGAAAAATATTTCCGAGACCTTTCCTATCCGGGAAATATTTTTCTCGAATTTCTAGAGGCTTGTTCTGAGTTGGAAAAATATTTCCGAGACCTTTTCTATCCGGAAAATATTTTTCTCGAATTTTTACTCGCTTGTTCTGAGTAGGAAAAATGTTTCCGAGACCTTTTCTATCCGGGATATATTTTTACGAATTTTTACTCGCTTGTTCTGAGTAGGAAAAATGTTTCCGAGACCTTTTCTATCCCGGAAATATATTTCTCGAATTTTTACTCGCTTGTTCTGAGTAGGAGAAATATTTCCGAGACCTTTTCTATCCGGGAAATATTTTTCTCGAATTTTTACTCGCTTGTTCTGAGGAGGAAAAATATTTCCGAGACCTTTTCTATCCGGGAAATATTTTTCTCGAATTTTTACTCGCTTGTTTTGAGTAGGAAAAATATTTCCGAGACCTTTTCTATCCGGGAAATATTTTTATCGAATTTTTAGAGGCTTGCTCAGAGTAGGAAAAATATTTCCGAGACCTTTTCTATCTGGGAAATATTTTTCTTGAATTTTTACTCGCTTGTTCTGAGAAGAAAAATATTTCCGAGACCTTTTCTATCCGGGAAATATTTTTCTCGCATTTTGAGAGGCTTGTTCTGAGTAGGAAAAATATTTCCGAGACCTTTTCTATCCGGGAAATATTTTTCTTGAATTTTTACTCGCTTGTTCTGAGTAGGAAAAATATTTCCGAGACCCTTTCTATCCGGGAAATATTTTTCTCGAATTTTTACTCGCTTGTTCTGAGTAGGAAAAATATTTCCGAGACCTTTTCTATCCGAGAAATATTTTTCTCGAATTTTTAGAGGCTTGCTCAGAGTAGGAAAAATATTTCCGGGACCTTTTCTATCCGGGATATATTTTTTACGAATTTTTACTCGCTTGTTCTGAGTAGGAAAAATATTTCCGAGACCTTTTCTATCCGGGAAATATTTTTCTCGAATTTTTACTCGCTTGTTCTGAGTAGGAAAAATATTTCCGAGACCTTTTCTATCCGGGAAATATTTTTCTCGAATTTTTACTCGCTTGTTCTGAGTAGGAAAAATATTTCCGAGACCTTTTCTATCCGGGAAATATTTTTCTCGAATTTCTACTCGCTTGTTCTCAGTTGGAAAAATATTTTCGAGACCTTTTCTATGCGGGAAATATTTTTCTCGAATTTTTACTCGCTTGTTCTGAGTAGGAAAAATATTTCCGAGACCTTTTCTATCCGAGAAATATTTTTCTCGAATTTTTACTCGCTTGTTCTGAGTAGGAAAAATATTTCCGAGACCTTTTCTATCCGGGAAATATTTTTCTCGAATTTTTACTCGCTTGTTCTGAGTAGGAAAAATATTTCCGAGACCTTTTCTATCCGGGATATATTTTTCTCGAATTTTTACTCGCTTGTTCTGAGTAGGAAAAATATTTCCGAGACCTTTTCTGTCCGGGAAATATTTTTCTTGAATTTCTAGAGGCTTGTTCTGAGTAGGAAAAATATCTCCGAGACCTTTTCTATTCGGGAAATATTTTTCTCGAATTTCTAGAGGCTTGTTCTGAGTAGGAAAAATATTTCAGAGACCTTTTCTATCCGGGAAATATTTTTCTCGAATTTTTAGAGGCTTGTTCTGAGTAGGAAAAATACTTTCGAGACCTTTTCTATCCGGGAAATATTTTTCTCTAATTTCTAGAGGCTTGTTCTAAGTAGGAAAAATATTTCCGAGACCTTTTCTGTTCGGGAAATATTTTTCTTGAATTTTTACTCGCTTGTTCTGAGTAGGAAAAATATTTCCGAGACCTTTTCTATCCGGCAAATATTTTTCTCGAATTTTTAGAGGCATATTCTGTGTAAGAAAATTCAAATGAAATTTTCCCATCTGAATGAATTTTTCGCATGATTTAATAAAATGTTCATTGAAAATGTGTGGAAAATAGATTTTTGTTGGAATATTCAGGAAGTTCATCATAAAAATCTTGTTTCCGGCGAAAATTTGTTTAAAAATGTGGGAAAAATTTAATTAGGATTAAATGTTGGCTAGAGGAGTCAATGTAAAAAATAATTGAATAATGAAAATCCCCTAGTGTTGCCATTTGTGAAAAGGTAGATGGAATAAAATATTTTGTTTACTTTAAAATATTCTAAAAACCAGTAAAAAATTCTTTTAGATGTTTAAAATGCCATTAGAACAGAGCTCGGCACTCCTTGGCTCGTCTGGCTCCTCACAACGATAACATTTTTATTCAAATTTTACGAGAATACAATCAATGTATGAACATTTTTACTCGACTCTCCAACGCAATGATACGTGTTGGTTGACGACGGCCACTTCGGCAGCCGAAATCAAACGATTGACTAACAATCGATGGAGCGAGCCTACGACAGTCATTTAGTATAATTTCTGTTGTTGATGCGTGCGGATGTATACATTTGCTCCCCAAAACCTTAATTGCTTCCCAAAGAACACTGTCGTACGAAATTTTTTCAGAAATTTGATTTTTTTAGTTTTCCTTTTCCATTATGAAGCGCTCATATTCAAATTCAAATACTATGTCGTGTGATTGGGAAAACAAATATTTAATAACCACAAATAATGAAAACCGTCAATGTCTAGTTTGCAGTTACATGTCGAATAAAAAATTCAATCTAGAACGCCATTACAACAGCTGTCTTATCAGGTAACATAATGCAATTTATCGCATGTTTTTTCGAAGCACAGAACCGGAAATACGTCCCCACAAGTTTTTTTGCACGGCGGAACTTATTATTTTTTTGTAATCGCATCATGATAAATTGTGTAGTCCACTGTTCCTAAACGTCGCCATCAAAAGCGAAAGAGCGTAAAAAATGAAAAAGATGCGTTTTCTCATTTCGTGTTATAGTATATGAAGAAACATAAAATTTCTTCGGGTAATAGTAAATCACTACATACATGGTGCCGAGGCCTGCATTAGAAGATCGAAAAATACTTTTCAGTTGAAAACTTTCATAATAAAAACCAAAATACTGGTTGCGAATCAAAAACGATTTGAAATTTCGCGCCTAAGAAAAAATTCAATCGCCACACTCCGCACCATGTCCAGCAAAAATGACCGCACCGCCTCCACATAGAGGCGATTTTCGCCACCCACCATTGGAATAGCGGACACAGAGTGCTTACAGTGAGTCTGAGGAAGACGATTCTTCATTCAGCAAATCATTCAGAGACGCCATTGTCTAAAAAATTTCTGTTAATCATAAGTGCGGTTTTTCGACAAAACGTTTAATATAAAATATCTCAAATAAAATCGAAAAATATCGATAATCATTTTTATACAATCGGAAAGTACCCAAATACTGAATTTACAGCGAAATTCTCATCGATCGAAATCATTCGAGAGTACAGTAGATTTTTCTATTGAATTTAATGGCTTCGCCGGAAGAAGCGATCAGAAATTTTTCTTGTCTCTTTTTTACCGGGAAATTTGATTCGTTTTTTTTTTTCGCGAGTGTGTGTGAATTACAAGAGTGAACTTTTAGTGTGTGTTCTTAGACGGAAGAAATTATTTCCCTGGATCTTTGCACCTTGGTAAGTGAAGCCATCATCGTTTCATTATTTTTTGACTAATAGTATGAATTATTTTCGACTTGTGGGAAGGAAAGTGATTTTCCTTTGCCATAAAAAGGAAATCTCCTACAACTTGATAAAACTTATTAGGATTTATATAAGTTTTTTGTTCTCTGGACTTTTCATTTCTATTCCATTTTCCGGTTGATTTGTCATGCAAATCCAGGATAAATTTTAAGATCGAAATATTTTTTGGAATTTTTTAAGTCATTGCTGAGAAGGAAAAATATTTCCGCATCCTTTTCTATGCGGGAAATTTTTTTTTTTGATTTTTTAGAGGTTTGTTCTGAGTAGGAAAAATATTTCCGAGACCTTTTCTATCCGGGATATATTTTTCTCGAATTTTTACTCGCTTGTTATGAGTAGGAAAAATATTTCCGAGACCTTTTCTATCCGGGAAATATTTTTCTCGGATTTTTTCTCGCTTGTTCTGATTCCTATTTTTATTTTTTCCCAAAGATCCTGACATTATTTTCTATTTTTTCTGGATATTTTCTTTAAAAAAAATTTTTCCTTTGATAAATTCGACTCTACAACCTGTCGGTGGGTGGGTGGGTGGGTGGTAGGGCATACGCTGGATGAGCGACAGGTGACCACCAGTTGTGCGCCGGACACCTTGGTGTGTGGGTGCGTGTGTGGATCACCGGGAAATATTTTTCTCGAATTTTTACTCGCTTGTTCTGAGTAGAAAAAATATTTCCGAGGCCTTTTCTATCCGGGATATATATTTCTCAAATTTTTACTCGCTTGTTCTGAGTAGGAAAAATATTTCGGAGACCTTTTCTATCCGAGAAATATTTTTCTCGAATTTTTAGAGGCTTGTTCTAAGTTGGAAAAATATTTCCGAGACCTTTTCTATCCGGGAAATATTTTTCTCGAATTTTTACTCGCTTGTTCTGAGTAGGAAAAATATTTCCGAGACCTTTTCTATCCGGGAAATATTTTTCTCGAATTTTTACTCGCTTGTTCTGAGTAGGAAAAGTATTTCCGGGACCTTTTCTATCCGAGAAATATTTTTCTCGAATTTTTAGAGGCTTGTTCTGAGTAGGAAAAATATTTCCGAGACCTTTTCTGTCCGGGAAATATTTTTCTTGAATTTTTACTCGCTTGTTCTGAGTAGGAAAAATATTTCCGAGACCTTTTCTATCCGGCAAATATTTTTCTCGAATTTTTAGAGGCATATTCTGTGTAAGAAAATTCAAATGAAATTTTCCCATCTGAATGAATTTTTCGCATGATTTAATAAAATGTTCATTGAAAATGTGTGGAAAATAGATTTTTGTTGGAATATTCAGGAAGTTCATCATAAAAATCTTGTTTCCGGCGAAAATTTGTTTAAAAATGTGGGAAAAATTTAATTAGGATTAAATGTTGGCTAGAGGAGTCAATGTAAAAAATAATTGAATAATGAAAATCCCCTAGTGTTGCCATTTGTGAAAAGGTAGATGGAATAAAATATTTTGTTTACTTTAAAATATTCTAAAAACAAGTAAAAAATTCTTTTAGATGTTTAAAATGCCATTAGAAGATCGAAAAATACTTTTCAGTTGAAAACTTTCATAATAAAAACCAAAATACTGGTTGCGAATCAAAAACGATTTGAAATTTCGCGCCTAAGAAAAAATTCAATCGCCACACTCCGCACCATGTCCAGCAAAAATGACCGCACCGCCTCCACATAGAGGCGATTTTCGCCACCCACCATTGGAATAGCGGACACAGAGTGCTTACAGTGAGTCTGAGGAAGACGATTCTTCATTCAGCAAATCATTCAGAGACGCCATTGTCTAAAAAATTTCTGTTAATCATAAGTGCGGTTTTTCGACAAAACGTTTAATATAAAATATCTCAAATAAAATCGAAAAATATCGATAATCATTTTTATACAATCGGAAAGTACTCAAATACTGAATTTACAGCGAAATTCTCATCGATCGAAATCATTCGAAAGTACAGTAGATTTTTCTATTGAATTTAATGGCTTCGCCGGAAGAAGCGATCAGAAATTTTTCTTGTCTCTTTTTTACCGGGAAATTTGATTCGTTTTTTTTCGCGAGTGTGTGTAAATTACAAGAGTGAACTTTTAGTGTGTGTTCTTAGACGGAAGAAATTATTTCCCTGGATCTTTGCACCTTGGTAAGTGAAGCCATCATCGTTTCATTATTTTTTGACTAATAGTATGAATTATTTTCGACTTGTGGGAAGGAAAGTGATTTTCCTTTGCCATAAAAATGAAATCTCCTACAACTTGATAAAACTTATTAGGATTTATATAAGTTTTTTGTTCTCTGGACTTTTCATTTCTATTCCATTTTCCGGTTGATTTGTCATGCAAATCCAGGATAAATTTTAAGATCGAAATATTTTTTGGAATTTTTTAAGTCATTGCTGAGAAGGAAAAATATTTCCGCATCCTTTTCTATGCGGGAAATTTTTTTTTTTCGATTTTTTAGAGGTTTGTTCTGAGTAGGAAAAATACTTTCGAGACCTTTTCTATCCGGTAAATATTTTTCTCTAATTTCTAGAAGCTTGTTCTAAGTTGGAAAAATATTTCCTAGATCTTTTCTATCCGGGATATATTTTTCTCGAATTTTTACTCGCTTGTTCTGAGTAGGAAAAATACTTTCGAGACCTTTTCTATCCGGGATATATTTTTCTCGAATTTTTACTCGCTTGTTCTGAATAGGAAAAATATTTCCGAGACCTTTTCTATCCGGGAAATATTTTTCTCGAATTTTTACTCGCTTGTTCTGAGGAGGAAAAATATTTCCGAGACCTTTTCTATCCGGGAAATATTTTTCTCGAATTTCTAGAGGCTTGTTCTGAGTAGGAAAAATATCTCCGAGACCTTTTCTATTCGGGAAATATTTTTCTCGAATTTCTAGAGGCTTGTTCTGAGTAGGAAAAATATTTCAGAGACCTTTTCTATCCGGGAAATATTTTTCTCGAATTTTTAGAGGCTTGTTCTGAGTAGGAAAAATACTTTCGAGACCTTTTCTATCCGGGAAATATTTTTCTCTAATTTCTAGAGGCTTGTTCTAAGTAGGAAAAATATTTCCGAGACCTTTTCTGTTCGGGAAATATTTTTCTTGAATTTTTACTCGCTTGTTCTGAGTAGGAAAAATATTTCCGAGACCTTTTCTATCCGGGAAATATTTTTCTCGGATTTTTAGTCGCTTGTTCTGAGTAGGAAAAATATTTCCGAGACCTTTTCTATCCGGGAAATATTTTTCTCGAATTTCTAGAGGCTTGTTCTGAGTAGGAAAAATATTTCCGAGACCTTTTCTATCCGGGAAATATTTTTCTCGAATTTCTAGAGGCTTGTTCTGAGTAGGAAAAATATTTCCGAGACCTTTTCTATCCGGGAAATATTTTTCTCGAATTTCTAGAGGCTTCTTCTGAGTAGGAAAATATTTCCGAGACCTTTTCTATCCGGGAAATATTTTTCTCGAATTTTTAGAGGCTTGTTCTGAGTAGGAAAAATATTTCCGAGACCTTTTCTATCCGGGAAATATTTTTCTCGAATTTTTAGAGGCTTGTTCTGAGTAGGAAAAATATTTCCGAGACCTTTTCTATCCGAGAAATATTTTTCTCGAATTTTTAGAGGCCTGTTCTGAGTAGGAAAAATACTTTCGAGACCTTTTCTATCCGGGAAATATTTTTCTCGAATTTTTACTCGCTTGCTCAGAGTAGGAAAAATATTTCCGAGACCTTTTCTATCCGGGAAATATTTTTCTCGAATTTTTACTCGCTTGTTGTGAGTAGGAAAAATATTTCGGAGACCTTTTCTATCCGAGAAATATTTTTCTCGAATTTTTAGAGGCTTGTTCTAAGTTGGAAAAATATTTCCGAGACCTTTTCTATCCGGGAAATATTTTTCTCGAATTTTTACTCGCTTGTTCTGAGTAGGAAAAATATTTCCGAGACCTTTTCTATCCGGGAAATATTTTTCTCGAATTTTTACTCGCTTGTTCTGAGTAGGAAAAGTATTTCCGAGACCTTTTCTATCCGAGAAATATTTTTCTCGAATTTTTAGAGGCTTGTTCTGAGTAGGAAAAATATTTCCGAGACCTTTTCTGTCCGGGAAATATTTTTCTTGAATTTTTACTCGCTTGTTCTGAGTAGGAAAAATATTTCCGAGACCTTTTCTATCCGGCAAATATTTTTCTCGAATTTTTAGAGGCATATTCTGTGTAAGAAAATTCAAATGAAATTTTCCCATCTGAATGAATTTTTCGCGTGATTTAATAAAATGTTCATTGAAAATGTGTGGAAAATAGATTTTTGTTGGAATATTCAGGAAGTTCATCATAAAAATCTTGTTTCCGGCGAAAATTTGTTTAAAAATGTGGGAAAAATTTAATTAGGATTAAATGTTGGCTAGAGGAGTCAATGTAAAAAATAATTGAATAATGAAAATCCCCTAGTGTTGCCATTTGTGAAAAGGTAGATGGAATAAAATATTTTGTTTACTTTAAAATATTCTAAAAACCAGTAAAAAATTCTTTTAGATGTTTAAAATGCCATTAGAAGATCGAAAAATACTTTTCAGTTGAAAACTTTCATAATAAAAACCAAAATACTGGTTGCGAATCAAAAACGATTTGAAATTTCGCGCCTAAGAAAAAATTCAATCGCCACACTCCGCACCATGTCCAGCAAAAATGACCGCACCGCCTCCACATAGAGGCGATTTTCGCCACCCACCATTGGAATAGCGGACACAGAGTGCTTACAGTGAGTCTGAGGAAGACGATTCTTCATTCAGCAAATCATTCAGAGACGCCATTGTCTAAAAAATTTCTGTTAATCATAAGTGCGGTTTTTCGACAAAACGTTTAATATAAAATATCTCAAATAAAATCGAAAAATATCGATAATCATTTTTATACAATCGGAAAGTACCCAAATACTGAATTTACAGCGAAATTCTCATCGATCGAAATCATTCGAGAGTACAGTAGATTTTTCTATTGAATTTAATGGCTTCGCCGGAAGAAGCGATCAGAAATTTTTCTTGTCTCTTTTTTACCGGGAAATTTGATTCGTTTTTTTTTTCGCGAGTGTGTGTGAATTACAAGAGTGAACTTTTAGTGTGTGTTCTTAGACGGAAGAAATTATTTCCCTGGATCTTTGCACCTTGGTAAGTGAAGCCATCATCGTTTCATTATTTTTTGACTAATAGTATGAATTATTTTCGACTTGTGGGAAGGAAAGTGATTTTCCTTTGCCATAAAAAGGAAATCTCCTACAACTTGATAAAACTTATTAGGATTTATATAAGTTTTTTGTTCTCTGGACTTTTCATTTCTATTCCATTTTCCGGTTGATTTGTCATGCAAATCCAGGATAAATTTTAAGATCGAAATATTTTTTGGAATTTTTTAAGTCATTGCTGAGAAGGAAAAATATTTCCGCATCCTTTTCTATGCGGGAAATTTTTTTTTTTGATTTTTTAGAGGTTTGTTCTGAGTAGGAAAAATATTTCCGAGACCTTTTCTATCCGGGATATATTTTTCTCGAATTTTTACTCGCTTGTTATGAGTAGGAAAAATATTTCCGAGACCTTTTCTATCCGGGAAATATTTTTCTCGGATTTTTTCTCGCTTGTTCTGATTCCTATTTTTATTTTTTCCCAAAGATCCTGACATTATTTTCTATTTTTTCTGGATATTTTCTTTAAAAAAAATTTTTCCTTTGATAAATTCGACTCTACAACCTGTCGGTGGGTGGGTGGGTGGGTGGTAGGGCATACGCTGGATGAGCGACAGGTGACCACCAGTTGTGCGCCGGACACCTTGGTGTGTGGGTGCGTGTGTGGATCACCGGGAAATATTTTTCTCGAATTTTTACTCGCTTGTTCTGAGTAGAAAAAATATTTCCGAGGCCTTTTCTATCCGGGATATATATTTCTCAAATTTTTACTCGCTTGTTCTGAGTAGGAAAAATATTTCGGAGACCTTTTCTATCCGAGAAATATTTTTCTCGAATTTTTAGAGGCTTGTTCTAAGTTGGAAAAATATTTCCGAGACCTTTTCTATCCGGGAAATATTTTTCTCGAATTTTTACTCGCTTGTTCTGAGTAGGAAAAATATTTCCGAGACCTTTTCTATCCGGGAAATATTTTTCTCGAATTTTTACTCGCTTGTTCTGAGTAGGAAAAGTATTTCCGAGACCTTTTCTATCCGAGAAATATTTTTCTCGAATTTTTAGAGGCTTGTTCTGAGTAGGAAAAATATTTCCGAGACCTTTTCTGTCCGGGAAATATTTTTCTTGAATTTTTACTCGCTTGTTCTGAGTAGGAAAAATATTTCCGAGACCTTTTCTATCCGGCAAATATTTTTCTCGAATTTTTAGAGGCATATTCTGTGTAAGAAAATTCAAATGAAATTTTCCCATCTGAATGAATTTTTCGCATGATTTAATAAAATGTTCATTGAAAATGTGTGGAAAATAGATTTTTGTTGGAATATTCAGGAAGTTCATCATAAAAATCTTGTTTCCGGCGAAAATTTGTTTAAAAATGTGGGAAAAATTTAATTAGGATTAAATGTTGGCTAGAGGAGTCAATGTAAAAAATAATTGAATAATGAAAATCCCCTAGTGTTGCCATTTGTGAAAAGGTAGATGGAATAAAATATTTTGTTTACTTTAAAATATTCTAAAAACAAGTAAAAAATTCTTTTAGATGTTTAAAATGCCATTAGAAGATCGAAAAATACTTTTCAGTTGAAAACTTTCATAATAAAAACCAAAATACTGGTTGCGAATCAAAAACGATTTGAAATTTCGCGCCTAAGAAAAAATTCAATCGCCACACTCCGCACCATGTCCAGCAAAAATGACCGCACCGCCTCCACATAGAGGCGATTTTCGCCACCCACCATTGGAATAGCGGACACAGAGTGCTTACAGTGAGTCTGAGGAAGACGATTCTTCATTCAGCAAATCATTCAGAGACGCCATTGTCTAAAAAATTTCTGTTAATCATAAGTGCGGTTTTTCGACAAAACGTTTAATATAAAATATCTCAAATAAAATCGAAAAATATCGATAATCATTTTTATACAATCGGAAAGTACTCAAATACTGAATTTACAGCGAAATTCTCATCGATCGAAATCATTCGAAAGTACAGTAGATTTTTCTATTGAATTTAATGGCTTCGCCGGAAGAAGCGATCAGAAATTTTTCTTGTCTCTTTTTTACCGGGAAATTTGATTCGTTTTTTTTCGCGAGTGTGTGTAAATTACAAGAGTGAACTTTTAGTGTGTGTTCTTAGACGGAAGAAATTATTTCCCTGGATCTTTGCACCTTGGTAAGTGAAGCCATCATCGTTTCATTATTTTTTGACTAATAGTATGAATTATTTTCGACTTGTGGGAAGGAAAGTGATTTTCCTTTGCCATAAAAATGAAATCTCCTACAACTTGATAAAACTTATTAGGATTTATATAAGTTTTTTGTTCTCTGGACTTTTCATTTCTATTCCATTTTCCGGTTGATTTGTCATGCAAATCCAGGATAAATTTTAAGATCGAAATATTTTTTGGAATTTTTTAAGTCATTGCTGAGAAGGAAAAATATTTCCGCATCCTTTTCTATGCGGGAAATTTTTTTTTTTCGATTTTTTAGAGGTTTGTTCTGAGTAGGAAAAATACTTTCGAGACCTTTTCTATCCGGTAAATATTTTTCTCTAATTTCTAGAAGCTTGTTCTAAGTTGGAAAAATATTTCCTAGATCTTTTCTATCCGGGATATATTTTTCTCGAATTTTTACTCGCTTGTTCTGAGTAGGAAAAATACTTTCGAGACCTTTTCTATCCGGGATATATTTTTCTCGAATTTTTACTCGCTTGTTCTGAATAGGAAAAATATTTCCGAGACCTTTTCTATCCGGGAAATATTTTTCTCGAATTTTTACTCGCTTGTTCTGAGGAGGAAAAATATTTCCGAGACCTTTTCTATCCGGGAAATATTTTTCTCGAATTTCTAGAGGCTTGTTCTGAGTAGGAAAAATATCTCCGAGACCTTTTCTATTCGGGAAATATTTTTCTCGAATTTCTAGAGGCTTGTTCTGAGTAGGAAAAATATTTCAGAGACCTTTTCTATCCGGGAAATATTTTTCTCGAATTTTTAGAGGCTTGTTCTGAGTAGGAAAAATACTTTCGAGACCTTTTCTATCCGGGAAATATTTTTCTCTAATTTCTAGAGGCTTGTTCTAAGTAGGAAAAATATTTCCGAGACCTTTTCTGTTCGGGAAATATTTTTCTTGAATTTTTACTCGCTTGTTCTGAGTAGGAAAAATATTTCCGAGACCTTTTCTATCCGGGAAATATTTTTCTCGGATTTTTAGTCGCTTGTTCTGAGTAGGAAAAATATTTCCGAGACCTTTTCTATCCGGGAAATATTTTTCTCGAATTTCTAGAGGCTTGTTCTGAGTAGGAAAAATATTTCCGAGACCTTTTCTATCCGGGAAATATTTTTCTCGAATTTCTAGAGGCTTGTTCTGAGTAGGAAAAATATTTCCGAGACCTTTTCTATCCGGGAAATATTTTTCTCGAATTTCTAGAGGCTTCTTCTGAGTAGGAAAATATTTCCGAGACCTTTTCTATCCGGGAAATATTTTTCTCGAATTTTTAGAGGCTTGTTCTGAGTAGGAAAAATATTTCCGAGACCTTTTCTATCCGGGAAATATTTTTCTCGAATTTTTAGAGGCTTGTTCTGAGTAGGAAAAATATTTCCGAGACCTTTTCTATCCGAGAAATATTTTTCTCGAATTTTTAGAGGCCTGTTCTGAGTAGGAAAAATACTTTCGAGACCTTTTCTATCCGGGAAATATTTTTCTCGAATTTTTACTCGCTTGCTCAGAGTAGGAAAAATATTTCCGAGACCTTTTCTATCCGGGAAATATTTTTCTCGAATTTTTACTCGCTTGTTGTGAGTAGGAAAAATATTTCGGAGACCTTTTCTATCCGAGAAATATTTTTCTCGAATTTTTAGAGGCTTGTTCTAAGTTGGAAAAATATTTCCGAGACCTTTTCTATCCGGGAAATATTTTTCTCGAATTTTTACTCGCTTGTTCTGAGTAGGAAAAATATTTCCGAGACCTTTTCTATCCGGGAAATATTTTTCTCGAATTTTTACTCGCTTGTTCTGAGTAGGAAAAGTATTTCCGAGACCTTTTCTATCCGAGAAATATTTTTCTCGAATTTTTAGAGGCTTGTTCTGAGTAGGAAAAATATTTCCGAGACCTTTTCTGTCCGGGAAATATTTTTCTTGAATTTTTACTCGCTTGTTCTGAGTAGGAAAAATATTTCCGAGACCTTTTCTATCCGGCAAATATTTTTCTCGAATTTTTAGAGGCATATTCTGTGTAAGAAAATTCAAATGAAATTTTCCCATCTGAATGAATTTTTCGCATGATTTAATAAAATGTTCATTGAAAATGTGTGGAAAATAGATTTTTGTTGGAATATTCAGGAAGTTCATCATAAAAATCTTGTTTCCGGCGAAAATTTGTTTAAAAATGTGGGAAAAATTTATTTAGGATTAAATGTTGGCTAGAGGAGTCAATGTAAAAAATAATTGAATAATGAAAATCCCCTAGTGTTGCCATTTGTGAAAAGGTAGATGGAATAAAATATTTTGTTTACTTTAAAATATTCTAAAAACCAGTAAAAAATTCTTTTAGATGTTTAAAATGCCATTAGAAGATCGAAAAATACTTTTCAGTTGAAAACTTTCATAATAAAAACCAAAATACTGGTTGCGAATCAAAAACGATTTGAAATTTCGCGCCTAAGAAAAAATTCAATCGCCACACTCCGCACCATGTCCAGCAAAAATGACCGCACCGCCTCCACATAGAGGCGATTTTCGCCACCCACCATTGGAATAGCGGACACAGAGTGCTTACAGTGAGTCTGAGGAAGACGATTCTTCATTCAGCAAATCATTCAGAGACGCCATTGTCTAAAAAATTTCTGTTAATCATAAGTGCGGTTTTTCGACAAAACGTTTAATATAAAATATCTCAAATAAAATCGAAAAATATCGATAATCATTTTTATACAATCGGAAAGTACTCAAATACTGAATTTACAGCGAAATTCTCATCGATCGAAATCATTCGAAAGTACAGTAGATTTTTCTATTGAATTTAATGGCTTCGCCGGAAGAAGCGATCAGAAATTTTTCTTGTCTCTTTTTTACCGGGAAATTTGATTCGTTTTTTTTCGCGAGTGTGTGTAAATTACAAGAGTGAACTTTTAGTGTGTGTTCTTAGACGGAAGAAATTATTTCCCTGGATCTTTGCACCTTGGTAAGTGAAGCCATCATCGTTTCATTATTTTTTGACTAATAGTATGAATTATTTTCGACTTGTGGGAAGGAAAGTGATTTTCCTTTGCCATAAAAATGAAATCTCCTACAACTTGATAAAACTTATTAGGATTTATATAAGTTTTTTGTTCTCTGGACTTTTCATTTCTATTCCATTTTCCGGTTGATTTGTCATGCAAATCCAGGATAAATTTTAAGATCGAAATATTTTTTGGAATTTTTTAAGTCATTGCTGAGAAGGAAAAATATTTCCGCATCCTTTTCTATGCGGGAAATTTTTTTTTTTCGATTTTTTAGAGGTTTGTTCTGAGTAGGAAAAATACTTTCGAGACCTTTTCTATCCGGGATATATTTTTCTCGAATTTTTACTCGCTTGTTCTGAATAGGAAAAATATTTCCGAGACCTTTTCTATCCGGGAAATATTTTTCTCGAATTTTTACTCGCTTGTTCTGAGGAGGAAAAATATTTCCGAGACCTTTTCTATCCGGGAAATATTTTTCTCGAATTTTTACTCGCTTGTTTTGAGTAGGAAAAATATTTCCGAGACCTTTTCTATCCGGGAAATATTTTTCTCGAATTTTTACTCGCTTGTTCTGAGTAGGAAAAATATTTCCGAGACCTTTTCTATCCGGGAAATATTTTTCTCGGATTTTTAGTCGCTTGTTCTGAGTAGGAAAAATATTTCCGAGACCTTTTCTATCCGGGAAATATTTTTCTCGAATTTTTACTCGCTTGCTCAGAGTAGGAAAAATATTTCCGAGACCTTTTCTATCCGGGAAATATTTTTCTCGAATTTTTACTCGCTTGTTGTGAGTAGGAAAAATATTTCCGAGACCTTTTCTATCCGGGAAATATTTTTCTCGAATTTTTACTCGCTTGTTGTGAGTAGGAAAAATATTTCCGAGACCTTTTCCACCCGGGAAATATTTTTCTCGAATTTTTAATCGCTTGTTCTGAGTATGAAAAATATTTCCGAGACCTTTTCTATCCGGGAAATATTTTTCTCGAATTTTTACTCGCTTGTTGTGAGTAGGAAAAATATTTCCGAGACCTTTTCCACCCGGGAAATATTTTTCTCGAATTTTTAATCGCTTGTTCTGAGTATGAAAATATTTCCGAGACCTTTTCTATCCGAGAAATATTTTTCTCGAATTTTTAAAGGCTTTCGACACCTTTTCTATCCGGGAAATATTTTTCTCGAATTTCTAGAAGCTTGTTCTAAGTTGGAAAAATATTTCCGAGACCTTTTCTATCCGGGAAATATTTTTCTCGAATTTTTACTCGCTTGTTGTGAGTAGGAAAAATATTTCCGATACCTTTTCTATCCGGGAAATATTTTTCTCGAATTTTTACTCGCTTGTTGTGAGTAGGAAAAATATTTCCGAGACCTTTTCTATCCGGGAAATATTTTTCTCGAATTTTTACTCGCTTGTTGTGAGTAGGAAAAATATTTCCGAGACCTTTTCCACCCGGGAAATATTTTTCTCGAATTTTTAATCGCTTGTTCTGAGTATGAAAAATATTTCCGAGACCTTTTCTATCCGGGAAATATTTTTCTCGAATTTTTACTCGCTTGTTGTGAGTAGGAAAAATATTTCCGAGACCTTTTCCACCCGGGAAATATTTTTCTCGAATTTTTAATCGCTTGTTCTGAGTATGAAAATATTTCCGAGACCTTTTCTATCCGAGAAATATTTTTCTCGAATTTTTAAAGGCTTTTTCTAAGTTGAAAAAATACTTTCGACACCTTTTCTATCCGGGAAATATTTTTCTCGAATTTCTAGAAGCTTGTTCTGAGTAGGAAAAATATTTCCGAGACCTTTTCTATCCGGGATATATTTTTCTCGAATTTTTTCTCGCTTGTTCTGATTCCTATTTTTATTTTTTCCCAAAGATCCTGACATTATTTTCTATTTTTTCTGGATATTTTCTTTAAAAAAAATTTTTCCTTTGATAAATTCGACTCTACAACCTGTCGGTGGGTGGGTGGTAGGGCATACGCTGGATGAGCGACAGGTGACCACCAGTTGTGCGCCGGACACCTTGGTGTGTGGGTGCGTGTGTGGATCACCGAGAAAAATATTTTTCTCGAATTTTTACTCGCTTGTTCTGAGTAGAAAAAATATTTCCGAGGCGTTTTCTATCCGGGATATATTTTTCTCAAATTTTTACTCGCTTGTTCTGAGTAGGAAAACTATTTCGGAGACCTTTTCTATCCGAGAAATATTTTTCTCGAATTTTTAGAGGCTTGTTCTAAGTTGGAAAAATATTTCCGAGACCTTTTCTATCCGGGAAATATTTTTCTCGAATTTTTACTCGCTTGTTCTGAGTAGGAAAAATATTTCCGAGACCTTTTCTATCCGGGAAATATTTTTCTCGAATTTTTACTCGCTTGTTCTGAGTAGGAAAAGTATTTCCGAGACCTTTTCTATCCGAGAAATATTTTTCTCGAATTTTTAGAGGCTTGTTCTGAGTAGGAAAAATACTTTCGAGACCTTTTCTATCCGGGAAATATTTTTCTCTAATTTCTAGAGGCTTGTTCTAAGTAGGAAAAATATTTCCGAGACCTTTTCTGTCCGGGAAATATTTTTCTTGAATTTTTACTCGCTTGTTCTGAGTAGGAAAAATATTTCCGAGACCTTTTCTATCCGGCAAATATTTTTCTCGAATTTTTAGAGGCATATTCTGTGTAAGAAAATTCAAATGAAATTTTCCCATCTGAATGAATTTTTCGCATGATTTAATAAAATGTTCATTGAAAATGTGTGGAAAATAGATTTTTGTTGGAATATTCAGGAAGTTCATCATAAAAATCTTGTTTCCGGCGAAAATTTGTTTAAAAATGTGGGAAAAATATAATTAGGATTAAATGTTGGCTAGAGGAGTCAATGTAAAAAATAATTGAATAATGAAAATCCCCTAGTGTTGCCATTTGTGAAAAGGTAGATGGAATAAAATATTTTGTTTACTTTAAAATATTCTAAAAACCAGTAAAAAATTCTTTTAGATGTTTAAAATGCCATTAGAAGATCGAAAAATACTTTTCAGTTGAAAACTTTCATAATAAAAACCAAAATACTGGTTGCGAATCAAAAACGATTTAAAATTTCGCGCCTAAGAAAAAATTCAATCGCCACACTCCGCACCATGTCCAGCAAAAATGACCGCACCGCCTCCACATAGAGGCGATTTTCGCCACCCACCATTGGAATAGCGGACACAGAGTGCTTACAGTGAGTCTGAGGAAGACGATTCTTCATTCAGCAAATCATTCAGAGACGCCATTGTCTAAAAAATTTCTGTTAATCATAAGTGCGGTTTTTCGACAAAACGTTTAATATAAAATATCTCAAATAAAATCGAAAAATATCGATAATCATTTTTATACAATCGGAAAGTACTCAAATACTGAATTTACAGCGAAATTCTCATCGATCGAAATCATTCGAAAGTACAGTAGATTTTTCTATTGAATTTAATGGCTTCGCCGGAAGAAGCGATCAGAAATTTTTCTTGTCTCTTTTTTACCGGGAAATTTGATTCGTTTTTTTTTTCGCGAGTGTGTGTAAATTACAAGAGTGAACTTTTAGTGTGTGTTCTTAGACGGAAGAAATTATTTCCCTGGATCTTTGCACCTTGGTAAGTGAAGCCATCATCGTTTCATTATTTTTTGACTAATAGTATGAATTATTTTCGACTTGTGGGAAGGAAAGTGATTTTCCTTTGCCATAAAAATGAAATCTCCTACAACTTGATAAAACTTATTAGGATTTATATAAGTTTTTTGTTCTCTGGACTTTTCATTTCTATTCCATTTTCCGGTTGATTTGTCATGCAAATCCAGGATAAATTTTAAGATCGAAATATTTTTTGGAATTTTTTAAGTCATTGCTGAGAAGGAAAAATATTTCCGCATCCTTTTCTAAGCGGGAAATTTTTTTTTTCGATTTTTTAGAGGTTTGTTCTGATTAGGGAAAATATTTCCGAGACCTTTTCTATCCGGGAAATATTTTTCTCGAATTTTTAGAGGCTTGTTCTAAGTTGGAAAAATATTTCCGAGACCTTTTCTATCCGGGATATATTTTTCTCGAATTTTTACTCGCTTGTTCTGAATAGGAAAAATATTTCCGAGACCTTTTCTATCCGGGAAATATTTTTCTCGGATTTTTAGTCGCTTGTTCTGAGTAGGAAAAATATTTCCGAGACCTTGTCTATCCGAGAAATATTTTTCTCGAAATTTTAGAGGCTTGTTCTGAGTAGGAAAAATACTTTCGAGACCTTTTCTATCCGGGAAATATTTTTCTCGAATTTCTAGAGGCTTGTTCTAAGTTGGAAAAATATTTCCGAGACCTTTTCTATCCGGGATATATTTTTCTCGAATTTTTACTCGCTTGTTCTGAGTAGGAAAAATATTTCCGAGACCTTTTCTATCCGGGATATATTTTTCTCGAATTTTTAGAGGCTTGTTCTGAGTTCGAAAAATATTTGCGAGACCTTTTCTATCTGGGATATATTTTTCTCGAATTTTTACTCGCTTGTTCTGAGTAGGAAAAATATTTCCGAGACCTTTTCTATGCGAGAAATATTTTTCTCGAATTTTTAGAGGCTTGTTCTGAGTTCGAAAAATATTTGCGAGACCTTTTCTATCTGGGAAATATTTTTCTCGAATTTTTACTCGCTTGTTCTAAGTAGGAAAAATATTTCCGAGACCTTTTCTATCCGGGATATATTTTTCTCGAATTTTTAGAGGCTTGTTCTGAGTTCGAAAAATATTTGCGAGACCTTTTCTATCCGGGAAATATTTTTCTCGAATTTTTACTCGCTTGTTCTGAGTAGGAAAAATATTTCCGAGACTTTTTCTATCCGGGAAATATTTTTCTCGAATTTTTACTCGCTTGTTCTTAGTAGGAAAAATATTTCCGAGACCTTTTCTATCCGGGATATATTTTTCTCGAATTTTTACTCGCTTGTTCTGAATAGGAAAAATATTTCCGAGACCTTTTCTATCCGGGAAATATTTTTCTTGAAATTTTAGAGGCTTGTTCTGAGTAGGAAAAATACTTTCGAGACCTTTTCTATCCGGGAAATATTTTTCTCGAATTTCTAGAGGCTTGTTCTAAGTTGGAAAAATATTTCCGAGACCTTTTCTATCCGGGATATATTTTTCTCGAATTTTTACTCGCTTGTTCTGAGTAGGAAAAATATTTCCGAGACCTTTTCTATGCGAGAAATATTTTTCTCGAATTTTTAGAGGCTTGTTCTGAGTTCGAAAAATATTTGCGAGACCTTTTCTATCCGGGAAATATTTTTCTCGAATTTTTACTCGCTTGTTGTGAGTAGGAAAAATATTTCCGAGACCTTTTCTATCCGGGAAATATTTTTTTTCGAATTTTTACTCGCTTGTTCTGAGTAGGAAAAATATTTCCGAGACCTTTTCTATCCGGGAAATTTTTTTCTCGAATTTTTAGAGGCTCGTTTTTAGTAGTAAAAATATTTCCGAGACCTTTTCTATCCGGGATATATTTTTCTCGAATTTTTAGAGGCTTGTTCTGAGTTCGAAAAATATTTGCGAGACCTTTTCTATCTGGGATATATTTTTCTCGAATTTTTACTCGCTTGTTCTGAGTAGGAAAAATATTTCCGAGACCTTT
The DNA here is from genome assembly GCA_964034945.1 of Chrysopilus asiliformis. NCBI lineage: Eukaryota > Metazoa > Arthropoda > Insecta > Diptera > Rhagionidae > Chrysopilus > Chrysopilus asiliformis. The sequence goes on from OZ035964.1 coordinate 3,873,507, forward strand.
TCTATGCGAGAAATATTTTTCTCGAATTTTTAGAGGCTTGTTCTGAGTTCGAAAAATATTTGCGAGACCTTTTCTATCTGGGAAATATTTTTCTCGAATTTTTACTCGCTTGTTCTGAGTAGGAAAAATATTTCCGAGACCTTTTCTATCCGGGAAATATTTTTCTCGAATTTCTAGAGGCTTGTTCTAAGTTGGAAAAATATTTCCGAGACCTTTTCTATCCGGGATATATTTTTCTCGAATTTTTAGAGGCTTGTTCTGAGTTCGAAAAATATTTGCGAGACCTTTTCTATCTGGGAAATATTTTTCTCGAATTTTTACTCGCTTGTTCTGAGTAGGAAAAATATTTCCGAGACCTTTTCTATCCGGGAAATATTTTTCTCGAATTTCTAGAGGCTTGTTCTAAGTTGGAAAAATATTTCCGAGACCTTTTCTATCCGGGATATATTTTTCTCGAATTTTTAGAGGCTTGTTCTGAGTTCGAAAAATATTTGCGAGACCTTTTCTATCCGGGAAATATTTTTCTCGAATTTTTACTCGTTTGTTCTGAGTAGGAAAAATATTTCCGAGACTTTTTCTATCCGGGAAATATTTTTCTCGAATTTTTACTCGCTTGTTCTGAGTAGGAAAAATATTTCCGAGACTTTTTCTATCCGGGAAATATTTTTCTCGAATCTTTACTCGCTTGTTATTAGTAAGAAAAATATTTCCGAGACCTTTTCCACCCGGGAAATATTTTTCTCGAATTTTTACTCGCTTGTTCTGAGTAGGAAAAATATTTCCGAGACCTTTTCTATCCGAGAAATATTTTTCTCGGATTTTTAGAGGCTTTTTCTAAGTTGGAAAAATATTTCCGAGACCCTTTCTATCCCGGAAATATTTTTTTCGAATTTTTAGAGGCTTGTTCTGAGTAGGAAAAATATTTTCGAGACCTTTCCTATCCGGGAAATATTTTTCTCGAATTTTTACTCGCTTGTTCTGAGTAGGAAAAATATTTCCGAGACCTTTTCTATCCGGGAAATATTTTTCTCGAATTTTTACTCGCTTGTTCTGAGTATGAAAATATTTCCGAGACCTTTTCCATCCGAGAAATATTTTTCTCGAATTTTTAGAGGCTTTTTCTAAGTTGGAAAAATATTTCCGAGACCCTTTCTATCCGGGAAATATATTTCTCGAATTTTTAGAGGCTTGTTCTGAGTAGGAAAAATATTTCCGAGACTTTTCCTATCCGGGAAATATTTTTCTCGAATTTTTACTCGCTTGTTCTGAGTAGGAAAAATATTTCCGTGACCTTTTCTATCCGGGAAATATTTTTCTCGAATTTTTACTCGCTTGTTCTAAGTTGGAAAAATATTTCCGAGACCTTTTCTATCCGGGAAATATTTTTCTCGAATTTCTAGAAGCTTGTTCTGAGTAGGAAAAATATTTCCGAGACCTTTTCTATCCGAGAAATATTTTTCTCGAATTTTTAGAGGCTTTTTCTAAGTTGAAAAAATATTTCCGAGACCCTTTCTATCCCGGAAATATTTTTCTCGAATTTTTAGAGGCTTGTTCTGAGTAGGAAAAATACTTTCGACACCTTTTCTATCCGGGAAATATTTTTCTCGAATTTTTACTCGCTTGTTCTGAGTAGGAAAAATATTTCCGAGACCTTTTCTATCCGAGAAATATTTTTCTCGAATTTTTAGAGGCTTTTTCTAAGTTGGAAAAATATTTCCGAGACCCTTTCTATCCCGGAAATATTTTTCTCGAATTTTTAGAGGCTTGTTCTGAGTAGGAAAAATACTTTCGACACCTTTTCTATCCGGGAAATATTTTTCTCGAATTTCTAGAAGCTTGTTCTGAGTAGGAAAAATATTTCCGAGACCTTTTCTATGCGGGAAATATTTTTCTCGAATTTTTACTCGCTTGTTCTGAGTAGGAAAAATATTTCCGAGACCTTTTCTATCCGGGAAATATTTTTCTCGAATTTCTACTCGCTTGTTCTCAGTTGGAAAAATATTTTCGAGACCTTTTCTATGCGGGAAATATTTTTCTCGAATTTTTAGAGGCTTTTTCTAAGTTGGAAAAATATTTCCGAGACCCTTTCTATCCCGGAAATATTTTTCTCGAATTTTTAGAGGCTTGTTCTGAGTAGGAAAAATATTTTCGAGACCTTTTCTATGCGGGAAATATTTTTCTCGAATTTTTACTCGCTTGTTCTGAGTAGGAAAAATATTTCCGAGACCTTTTCTATCCGGGATATATTTTTCTCGAATTTTTACTCGCTTGTTCTGAGTAGGAAAAATATTTCCGAGACCTTTTCTATCCGGGATATATTTTTCTCGAATTTTTACTGGCTTGTTCTGAGTAGGAAAAATACTTTCGAGACCTTTTCTATCCGGGAAATATTTTCTCGAATTTCTAGAGGCTTGTTCTAAGTTGGAAAAATATTTCCGAGACCTTTTCTATCCGGGAAATATTTTTCTCGAATTTTTAGAGGCTTGTTCTGAGTAGGAAAAATATTTCCGAGACCTTTTCTATCCGGGAAATATTTTTCTCGAATTTTTACTCGCTTGTTCTGAATAGGAAAAATATTTCCAAGACCTTTTCTATCCGGGAAATATTTTTTCGAATTTTTAGAGGCTTGCTCTGAGTGGGAAAAATATTTCCGAGACCTTTTCTATCCGGGAAATATTTTTCTCGAATTTTTAGAGGCTTGTTCTGAGTAGGAAAAATATTTCCGAGACCTTTTCTATCCGGGAAATATTTTTCTCGAATTTTGACTCGCTTGTTTTGAATAGGAAAAATATTCCTGACATTATTTTTAATTTTTTCTGAATAGTTTCTTTAAAAAAATCTACTCCTGTGAAAAATTCGACTCTACTACCTGTCGGTGGGTGGGTGGGTGGTAGGGCACACGCTGGTTGAGCGACAAATGACCATCGGTTGTGCGGTGAACACCTTGGTGTGTGGATGCGTGTGTGGCTCAGTGGATGACGTCATGCACATCATGCAGTGCGCTGGAGATTCCATCGTTCGGCTAGAAGGGCTGGGAGGGTTCGAAAAAGGGAACTTCTGAGCCTGGAATTATCTTGAATTGTCGCTATTTTTACACCCAACCGATTGCTTCTCTAGCAGGTATTTTTTTTTTGTCTAGGCAATTTTACGCACAAAATTTCCGAGGAATTTTCTAGATAGGGAAATCTGTAGCTGAGTTTTGAACACGATTTCTATGTGGGAAATATTTCCTGCTTAAAAAGTCCCCGAAAATAATTTCTCTGCTTGGAAATCACCTTCAGGGACTCCAAAAAAATATTTCCTGCTTAAAAAGTCTCCGAAAAAAATTTTCCTGCTTAAAAAGTCCCCGAAAAAAAATTTTCCTGCTAAGAAATTACCTTCAAGGACTCGGAAAAATATTCTTGACGTTGAGTCACCTGTCGGTGGGTGGGAGGGTGGATGGGTGGGGGGCGAACACGCTGGTTGAGCGACAGGTGAACATCAGTTGTGCGGTGAACACCTTGATGTGTGGATGCGTGTGTGGCTCAGTGGATGACGTCATGCACATCATGCAGTGCGCTGGAGATTCCATCGTTCGGTTAGAAGGGCTGGGAGGGTTCGAAAAAGGGAACTTCTGAGCCTGGAATTATCTTGAATTGTCGCTATTTTTACACCCAACCGATTGCTTCTCTAGCAGGTATTTTTTTTTGTCTAGGCAATTTTACGCACAAAATTTCCGAGGAATTTTCTAGATAGGGAAATCTGTAGCTGAGTTTTGAACACGATTTCTATGTGGGAAATGTTTCCTGCTTAAAAGGTCCCCGAAAATAATTTCTCTGCTTGGAAATCACCTTCAGGGACTCCAAAAAAATATTTCCTGCTTAAAAAGTCCCCGAAACAAAATTTTCCTGCTTAAAAAGTCCCCGAAAAAAAATTTTCCTGCTAAGAAATTACCTTCAAGGACTCGGAAAAATATTCTTGACGTTGAGTCACCTGTCGGTGGGTGGGAGGGTGGATGGGTGGGGGGCGCACACGCTGGTTGAGCGACAGGTGAACATCAGTTGTGCGGTGAACACCTTGGTGTGTGGATGCGTGTGTGGCTCAGTGGATGACGTCATGCACATCATGCAGTGCGCTGGAGATTGCATCGTTCGGCTAGAAGGGCTGGAAGGGTTCGAAAAAGGGAACTTCTGAGCCTGGAATTATCTTGAATTGTCGCTATTTTTACACCCAACCGATTGCTTCTCTAGCAGGTATTTTTTTTTGTCTAGGCAATTTTACGCACAAAATTTCCGAGGAATTTTCTAGATAGGGAAATCTGTAGCTGAGTTTTGAACACGATTTCTATGTGGGAAATGTTTCCTGCTTAAAAAGTCCCCGAAAATAATTTCTCTGCTTGGAAATCACCTTCAGGGACTCCAAAAAAATATTTCCTGCTTAAAAAGTCTCCGAAAAAAATTTTCCTGCTTAAAAAGTCCCCGAAAAAAAATTTTCCTGCTAAGAAATTACCTTCAAGGACTCGGAAAAATATTCTTGACGTTGAGTCACCTGTCGGTGGGTGGGAGGGTGGATGGGTGGGGGGCGCACACGCTGGTTGAGCGACAGGTGAACATCAGTTGTGCGGTGAACACCTTGATGTGTGGATGCGTGTGTGGCTCAGTGGATGACGTCATGCACATCATGCAGTGCGCTGGAGATTCCATCGTTCGGCTAGAAGGGCTGGGAGGGTTCGAAAAAGGGAACTTCTGAGCCTGGAATTATCTTGAATTGTCGCTATTTTTACACCCAACCGATTGCTTCTCTAGCAGGTATTTTTTTTTTGTCTAGGCAATTTTACGCACAAAATTTCCGAGGAATTTTCTAGATAGGGAAATCTGTAGCTGAGTTTTGAACACGATTTCTATGTGGGAAATGTTTCCTGCTTAAAAAGTCCCCGAAAATAATTTCTCTGCTTGGAAATCACCTTCAGGGACTCCAAAAAAATATTTCCTGCTTAAAAAGTCTCCGAAAAAAATTTTCCTGCTTAAAAAGTCCCCGAAACAAAATTTTCCTGCTTAAAAAGTCCCCGAAAAAAAATTTTCCTGCAAAGAAATTACCTTCAAGGACTCGGAAAAATATTCTTGACGTTGAGTCACCTGTCGGTGGGTGGGAGGGTGGATGGGTGGGGGGCGCACACGCTGGTTGAGCGACAGGTGAACATCAGTTGTGCGGTGAACACCTTGGTGTGTGGATGCGTGTGTGGCTCAGTGGATGACGTCATGCACATCATGCAGTGCGCTGGAGATTGCATCGTTCGGCTAGAAGGGCTGGAAGGGTTCGAAAAAGGGAACTTCTGAGCCTGGAATTATCTTGAATTGTCGCTATTTTTACACCCAACCGATTGCTTCTCTAGCAGGTATTTTTTTTTGTCTAGGCAATTTTACGCACAAAATTTCCGAGGAATTTTCTAGATAGGGAAATCTGTAGCTGAGTTTTGAACACGATTTCTATGTGGGAAATGTTTCCTGCTTAAAAAGTCCCCGAAAATAATTTCTCTGCTTGGAAATCACCTTCAGGGACTCCAAAAAATATTTCCTGCTTAAAAAGTCTCCGAAAAAAATTTTCCTGCTTAAAAAGTCCCCGAAAAAAAATTTTCCTACTAAGAAATTACCTTCAAGGACTCGGAAAAATATTCTTGACGTTGAGTCACCTGTCGGTGGGTGGGAGGGTGGATGGGTGGGGGGCGCACACGCTGGTTGAGCGATAGGTGAACATCAGTTGTGCGGTGAACACCTTGATGTGTGGATGCGTGTGTGGCTCAGTGGATGACGTCATGCACATCATGCAGTGCGCTGGAGATTCCATCGTTCGGCTAGAAGGGCTGGGAGGGTTCGAAAAAGGGAACTTCTGAGCCTGGAATTATCTTGAATTGTCGCTATTTTTACACCCAATCGATTGCTTCTCTAGCAGGTATTTTTTTTGTCTAGGCAATTTTACGCACAAAATTTCCGAGGAATTTTCTAGATAGGGAAATCTGTAGCTGAGTTTTGAACACGATTTCTATGTGGGAAATGTTTCCTGCTTAAAAAGTCCCCGAAAATAATTTCTTTGCTTCGAAATTACTTTCAGGGACTCCAAAAAAATATTTCCTGCTTAAAAAGTCTCCGAAAAAAATTTTCCTGCTTAAAAAGTCCCCGAAAAAAAATTTTCCTGCTAAGAAATTACCTTCAAGGACTCGGAAAAATATTCTTGACGTTGAGTCACCTGTCGGTGGGTGGGAGGGTGGATGGGTGGGGGGCGCACACGCTGGTTGAGCGACAGGTGAACATCAGTTGTGCGGTGAACACCTTGGTGTGTGGATGCGTGTGTGGCTCAGTGGATGACGTCATGCACATCATGCAGTGCGCTGGAGATTCCATCGTTCGGCTAGAAGGGCTGGGAGGGTTCGAAAAAGGGAACTTCTGAGCCTGGAATTATCTTGAATTGTCGCTATTTTTACACCCAACCGATTGCTTCTCTAGCAGGTATTTTTTTTTGTCTAGGCAATTTTACGCACAAAATTTCCGAGGAATTTTCTAGATAGGGAAATCTGTAGCTGAGTTTTGAACACGATTTCTATGTGGGAAATGTTTCCTGCTTAAAAAGTCCCCGAAAATAATTTCTCTGCTTGGAAATCACCTTCAGGGACTCCAAAAAAATATTTCCTGCTTAAAAAGTCTCCGAAAAAAATTTTCCTGCTTAAAAAGTCCCCGAAACAAAATTTTCCTACTAAGAAATTACCTTCAAGGACTCGGAAAAATATTCTTGACGTTGAGTCACCTGTCGGTGGGTGGGAGGGTGGATAGGTGGGGGGCGCACACGCTGGTTGAGCGATAGGTGAACATCAGTTGTGCGGTGAACACCTTGATGTGTGTGTGGCTCAGTGGATGACGTCATGCACATCATGCAGTGCGCTGGAGATTCCATCGTTCGGCTAGAAGGGCTGGGAGGGTTCGAAAAAGGGAACTTCTGAGCCTGGAATTATCTTGAATTGTCGCTATTTTTACACCCAACCGATTGTTTCTCTAGCAGGTATTTTTTTTTTGTCTAGGCAATTTTACGCACAAAATTTCCGAGGAATTTTCTAGATAGGGAAATCTGTAGCTGAGTTTTGAACACGATTTCTATGTGGGAAATGTTTCCTGCTTAAAAAGTCCCCGAAAATAATTTCTCTGCTTGGAAATCACCTTCAGGGACTCCAAAAAAATATTTCCTGCTTAAAAAGTCTCCGAAAAAAATTTTCCTGCTTAAAAAGTCCCCGAAAAAAAATTTTCCTGCTAAGAAATTACCTTCAAGGACTCGGAAAAATATTCTTGACGTTGAGTCACCTGTCGGTGGGTGGGAGGGTGGATGGGTGGGGGGCGAACACGCTGGTTGAGCGACAGGTGAACATCAGTTGTGCGGTGAACACCTTGATGTGTGGATGCGTGTGTGGCTCAGTGGATGACGTCATGCACATCATGCAGTGCGCTGGAGATTGCATCGTTCGGCTAGAAGGGCTGGAAGGGTTCGAAAAAGGGAACTTCTGAGCCTGGAATTATCTTGAATTGTCGCTATTTTTACACCCAATCGATTGCTTCTCTAGCAGGTATTTTTTTTTTGTCTAGGCAATTTTACGCACAAAATTTCCGAGGAATTTTCTAGATAGGGAAATCTGTAGCTGAGTTTTGAACACGATTTCTATGTGGGAAATGTTTCCTGCTTAAAAAGTCCCCGAAAATAATTTCTTTGCTTCGAAATTACTTTCAGGGACTCCAAAAAAATATTTCCTGCTTAAAAAGTCTCCGAAAAAAATTTTCCTGCTTAAAAAGTCCCCGAAACAAAATTTTCCTGCTTAAAAAGTCCCCGAAAAAAATTTTTCCTACTAAGAAATTACCTTCAAGGACTCGGGAAAATATTCTTGACGTTGAGTCACCTGTCGGTGGGTGGGAGGGTGGATGGGTGGGGGGCGCACACGCTGGTTGAGCGACAGGTGAACATCAGTTGTGCGGTGAACACCTTGATGTGTGGATGCGTGTGTGGCTCAGTGGATGACGTCATGCACATCATGCAGTGCGCTGGAGATTGCATCGTTCGGCTAGAAGGGCGGGAAGGGTTCGAAAAAGGGAACTTCTGAGCCTGGAATTATCTTGAATTGTCGCTATTTTTACACCCAACCGATTGCTTCTCTAGCAGGTATTTTTTTTGTCTAGGCAATTTTACGCACAAAATTTCCGAGGAATTTTCTAGATAGGGAAATCTGTAGCTGAGTTTTGAACACGATTTCTATGTGGGAAATGTTTCCTGCTTAAAAAGTCCCCGAAAATAATTTCTTTGCTTCGAAATTACTTTCAGGGACTCCAAAAAAATATTTCCTGCTTAAAAAGTCTCCGAAAAAAATTTTCCTGCTTAAAAAGTCCCAGAAAAAAAATTTTCCTGCTAAGAAATTACCTTCAAGGACTCGGAAAAATATTCTTGACGTTGAGTCACCTGTCGGTGGGTGGGAGGGTGGATGGGTGGGGGGCGCACACGCTGGTTGAGCGACAGGTGAACATCAGTTGTGCGGTGAACACCTTGATGTGTGGATGCGTGTGTGGCTCAGTGGATGACGTCATGCACATCATGCAGTGCGCTGGAGATTGTATCGTTCGGCTAGAAGGGCTGGAAGGGTTCGAAAAAGGGAACTTCTGAGCCTGGAATTATCTTGAATTGTCGCTATTTTTACACCCAACCGATTGCTTCTCTAGCAGGTATTTTTTTTTTGTCTAGGCAATTTTACGCACAAAATTTCCGAGGAATTTTCTAGATAGGGAAATCTGTAGCTGAGTTTTGAACACGATTTCTATGTGGGAAATGTTTCCTGCTTAAAAAGTCCCCGAAAATAATTTCTCTGCTTGGAAATCACCTTCAGGGACTCCAAAAAAATATTTCCTGCTTAAAAAGTCTCCGAAAAAAATTTTCCTGCTTAAAAAGTCCCCGAAAAAAAATTTTCCTGCTAAGAAATTACCTTCAAGGACTCGGAAAAATATTCTTGACGTTGAGTCACCTGTCGGTGGGTGGGAGGGTGGATGGGTGGGGGGCGCACACGCTGGTTGAGCGACAGGTGAACATCAGTTGTGCGGTGAACACCTTGGTGTGTGGATGCGTGTGTGGCTCAGTGGATGACGTCATGCACATCATGCAGTGCGCTGGAGATTGCATCGTTCGGCTAGAAGGGCTGGAAGGGTTCGAAAAAGGGAACTTCTGAGCCTGGAATTATCTTGAATTGTCGCTATTTTTACACCCAACCGATTGCTTCTCTAGCAGGTATTTTTTTTGTCTAGGCAATTTTACGCACAAAATTTCCGAGGAATTTTCTAGATAGGGAAATCTGTAGCTGAGTTTTGAACACGATTTCTATGTGGGAAATGTTTCCTGCTTAAAAAGTTCCCGAAAATAATTTCTTTGCTTCGAAATTACTTTCAGGGACTCCAAAAAAATATTTCCTGCTTAAAAAGTCTCCGAAAAAAAATTTCCTGCTTAAAAAGTCCCAGAAAAAAAATTTTCCTGCTAAGAAATTACCTTCAAGGACTCGGAAAAATATTCTTGACATTGAGTCACCTGTCGGTGGGTGGGAGGGTGGATGGGTGGGGGGCGCACACGCTGGTTGAGCGACAGGTGAACATCAGTTGTGCGGTGAACACCTTGATGTGTGGATGCGTGTGTGGCTCAGTGGATGACGTCATGCACATCATGCAGTGCGCTGGAGATTCCATCGTTCTGCTAGAAGGGCTGGGAGGGTTCGAAAAAGGGAACTTCTGAGCCTGGAATTATCTTGAATTGTCGCTATTTTTACACCCAATCGATTGCTTCTCTAGCAGGTATTATTTTTTGTCTAGGCAATTTTACGCCCGAAATTTTGACTTTTTAACAAAAAAAAAAAAAACGAATTTAGAAGCTGGAAGAATTTTTCTGATTATTCTTAATGGGCTCTCTGTACAAACATTTTTCCCCAAAATTTTCCAAGGAGTTTTCTATATAGGAAAATCTTTGTCTGAATTTTGGATTTTTTTTTTAAATGAAATTTTTTTTAAATATTTACTACAAATTGTTAAAAATACAAAATTCTAATTAATTTTGCCATTTCTACCAGCATAAATAAATAAAATCGTTTTTCAATTCTGGTTTCTCCATTGATTCTGAAATGGAATTTGTAAAAAAGGCACAAGAAGTATATCATTCCTCCCCCTACCCCCTCCCCTTGGCCCGTCTCCTACTCCTTCTGCTAATTTCCGGCCAAAACCTAAAAAAAAGCAGAGCCCAATTCGGTATTCTTTTTGTGAAAATTCCTAATGTATTTAGAATATGATTTTACATAACCGGTCCACATAACAAAATCCAATCGGATCACTCCTTTCTCCCTCTCCCGCACAACTGGATTGATTCACAAAAAAATGTGTTTGTTCTCATAGAGAGTATTTGACGATTGTCCCCCGGGCGATTGTAGCTTTTCTTATGTTTTGTTTTAATTTTTCTAAATTTCCTGCCAACTTATAAATTTACAACCGATCTTATTCAATAATTTCCTCATTTTACTTCTATTATAGAAATTTGATCAGCATATTTTTTATTTTGACTTTCAGATACTTTCCCGAAATTTACATTTCCCATTTCACTTGGCGATTCTTGGCGATTCAATGGCAAGTAGATTTCGTTTTTTTTCAATAATTTTCATATTTTCCATTTTCTAATTTCTTGTCAAAACTTTCGATTAGTTTTCAATTTTAATTTTTCTCTTTATTTTTTATAGCTGCATGATGTTTGAGAATTTGATGCATCGCAAAAGAGAACGTTTCAAGATTTTGACACATTCTTAAGCGAACTGATGCATTTCGCTAAGTGTCCCATCCACACCATCATCAATCAAGATCCAAATTGCAACGCACTCAATAAAAGGTTAGTGATTTTTCTATAACGGTTAGTATTAGATTTAAAGTGGGAAAAAGTCGCGCTTTTAATATTATTATTACCGTTAATCGCTTCTCTTATTTATCTTAGATTTAATCAGCCCTTTTTATTAATTGATTAAATCGTTTGAAATATTTTTTCCCTTTTGAGCACATACTCGTTTATATTCACATTGGCATAGAGAACTTTCCATGCGGTTTTGAATCCTTCTCGCCCGTCGAGTTTTTGACATCAGTCAAGTTAGCATTACTAGGAGTGAGTTTAAGAAAATTTGGCAGGAATGATTTTCTTTTTACTACAGTTAGGCGACAATTAATTCAATAGAAAGTTTTTCTAAACTCAGAAGTAGTTTTAATGCTAACTTTATGAACGTCTTAAACATTCAAAAACCGCAGGATTATTGAATATTGTCAGGGACCTCCTCAGTTTTACGGAAATGAACTTTTTGTCATATATTTTCATGCCGTTGTTGTTTTATCTTTTCTATAGAAATTTTTACAGTCTTCCTTATAAAACAGAAATAAAAACCGACGCCATTTACCTAATCTCAAAAACCATTTACCAATCAGATCACTTTTTTGATAGGATTTATTTAAATATATATTTTTTTATGTTTTAAAATGTATTTTATTGCAAAAAAAACAGTTTTTTTAAATTTCAGCACGTTAAGCGCTCGTGTTCGTGACAGCGCTCGAATCCGCGTTAACGCTCGTATCCGCGTTAGCGTTCCTATCCGCTAAAGCGCTCGTGTTCGTGATAGCGCTCGTTTCCGCGTTAGCGCTCGTATTTTCATTGGCGCTCGCATCGGCTTAAGCGCTCGTGTCCGCGATAGCGCTCGATTCGCGTAAATCGGACCAGCATATAGTAAACAAATTTACAGTCGCAAATTTCCCTTTATTGAGTGTTAATATGAGAACATTTTTACTCGTCTTCTATTGTTGCATAATTTTAGAGTTCATTAGCAACTCATTAAAGTTTCTTTTCAATTTTATCCTCGTTTTACACATAGGAATATAAATTCCCCCTTTTATATATTTTCCTAATTTTCTATTGCCGTATTTGTTTCGTAACAAACTGATATTATTTCAGAACAGTTTATGTTCCCCCCATGTACGCCTTTCAATTATGACGCAATTTCAGCGTCCAGGTTTTTACCAATATTCCCTTTCTGCTTGATGGAAAGTTCCAAAGAGGGGAGGACAGCCGCGTAGCTAACCGGAAACAGCCGTGACGCGTAATTCAAGCCGCACAGGACTCTCTGAATTGGTTAAGAGCCTGGTGATTTTTGGAGTCTTGCGCGACTTGCGTTATTCGTTTCGGTAGTTTCTGGAAAGCTCCTCGGCCCGTGTCCCCATAGCGGTTCTTTTGGGTCTGGCAGAAACCGAAGAGCTAACTGTGCGCGAGGTATAAGTCAGGTGACTCGACTTGTATCCCTCGCTCAGAAAGTTTCCGCGGTTACTGCTTGACTTGCAAGTTGCAGGAGCGATTCCTAAAAGCTATTTTCTTAAAAGCAAAAATGACGTCTTGGGTTAAAAGTTGGGGGGATAGTTCCAAGTTACGGTTAAATACTTAGAGTCGCGTTATTTATACTGGGATCGGGGGTATTAGGTGCCATCGGAGCCGCGAATGGGTCATTACCTGTTCTAAAGGTCCGTGGAGTACCTTTTGCTTTCCTGTTCTGGTCGAATCGTAATTAAAAGGTTTGCACGAAAGAGGCCCTCGTCCGAATCTTTCGGGATTTTTTTCAAAAATAGGCTGTTTGGCCTTAACCGTACTTGGTCACGATTCAGTTATAAATTTCATTACAATCTTCTCGAAAACGGTCGAAATTAATGTAGAGTAGTCTTATTAGTTTATCATCGAATGCCAGGAAAAGTGGAGGCAGTGCCATCGGAGCCGCGAATGGGTCATTACCTGTTCTAAAGGTCCGTGGAGTACTGTTTTTTGCTCATTTCTGGTTCCATATCTATACGGACTGCAGTCGCATGTAGGGCCTTCATGCGGCTACGTGTTTTTTGTTGCTGTTAAAACAGTGGTGATTTTGCCATAATTGACCGTTTTTGGAATTTTGTCAGGGCATTCGAATTTCCCAAATTTTCTTTGCATTTCTAACATCTTGCTAAACTTTGCGTTCGTAATTTCGTCACTGTCACTTTTCAGCTTTGACGAAAAGCTCCAAAGAGGGGAGGGCAGCCGCGCGGCTAACCGGAAGCAGCCGGGACGCATAATTCAAGCCGCACAGGACTCTCTGAATTGGTTAAGAGCCTGGTGATTTTTGGAGTCTTGCGCGACTTGTGTTGTTCGTTTCGGTAGTTTCTGGAAAGCTTCTCGGCCCGCTCTCCCCATAGCGGTTCTTTTGAGTCTGGCAAAAACCTGAGTGCTAACTGTGCGCGAGGTATAAGACAGCTGACGCGACTTGTGTCCCTCGTACAGATAGTTTCCTCGGTTATTGCTTGACTTGCAAGTTCCAGGAGCAATTCATAAAAGCACTTCGCAAAAAGTATAAAAGTTGTTTTCGGGGGATAGTTTTGTTATTAGTTTTTATTCCCATTGCGTACTCTTTTCCACTATGACGCCTTTTGCGGCGTTCAGGAAAAACATGGGGGAGCCTTTCAGGAAAGTTGTGTACTGTTTTTTGTCTGGCCCCGGTAGGCGCTTGCGCGCTCGTTATTTCCGCGATAGCGTTTTTGGGTCCGCGCCCAACGCTAGGTATTCGCGCGATTCTGCGACTCAGGAATCAACCTGGAAGAACAACAGAGATGGAAGCTCGTGTCTTGTTCCGGCTATCAAAAGGGTGAGTACTTTTTAATATTTTTCATTTAAAACACTTTTACTGTTTAAAATCCTTTCCAAGATCTTTTTGACATCGACAGTGACTGACAATTTTTTTTCTTTTTATTTCAGATTGATGTGTTTTAAATTTTGTGTGAAATAATTCGATATTCTTAGTGAAATTTAATAAAGGTCTTTTTTCAATAAGTGAAATCAGTGAAAATATAATAAAATTAATTAATAATACTTGTGATAGTAGGGCGTTTTTAGTGTTAATAAATTTTAATCATAATAAATTGTGTTGGCTCCTGAAAAATAGGCGGCTGAACATCGTTGGACGATCTTCATGCAGTAAGAGAACCTCGTCAACAAATACCGCCGCCATTTTGTGAGTCTTTTTAAATATCACTTTTTTAACTATATTTATTTTTTTAAATTATATAAATCAAAAATATTTATTGTATGAAAAGTAAAATTTTCAAACTCTCGGAAATCTCTTCTGTATGCCCTTTGAAATTAGGCGTTTTTTTTTGGTCTTAGAGAATTTTCTGTAATTTTTGTAATGGAAATTGCTTTTTCTGCAGCGTCTCGGTATTTTGGACTTACACAATTTGTGGCAAATTGAAAGTAACGACAAAAAGATTTTCTTTTCTCTTTTCTCTCTTCATTTCTTTTGTTTTCCCATATCATACCCTCCCATCTAATGCTTATATTTTTTGTTTAAATCGTGAAATTTTCCAATTAAAAAAGCAAAGAAAACCGACCCTTTCAGCTTACCTTCCTACCATTGCATGTTTTTATACTCTATATGAGAATCTATATTCATTTAGTATGCCGTTTGTACCGCATCGAAACAGTCGTCGGGATGACAAAAGATTTTTATTTCCGTCTGTCCGTCCGTCCGTCCGTCTGTCTGTCTGTCACTTCCAATACGACATTTTCACCGTGCGATTTTCACCATGAATTTTTCACCCTGACATTTTCACCGTGCAATATCAGTCTGTTTCCCTCTTTTTTACTTTCCTCTTCTATATTCATGACGGAGACCGACTCAATAACCGGGGCAGGTAGAAAATTTTTGATCAGTACGAAATCCATTTCAAAATTATGAGGATGTCCGTGCATCTGTCGATCTGTCCGTTTTACGTATCTTAAATAACTCGAGATCGCGTTGACCTAGCGAGTAGAATTTTTTTTGTGAATAAGTTTTACGAAAATCGTTACAACGGGTATCTCCCAACAGTTTTTTTTTTAAAGTTTCTCGAAACCGATGCGCTTTTGGGAAAAAATTAATATAACGAAATTTAAAGGATATAAAGTTTTGTCCATGTTTTGTTTTAATGGGTTTTTCGTATCTCCAACGGTTCTCAAAATGTTTTTTCACAACTGATATTTTCCCTGAATTTTCTTAAGAGTTTTCTAGATAAGAAAATCTTTGTCTAAATTTTAAAGGCATTTTCTACGTTGAAAGTTTTTTCCTCAATTTTTGGACGGCTCTTCGACGCAGTAATTTTTTTTCGGAGCACCCACCAATCGTTAGAGGTGCTGCCACAGGCTCCGAAGTACCCAAAAATCGCCAGGCTCCGGAGCACCAAAAAATCACTAGGGGCATCTGCTACGGGCCCCCGCGCACTTGTCTGAATATTAAAGACAATTTTTTCCCTGAAATTTTTGAGGGCGATTGAGGCAGTAATTTTTTTCTGAATTTTTCCCAAGCGGAAATTTTTTTCCCTGGCATTTTGGAGGTCCTTTTGAAGCTGAATAATTTTCTATTGTGGATTTAGGAGACAAATTTAGACAAACATTTCCTGGAATGCCTTAAAACCACCAAAAAAGCTTCCAAGAAATGAATGATAGACCACTGAAAACTCCTTATAGTATTTGCGACTTACACGATTTGTGGGTTTGTTATTTCCGTTTTAGGTGAATGCTAGAATTGAGTGCAGGGTCCTTTAGACATCACTGTCTCGATCTAAGCAACAGCCAATCTATTTTACGTACTGTTAAAAATTGTTTTATTTTCACGGACTTTTCTTTCTGTATTTTTTTCTGGAACATCTTTCAAATCATTGGAAAAATCTTCAATATATCCCGCATCCTCTTTACTACGATAAACAGCGGTATTCGTCGTCGTCGTCGTTGTGAGAGGAGTGGGTGGTGGGAGGTGGGCCTTTTACACGAAAAAGAATTTTTTTAGCATTAGGAAAATAACAAGTGATTATTTTTTCGTCTATATAAAACTTGTGTCGTCAATTTCACGAAAATTGAGATCGCTCGCATGCCTAGAAAATGAAAATTTGATCAACTAGAAAATACTAGTTTAATTCCTAGTATTTTCTAATGTTCAATGAAGTGATTTCCTGGACATGATCACAATTTTCTTGAATTGCGAAAAGTTTTTCGTTGGATAAACCTCATTTGTTGTTTTCTTGATTTCAGGAATTTTTTTGCCGTGTACATTTTCTGTTTTATCCAGTAAAACAAGTATAATGCCTCTTTTCATTGGCATCAATTAAAACATAAAGATCGATTTTTCCAATATGAATTATGTTTCATTTTTACCTTCTTATACAATAAAGTATAATCGATATATTTTACCGTTATCGAGATATTTCAGATTTTGTAAAACAAATCATATTTTTGTATAAGCTAATGTTTTATCTGTCGGGTTATGATGTAAATTGCGCAGGAACGTAGATTTTGTATAAGAAACTCATGCGCTGTTCGGATCAGCTATTTTCTGAATATTTTCATAACATAGATTATGTTTCTGTGAAAAATTCGAGTCCACAACCTGTCGGAGGGTGGGAGGGTGGAGAGGTGGTGGGCGCACACGCTGGTTGAGCGACAGGTGAACATCAGCTGTGCGGTGGACATCTTAGTGTGTGGGTGGGTGCGTGTGTGGCTCAGTGGATGACGTCATGCACATCATGCAGTGCGCTGGAAATTCCATCGTTCGGCTAGAAGGGTTCGAAAATGGGAATTTCTGAGCCTGGAATTATCTGAATTGTCGCTATTTTTACACCCAATCGATTGCATCTCCTACAGGGATTTTATTTTAGAGCACCCAAAAATTGTCAGTGGGTGCTGCTACAGGCCCGGAGCACCCCAAAATTGCCAGTGAGTGCTGCTACAGGCCCTACAGCACCCACAAATCGTCCGTGGGTGCTGCTACGGCCCTGGAACAGCCAAAAATCGCCAGTGGGTGCTGCTACAGGCCCCGGAGCACTCAAAAATCGCCCGTGGGTGCCGCCACAGGCCCCAGAGCACCCAAATATTGCCAGTGGGTGCTGCTACAGGCCCCGGAGCACCCAAAAATCGCCCGTGGGTGCTGCCACAGGCCCCGGAGCACCCACAAATCGCCCGTGGGTGTTGCTACAGGCCCCGGAGCACCCTCAAATCGCCAGTGGGTGCTGCTACAGGCCACGGAGCACCCACAAATCGCCCGTGGGTGCTACTACAGGATCCGGATCACCCAAAAATCGCCCGTGGGTGCTGCTACAGGCCCCGGAGCACCCAGAAATCGCCAGTGGGTGCTGCTACAGGCCCCGGAGCACCCAAAAATCGCCCGTGGGTTCTGCTACAGGCCCGGAGCACTCAAAAGTTGCTGCTACAGGCCCCTGTGCACCCAAAAATCGCCCGTGGGTGCTGCTACAGGCCCCGGAGCACCCAAATATTGCCAGTGGGTGCTGCTACAGGCCCCGGAGCATCCAAAATTTGCCAGTGGGTGCTGCTACATGCCCCAGAGCACCCAAAAATCGCCCGTGGGTGCTGCTACAGGCCCCGGAGCACCCAAAAATTGCCAGTGGGTGCTGCTACAGGCTCCGGAGCACCCAAGAATTGCCAGTGGGTGCTGCTACGGCCCTGGAACAGCCAAAAATCGCCAGTGGGTGCTGCTACAGGCCCCGGAGCAACCAAAAATTGCCCGTGGGTGCTGCTACAGGCCCCGGAGCACCCAAAATTGGCCAGTGGGTGCTGCTACAGGCCCCAGAGCACCCAAAAATCGCCAGTGGGTGCTCCTACAGGGCCCGGAGCACCCAAAAATCGCCCGTGGGTGCTGCTACAGGCCCCGGAGCATCCAAAAATCGCCAGTGGGTGCTGCTACAGGCCCCGGAGCACCCAAAAATCGCCCGTGGGTGCTGCTACGTCCCTGGAACAGCCAAAAATCGCCAGTGGGTGCTGCTACAGGCCCCGGAGCACCCACAAATCGCCCGTGGGTGCTGCTATAGGCCCCGGAGCACCCAAAACTCGCCCGTGGGTGCTGCTACAGGCCCCGGAGCACCCAAAAATTGCCAGTGGGTGCTGCTACAGGCCCCGGAGCACCCAAAAATTGCCAGTGGGTGCTGCTGCAGGCCCCGGAGCACCCGGAAATCGCCAGTGGGTGCTGCTACAGGCCCCGGAGCACCCAAAAATCGCCCGTGGGTGCTGCTACAGGCCCCGGAGCATCCAACATTTGCCAGTGGGTGCTGCTACAGGCCTTGCACCAGCCAAAAACCGCCAGGGGCTGCTGCTACAGGCCCCGAAGCCCCAAAAATCGCCAGTGGGTGCTGCTACAGGCCCCGGAGCACCCAAAAATCGCCCGTGGGTGCTGCCACAGGCCCCAGAGCACCCAAATATTGCCAGTGGGTGCTGTTACAGGCCCCGGAGCACCCAAAAATTGCCCGTGGGTGCTGCTACAGGCCCCGGAGCACCCAAAATTGGCCAGTGGGTGCTGCTACAGGCCCCGGAGCACCCAAAAATCGCCCGTGGGTGCTGCCACAGTCCCCAGAGCACCCAAAAATCGCCCGTGGGTGCTGCTACAGGGCCCGGAGCACCCAAAAATCGCCCGTGGGTGCTGCCACAGTCCCCAGAGCACCCAAAAATCGCCAGTGGGTGCTCCTACAGGGCCCGGAGCACCCAAAAATCGCCCGTGGGTGCTGCCACAGGCCCCGGAGCACCCAAAAATCGCCCGTGGGTGCTGCTACAGGGCCCGGAGCACCCAAAAATCACCCGTGGGTGCTGCTACGGCCCTGGAACAGCCAAAAATCGCCAGTGGGTGCTGCCACAGGCCCCGGAGCACCCAAAAATCGCCGGTGGGTGCTGCTACAGGCCCCGGAGCACCCAAAAATCGCCCGTGGGTGCTGTTACGTCCCTGGAACAGCCAAAAATCGCCAGTGGGTGCTGCTACAGGCCCCGGAGCACCCACAAATCGCCCGTGGGTGCTGCTATAGGCCCCGGAGCACCCAAAAATCGCCCGTGGGTGCTGCTACAGGATCCGGATCACCTAAAAATCGCCCGTGGGTGCTGCTACAGGCCCCGGAGCACCCAAAAATTGCCAGTGGGTGCTGCTGCAGGCCCCGGAGCACCCGGAAATCGCCAATGGGTGCTGCTACAGGCCCCGGAGCACCCAAAAATCGCCCGTGGGTGCTGCTACAGGCCCCGGAGCATCCAACATTTGCCAGTGGGTGCTGCTACAGGCCTTGCACCAGCCAAAAACCGCCAGGGGCTGCTGCTACAGGCCCCGAAGCCCCAAAAATCGCCAGTGGGTGCTGCTACAGGCCCCGGAGCACCCAAAAATCGCCCGTGGGTGCTGCCACAGGCCCCAGAGCACCCAAATATTGCCAGTGGGTGCTGTTACAGGCCCCGGAGCACCCAAAAATTGCCCGTGGGTGCTGCTACAGGCCCCGGAGCACCCAAAATTGGCCAGTGGGTGCTGCTACAGGCCCCGGAGCACCCAAAAATCGCCCGTGGGTGCTGCCACAGGCCCCAGAGCACCCAAAAATCGCCCGTGGGTGCTGCTACAGGGCCCGGAGTACCCAAAAATCGCCCGTGGGTGCTGCCACGGGCCCCAGAGCACCCAAAAATCGCCAGTGGGTGCTCCTACAGGGCCCGGAGCACCCAAAACTCGCCCGTGGGTGCTGCCACAGGCCCCGGAGCACCCAAAAATCGCCCGTGGGTGCTGCTACAGGCCCCGGAGCACTCAAAAGTTGCTGCTACAGGCCCCAGAGCACCCAAAAATCGCCCGTGGGTGCTGCCACAGGCCCCAGAGCACCCAAAATTGGCCAGTGGGTGCTGCTACAGGCCCCGGAGCACCCAAAAATCGCCCGTGGGTGCTGCCACAGGCCCCAGAGCACCCAAAAATCGCCCGTGGGTGCTGCTACAGGGCCCGGAGCACCCAAAAATCGCCCGTGGGTGCTGCCACAGGCCCCGGAGCACCCAAAAATTGCCCGTGGGTGCTGCTACAGGCCCAGGAGCACCCAAAATTCACCCAAAAATTGCCAGCGGGTGCTGCTACAGGCCCCGGAGCACCCAAAAATCGCCAGTGGGTGCTGCTACAGGCCCCGGAGCACCCAAAAATCGCCCGTGGGTGCTGCTACAGGGCCCGGAGCACCCAAAAATCGCCCGTGGGTGCTGCCACAGGCCCCGGAGCACCCAAAAATTGCCCGTGGGTGCTGCTACAGGCCCAGGAGCACCCAAAATTCACCCAAAAATTGCCAGCGGGTGCTGCTACAGGCCCCAGAGCACCCAAAAATCGCCAGTGGGTGCTGCTACAGGCCCCGGAGCACCCAAAAATCGCCCGTGGGTGCTGCCACAGGCCCCGGAGCACCCAAAAATCGCCCTTGGGTGCTGCTACAGGCCCCGGAGCACTCAAAAGTTGCTGCTACAGGCCCCTGTGCACCCAAAAATCGCCCGTGGGTGCTGCTACAGGCCCCGGAGCATCCAACATTTGCCAGTGGGTGCTGCTACAGGCCTTGCACCAGCCAAAAACCGCCAGGGGCTGCTGCTACAGGCCCCGGAGCCCCAAAAATAGCCCGTGCGTGCTGCTACAAGCCCCGGAGCACCCAAAAATCGCCAGTGGGTGCTGCTACAGGCCCCGGAGCACCCCAAAATTGCCAGTGGGTGCTGCTACACGCCCCGGAGCACCCAAAAATTGCCAGTGGGTGCTGCTACAGGGCCCGGAGCACCCACAAATCGTCCGTGGGTGCTGCTACGGCCCTGAAACAGCCAAAAATCGCCAGTGGGTGCTGCTACAGGCCCCGGAGCACCCAAAAATCGCCCGTGGGTGCTGCTACAGGGCCCGGAGCACCCAAAAATCGCCCGTGGGTGCTGCCACAGGCCCCGGAGCACCCAAAAATTGCCCGTGGGTGCTGCTACAGGCCCAGGAGCACCCAAAATTCACCCAAAAATTGCCAGCGGGTGCTGCTACAGGCCCCGGAGCACCCAAAAATCGCCAGTGGGTGCTGCTACACGCCCCGGAGCACCCAAAAATTGCCAGTGGGTGCTGCTACAGGGCCCGGAGCACCCACAAATCGTCCGTGGGTGCTGCTACGGCCCTGGAACAGCCAAAAATCGCCAGTGGGTGCTGCTACAGGCCCCAGAGCACCCAAAAATCGCCAGTGGGTGCTCCTACAGGGCCCGGAGCACCCAAAAATCGCCCGTGGGTGCTGCTACAGGCCCCGGAGCATCCAAAAATCGCCAGTGGGTGCTGCTACAGGCCCCGGAGCACCCAAAAATCGCCCGTGGGTGCTGCTACGTCCCTGGAACAGCCAAAAATCGCCAGTGGGTGCTGCTACAGGCCCCGGAGCACCCACAAATCGCCCGTGGGTGCTGCTATAGGCCCCGGAGCACCCAAAACTCGCCCGTGGGTGCTGCTACAGGCCCCGGAGCACCCAAAAATTGCCAGTGGGTGCTGCTACAGGCCCCGGAGCACCCAAAAATTGCCAGTGGGTGCTGCTGCAGGCCCCGGAGCACCCGGAAATCGCCAGTGGGTGCTGCTACAGGCCCCGGAGCACCCAAAAATCGCCCGTGGGTGCTGCTACAGGCCCCGGAGCATCCAACATTTGCCAGTGGGTGCTGCTACAGGCCTTGCACCAGCCAAAAACCGCCAGGGGCTGCTGCTACAGGCCCCGAAGCCCCAAAAATCGCCAGTGGGTGCTGCTACAGGCCCCGGAGCACCCAAAAATCGCCCGTGGGTGCTGCCACAGGCCCCAGAGCACCCAAATATTGCCAGTGGGTGCTGTTACAGGCCCCGGAGCACCCAAAAATTGCCCGTGGGTGCTGCTACAGGCCCCGGAGCACCCAAAATTGGCCAGTGGGTGCTGCTACAGGCCCCGGAGCACCCAAAAATCGCCCGTGGGTGCTGCCACAGTCCCCAGAGCACCCAAAAATCGCCCGTGGGTGCTGCTACAGGGCCCGGAGCACCCAAAAATCGCCCGTGGGTGCTGCCACAGTCCCCAGAGCACCCAAAAATCGCCAGTGGGTGCTCCTACAGGGCCCGGAGCACCCAAAAATCGCCCGTGGGTGCTGCCACAGGCCCCGGAGCACCCAAAAATCGCCCGTGGGTGCTGCTACAGGGCCCGGAGCACCGTTGGATGCTCCGGGGCCTGTGGTGCTGTTACGTCCCTGGAACAGCCAAAAATCGCCAGTGGGTGCTGCTACAGGCCCCGGAGCACCCACAAATCGCCCGTGGGTGCTGCTATAGGCCCCGGAGCACCCAAAAATCGCCCGTGGGTGCTGCTACAGGATCCGGATCACCCAAAAATCGCCCGTGGGTGCTGCTACAGGCCCCGGAGCACCCAAAAATTGCCAGTGGGTGCTGCTACAGGCCCCGGAGCACCCAAAAATTGCCAGTGGGTGCTGCTGCAGGCCCCGGAGCACCCGGAAATCGCCAATGGGTGCTGCTACAGGCCCCGGAGCACCCAAAAATCGCCCGTGGGTGCTGCTACAGGCCCCGGAGCATCCAACATTTGCCAGTGGGTGCTGCTACAGGCCTTGCACCAGCCAAAAACCGCCAGGGGCTGCTGCTACAGGCCCCGAAGCCCCAAAAATCGCCAGTGGGTGCTGCTACAGGCCCCGGAGCACCCAAAAATCGCCCGTGGGTGCTGCCACAGGCCCCAGAGCACCCAAATATTGCCAGTGGGTGCTGTTACAGGCCCCGGAGCACCCAAAAATTGCCCGTGGGTGCTGCTACAGGCCCCGGAGCACCCAAAATTGGCCAGTGGGTGCTGCTACAGGCCCCGGAGCACCCAAAAATCGCCCGTGGGTGCTGCCACAGGCCCCAGAGCACCCAAAAATCGCCCGTGGGTGCTGCTACAGGGCCCGGAGTACCCAAAAATCGCCCGTGGGTGCTGCCACGGGCCCCAGAGCACCCAAAAATCGCCAGTGGGTGCTCCTACAGGGCCCGGAGCACCCAAAACTCGCCCGTGGGTGCTGCCACAGGCCCCGGAGCACCCAAAAATCGCCCGTGGGTGCTGCTACAGGCCCCGGAGCACTCAAAAGTTGCTGCTACAGGCCCCAGAGCACCCAAAAATCGCCCGTGGGTGCTGCCACAGGCCTCAGAGCACCCAAAATTGGCCAGTGGGTGCTGCTACAGGCCCCGGAGCACCCAAAAATCGCCCGTGGGTGCTGCCACAGGCCCCAGAGCACCCAAAAATCGCCCGTGGGTGCTGCTTACAGGGCCCGGAGCACCCAAAAATCGCCCGTGGGTGCTGCCACAGGCCCCGGAGCACCCAAAAATTGCCCGTGGGTGCTGCTACAGGCCCAGGAGCACCCAAAATTCACCCAAAAATTGCCAGCGGGTGCTGCTACAGGCCCCGGAGCACCCAAAAATCGCCAGTGGGTGCTGCTACACGCCCCGGAGCACCCAAAAATTGCCAGTGGGTGCTGCTACAGGGCCCGGAGCACCCACAAATCGTCCGTGGGTGCTGCTACGGCCCTGGAACAGCCAAAAATCGCCAGTGGGTGCTGCTACAGGCCCCGGAGCACCCAAAAATCGCCCGTGGGTGCTGCCACAGGCCCCGGAGCACCCAAAAATTGCCCGTGGGTGCTGCTACAGGCCCAGGAGCACCCAAAATTCACCCAAAAATTGCCAGCGGGTGCTGCTACAGGCCCCAGAGCACCCAAAAATCGCCAGTGGGTGCTGCTACAGGCCCCGGAGCACCCAAAAATCGCCCGTGGGTGCTGCTACAGGGCCCGGAGCACCCAAAAATCGCCCGTGGGTGCTGCCACAGGCCCCGGAGCACCCAAAAATTGCCCGTGGGTGCTGCTACAGGCCCAGGAGCACCCAAAATTCACCCAAAAATTGCCAGCGGGTGCTGCTACAGGCCCCAGAGCACCCAAAAATCGCCAGTGGGTGCTGCTACAGGCCCCGGAGCACCCAAAAATCGCCCGTGGGTGCTGCCACAGGCCCCGGAGCACCCAAAAATCGCCCTTGGGTGCTGCTACAGGCCCCGGAGCACTCAAAAGTTGCTGCTACAGGCCCCTGTGCACCCAAAAATCGCCCGTGGGTGCTGCTACAGGCCCCGGAGCATCCAACATTTGCCAGTGGGTGCTGCTACAGGCCTTGCACCAGCCAAAAACCGCCAGGGGCTGCTGCTACAGGCCCCGGAGCCCCAAAAATAGCCCGTGCGTGCTGCTACAAGCCCCGGAGCACCCAAAAATCGCCAGTGGGTGCTGCTACAGGCCCCGGAGCACCCCAAAATTGCCAGTGGGTGCTGCTACACGCCCCGGAGCACCCAAAAATTGCCAGTGGGTGCTGCTACAGGGCCCGGAGCACCCACAAATCGTCCGTGGGTGCTGCTACGGCCCTGAAACAGCCAAAAATCGCCAGTGGGTGCTGCTACAGGCCCCGGAGCACCCAAAAATCGCCCGTGGGTGCTGCTACAGGGCCCGGAGCACCCAAAAATCGCCCGTGGGTGCTGCCACAGGCCCCGGAGCACCCAAAAATTGCCCGTGGGTGCTGCTACAGGCCCAGGAGCACCCAAAATTCACCCAAAAATTGCCAGCGGGTGCTGCTACAGGCCCCGGAGCACCCAAAAATCGCCAGTGGGTGCTGCTACACGCCCCGGAGCACCCAAAAATTGCCAGTGGGTGCTGCTACAGGGCCCGGAGCACCCACAAATCGTCCGTGGGTGCTGCTACGGCCCTGGAACAGCCAAAAATCGCCAGTGGGTGCTGCTACAGGCCCCGGAGCACCCAAAAATCGCCCGTGGGTGCTGCCACCGGCCCCAGAGCACCCAAATATTGCCAGTGGGTGCTGTTACAGGCCCCGGAGCACCCAAAAATTGCCCGTGGGTGCTGCTACAGGCCCCGGAGCACCCAAAATTGGCCAGTGGGTGCTGCTACAGGCCCCGGAGCACCGGAGCACCCACAAATCGTCCGTGGGTGCTGCTACGGCCCTGGAACAGCCAAAAATCGCCAGTGGGTGCTGCTACAGGGCCCGGAGCACCCAAAAATCGCCAGTGGGTGCTGCTACAGGCCCCGGAGCACCCAAAAATCGCCCGTGGGTGCTGCCACAGGCCCCAGAGCACCCAAAAATCGCCCGTGGGTGCTGCTACAGGGCCCGGAGCACCCAAAAATCGGCAGTGGGTGCTGCTACAGGCCCCGGAGCACTCCAAAATCGGCAGTGGGTGCTGCTACAGGCCATGGAGCCCCAAAAATCGCCCGTGGGTGCTGCTACAGGCCATGGAGCCCCAAAAATCGCCAGTGGGTGCTGTTATAGGCCCCGGAGCACCC